>CAWUFW010008281.1:600000-908017 GCA_963921515.1 Calotriton arnoldi
GTGCACCATTCCATTCAAAATACCACCTCCCTCTAGATCTGTCCACATTCAATATTTTCTTATGTCTGATGGGGAGCTCGTTACAGTTTCAATTAAACATTAGATCAATTTGAGTTACTCATTCTGAAAGAAACGTGATGGATAGTCCTGTCAAAATTTCATCTTTTTCTTCTAAGGCCAAAAAGTGGCTAGAGGCAGACACTCTAGTTTCTAAATGATTTGGGCTTTCGGGAGCTCTGCCTATTTTTCATTCCCTATGGTTTTTCATGTTCGAGTAATGTGGCCATTACAGTGAATTTAACCCGGTGGGTCTTGTGTTGCGTGCACCATTCAGTGGCCAGTAAGTAGGTTCTCAGGCTCTCTGGATATGCTCTTCCTCTAAAGGTAGGCTGTGTACAAGGGATTGTCCCCCTGCCCCCCTCAAAAAAAACATCAGATTATTTAGAATAGCAACAACAGAGTACAAATGCCCACATAATTACTGGAGACGCATGTATTTATTTCAGTTTGTGTAGACACTTCAGCCCTCTATTTTTGTATGTTGCTCGCTTCTATCTGAGCCACTGATATCTTTCTGTTGTCGCGAGAAAGAAAGTACATTGTGATTGCTTGTCGTTTGGTCTTATAAAAGACTTATATTGCAAGGTGGAGTGACAAAGTCACTTCTTTACATCTGTATTTTATAATAGTTAACTTTGCCTTTTATTTTTGTAAGCAGGCTCTGTGGTTGTCCCTGAAGTTTTAGTAGTAACAGTAAACGAAGACGATGATGTCTATTCCGTCGATGAAGAGGACTGTGAGATAATCGAAAGCAGCGATGAACTAACAGGTGAATAACTGTGGTGTGCCAGTTATAACGGATAGCATTCAATAGTTGAAGGCCTCCACACTTGATGCATAAGATGTGCACAGTTTTTTTTTGCATAAGCCCTCTTTCTGCTGTATACTCTTTTCCGCAGGGTTGTATATCCAAATCTCTGTCCCACGATTTAATGACACAAGTGTTTTGCTTCAGACTTCCAGCATAAAGTATAACACAGGCAATGTTAGTCGCATAGATCAGAGCTGTGGACTACTGACGCTGTGCATACAGACGCCATAAGACGTTATAGCCAGGTCAAATGAATGCAGGATGTGCAATGAGCAGCCAATTCATTTGATTTCAGTGTGTGTTTTTGTAAAGATCTAAGGCCTGAGTTAGAATTTGGCGGCAGGGTTCTCCGTAGCATAAGAGATGGATATTCCATCCATATTATTACAAGTGCATTAGGATATAATGCACTTGTAATATAAGGCGAATGGGCTATCCGTCACATTTGTGACAGAGTACCCGACCAGCATAGTCTAAATCAGACCCTAATAATATACCACTTTTCTGATCCCTCAAATAATTTTGTGGTAGAGACACATGCCAAGAGCATAGCAAGGTGGTGTCCACATGTGGTCCAGAAGTGCACTGAATTTGTGTTCTGTAGGTGCTTCTGTTGGCTCATGTTGGATACAGTTGCTTGGTTTTACCTCCTGCTCCTACATATGGGCTCGCACTTTTTCAGGTTGGCTCATGTTAGCCCAAGCTCCTTGCTCTTGGCCCCCACTTCCGCTTGTTGGTAGCCAAATCCTTGTTTTGGCAGCCATTCCCTCATGTTAGCTTATGCTCCCTTGTGTTGGCCGCCGCCACCTTGTGTTGTCTCTTGATCCCTCGAATTGTCTTCTCTTCTAGCAGATCATGTTCACTTATGCTGTTTTGATCTATCCTCTTTTTAAATTATGTGGCAATGGAAATGTTTTGTGTGGTTAATCTATTCTATCTTGGCACTTGCTATTATGTGTACCTAATAGTTGTGGGCATCTTACTGGCAGATAGGGATTCTCAGTCAGTGGGGAAAAATGACTTGTCCTGGGGCTGAAGTTCTAGGCAGTCACTGAAATTTTTATAGCCTTTCTTGTAGATAAGTGTTTTTAGGCCTCCTCGGAAGTCAAGGAAATCAACATTGAACTATAGACGGCGAGTTCCAAAAGGTTTTCTAGTGCTCAAAGCATTTCAAGTTCATCTAGTAGGCAAAGCTGTCCTGATCCGTACAGACAACATGACAGCAATGTACTACATACAAAAACAAGGGGGGACACACTCTCCCCAGCTGTCACAACTAGCACAGACCATCTGGAGGTGGGCCATACATCACAGAATGTTTCTCCTGGCAGAACACCTTCCGGGAGTAAACAATCAGATTGCAGATCTGCTCAGTCGTCAAAGACAACAGAGCCACGAATGGGAACTCCACCCTCAAGTTCTCCTCCCATTCTTTCAAATGTGGGGCTTTCCAGACATAGATCTGTTCGCCACAAACCTAAACGCAAAATGCCCAAACTTTGCATCCAGACATCCACACCCATTGTCCAAAGGCAATGCACTATGGATGAATTGGTCAGGGATATTTGCCTACGCTTTTCCGCCTCTCCCACTCATTCCATTAGTGGTTCGGAAGCTCAAACAGGCGTCCCTGACATTAATCCTAGTTGCTCCCACATGAGCTCGACAACCCTGGTTCACAACCCTGTTGGAGCTCTCAGTAGTTCCTCACCAAAAACTACACCTCACACCCAATATGCTCACTCGGACCCATGGAGAAATAAGACATCCATATCCCAGCCATCTCAACCTTGCGATCTGGCACCTGAAATCTTATAGTCTGGCTACCTTAATCTTCCACCAGACTGTATAAATATTATCAAAGAGGCTAGACGTCCTACCACAAGGGCATGCTATGCAGCAAAGTGGAAGCGATTTGTGATATACTGCAATAACCATCAAATAGATCCACTGGACGATTCAGTTCAAAACATCATTTGCTATTTACTACATCTGCAGCGTTCTAATTTAGCGTACTCTTCCATGCTCTTACATCTTTCTGCAATAGCTGCATATCTACAGAACAGACAACATCTGTCTCTTTTTAGATTGCCTGTCATTAAAGCATTTATGGAAGGTCTTAAAAGTATCATTCCGCCCAAGAATTCCACCTGCTCCAGTGTGGAATCTCAACATTGTCCTCACCAGGCTAATGGGTCCACCCTTTGAACCATTGCATAAATGTGAAATACAATTTCTTACTTGGAAGGTAGCTTTCCTCATAGCTATCACATCTCTGAGAAGAGTGGGTGAGCTCCAGGCACTAACTATAGAAGAACCAGTCTTACAAATACATCAAAACAAAGTGGTTCTGCGGACCAACCCGAAATTTCTATCAAAAGTCATTTTTGCCTTTCATATCAACCAATCTGTTGAGTTGTCTGTGTTCTTCCCTCAACCAGATTCTGTGGCAGAACGTGCTTTACACACCCTAGATGTGAAAAGAGCTATTCTTTACTATATAGAAAGGACAAAACCTTTCCGCAAAACAACTATTTGTCGCTTTTGCTTCACCACATAAAGGCAATCCAATATCTAAGTCAGGCATTGCAAGGTGGATAGTCAAATGTATTCAGATATGTTATGCAAAAGCAAAAAGAACTTTAACAATTCCCCCTAGAGCACACTCCACTCGCAAACTAGGGGCTTCTATGGCATTTCTGGGAAACATGCCCATAGATGATATCTGCAAAACTGCAACATGGTCTACACCTCACATATTCACAAAACACTATTGTGTAGATGTGTTAGCAAGACAGCAAGCTAGTGTGGGCCAAGCAGTTTTATGTACACTATTTCGCACCACTGCAACAGCTACAGGTTAGCCACCGCTTTGGGAGATAACTGCTTTTTAGTCTATGCACAGCATGTGATCTACAGCTCACATGCCTCGAACGGAAAATGCTACTTACCCAGTATGCATCTGTTCTTGGCATGTAGAGCTGTAGAGTCACATGCGCCCACCCGCCTCCCCGGGTACCTATACCTGTTGCAGTTGCATCTTACTTCGATACATGGACATCTCTTACTAACTCCATTATCACCCTCTGCGGCAACCAATCTAACAATGGAGTCGATGCCCATGCGCACTCTCGCAGAAAGGAGGAGTCACCTACCTCATGACTGGAAAAGACTTCTTCGAGCAAAAACAAAGTGCAAACATCCGGACCCAACACTAGATGGCGGGCTATGCACAGCATGTGACTCTACAGCTCTAGATGCCAAGAACAGATGCATACTGGGTAAGTAGCATTTTCCTTCAATCCGACAGATATTGGATGTCGATCTGGAGTCACCATTAACAGATACAGAATGGAGCTCCGCTCAGGAACATGTGAAGCTGATTTCGAGCAACACCAGATTTCAACTGACGCATTTTAATTACCGACACCGCACATATCTGACCCTTTTGCGAATGCTTGGGATTTACCCCAATAGAACATATCCAAAATGCGAAGTGGAAAGGGCTGATTTCCATAACAATATGACACTGAGCTGCGCACACCTGCAATCATTCTCGCGAGCAGTGGTGCCACAATCAGTAGACATTGTATACATTCCTAGAGAGCTCAGAGTGCGACTTTGCTACTTCGTATACCCAGGCCCCAGTAGCTGAAGATCTGGGGTTAGTGCCGGCAAAACGCTGTGTTGCTATTCAATGGATGAAGCTTTGAGGTTTGACTTGGGATCCTGGGAGAGAAATTACTTGTGAGTGGGCTATTGCAGAGGAAATCCGGATAAAGGCAGTTAGAATAGAATAGGCGGTTGGAAGATTCAGAAATATGGTCTGTAAGGCTTGATACGCTGATATTGGGAGGTGGGGAGGTGAGCTATCAGGACAACGGTATTTTGGCTAAATGATTTGCATTATAAACTGATGACATCTGTGATTATTGCTCTGGTCCTATTTCTCGTTTCTCTGAATGCTGCCTGTTTCATAGTTTTTCTGCTTAAATATATAAATAAAGTTAAAAAACATTTGCAAAGGAGCAACATCATAACCCACCCCAAACAGTCATGAAGCCAGCTCCTTCCTTACAATCGTCTGTGCGCATTGAACAAACTCCTGCAGCATTCTTTCATTTCCACAGCATCAACCCCGATATAGTCAATACATGAAGACATGAAATGTTGCCAGTTAGCATATGACACAGTGGCCTGTGCACTGCAGATTAAAAGCGGCACAGTAGAGTCGACTAAACAATATTGGGGCTCGCCGAACCCTTTTACAAAAGTGCAGTCGTTTTTTGGTCAGCTGTGGACGCAGATTGTCTCTCGGCATGATGTAGGAGGTAAGTTTGCAGAGTGTCCCATATCCTCTGGTCTGGGTTGGTCAGACATCAATTCCCAAGAAGCATCTAATTGTTCATTGCAGTACGGGATGTCCTCCAGTCAGTCTTTTATTTTGGGGGGTGAGCCTTGGCCCCCATGTATTGCAACTCTCTGCTAAGTAAACCGTAAAGCCAAGGCTGTGTATTTCCTTACTCATAGGCGTATGTCTTTCATGTATCCCCGTAGAGTACCAAGTGGAGAGGGTGGGCCTATAAACCCTGTTATTTCAGTGCAGGTCTGTAGTATCTCGGCCCAGAAGCAGGCAATTGTCGGGAGAGCCAGGCCAGGTGAAGGAACCCAGCCCACTGGGACCTGCATCTCCTGCAGCATGCGTTGTCTCTGAAGTCCAGTCTATGCAGTGACTTAGGGGTGTAATCTATCCTATGTAAAAAAATTACATGAATCAGTCTGAGTTTGTAGTTGGGGGAGAGTGCCACTAAGGTTATGAATGTCTGCAAGAGTTACGGGACAAGAGTTAGTAGCCTTACATGTTTCACAAAGGTATAAATGCAGAAATATACCTAATGTCGACATTTCGTGATTTGCAACAGATGAGAGAATCCTATGACATCGGTTTTAACATATTTTATGATGTATATGATTTTATTGAATGATGGAGTTTATTCATGTTTTTATATATGGAGTTTAATGTATTTGCTTTATGATAAGAATTACAGTAATAACATTTTGTACCAGAAAAGATTTTTTAATAAATGAGACATCTTTACATATAACTGTGTTTACTGTTGAGATAGAGGAGTGACTGCGTGTAAGGATATATCAAGATCTTCTAAGATCTAACAAAATTAATTTTTATTGTTAATAGCTAGAGTGATTGACACAAAAAAGGTACTCATTCTTCTTTGTATTAAGGTGAATTCAAGCCTTCTGTCCATCACTTTGTTGTATATTTGTACATTAAATGTCTAGAGTTTAATTGGCATTTCGGTTATGGTATGTCTTTCCCACGTTTCTTAGCCTGTATTGCCTTCTTTGGTACCTATGAGTCTTGTCTCATCATGAACGAACAACCAGGGCGAATGTGCCCCGACTATTATCCCGATCATAATGGGTTTGCTTCTTTCTAGATTGGAATCCAGCACCAGTTACCCTCACCTTACTTAGAGATAATGAAAAGAGGGAAACCATAAAACTCCCCCGGAGAGAGTCTGCTTAATAGTCTAATACTCTTCCATTGCTTAAACCATCGAGGCTCATTTCAGACTGTTGTCAGGTGAATGTAAATATCATGCTTAACACCCACACTGTATTGCACAAGTGAGGTGCACTGTTTCCAGGAAAGAGTGATTAAAAACCCAACCCTGCTCCAGCTGCCTGGTGTGAAGGCCCTTTAAACCCAGGACCTGTCTGAGCTCCAGACAGCTACCCCTGCACTACCATACACATATAAAAACCTATGCCACCCCTTTTCTTCAATTTGTTTCAATGAAGTGAATCGAGACTAAAAGTCAGACTGGCCATTTTTTATGGGATCTTTAACTCACACCTTGTCTGCAAAGCCTTTATAGAAGATCAAAGTGTGTGGAGATCAGATTCTTTCTGCAGTGGCCGTGTTTGTATAAATTGTGCAGATGTGTAACTAAATATTCTCTCTGCGGATAAAATCTTACAAGTTGAAATCCAATCACTAAATCTTATTTCAATCCTACAGGTGATGTGAGCGTGAACCAACCAATAGAGAATGCAGAGTCCAAACAAAGTGCCTCAGGAACAGCAACCAATGAAAGTTCAATGTGGGAGAAAAACTCCAAGGCGTTCCAACACTTTTACCATGGACCAAACCCTAGAAGCCGACAGCAGCCAGAAACATTACTGGAAACAAGGAGAGGCAAAGCCTCTCAGCGGGAAAGTGCTTTCAGTATCTCAGAACATAGGCCTTTTCTCCCAGAAAGTCCCAGATCTAATGAAGAACTGGAGAGCTGTTTGAGAAATTCACTGCTTCGTACCGACCTTCCAAACACACAGTATAATCACATGGCGTATAGGATTACTGATTTCGATGGAAGCTATCTTCAGAAGAGGGAGCTGGCTCGACACATGATGACATATTCTGGAGTTGGGCCCTATGAGTGCACAGAGTGTGAAAAGAGGTTCTTTAACAAGTCCAATCTAAAGAAGCATTATAGAACGCACACTGGTGAAAGACCACATAAATGCACTTTCTGTCACAAAAGGTTCAGTCGGACAGATAATCTGAACCGACATATCAGAATTCATACTCGTCGAAGCAAGAGACAGACCCTATGAACGTACTTGGAGCAAGATGCTCTGCCTTTGGATAAGGGATCTGAACACCGAAACAACAAACAATGCCTTTGGAATTATATCCTCTTGCAGGGATAAAAGCATCAAACTGAAATAAATCAAATATATCGCAGGAGGTATTGGTGTATCTGTGATCGAAGATGCGCACGTTACAGGCCTCTGCAGATAAAATGACAAAGAGAGTAAGGGCACACAAGATGGGCGGCGTTACCTGTCAGGCCACATAACCAAAGATACCACTGTGCTCACCATGACCTCACTTGATGAAATCCCATTCATTTTAAAGCGCTTACTACTGCTTAGTTGGCCCTATTATAGTCTGCGCCTTTAGGAAATTGTTACATGTAGAAATGAAACCTGGTGTAGCACAGCCACAAATGACACATGCCTTGATCAGTAACGGAGGCCAAGAGAAGGAAAGTACAATGGACAGGTGCCCGTTCCCACGGTGTCCCACCACCGCCGCTGCAGCATAGACCTATCTTGATAGGATGTAAAGACAGTATCTATTTTCTTCCAGTTGATCCACAAATAAGAAGAATTGTGTGTATCCTCAGAGCAGAGATCTTCAAACTGTGGTGTGGCCCTTGTGGGGAATGAGAGGGAGGGCGTGACGTGGCGGAGCAGGGCGCCTGGCTCTGGCCAAGCAGAGCATTTAAAATACCCCTGCGTACTCATGTGGCAGTGAGCCACTCTGCATGGTGCCACCAATTCCATCTTTTGCCGTTCATGTCCTGGGAAGCTGTGAGCGTCAAAAGGGGGTTCAACACAGCCCTCAGCATCTCACTCCCTCATTTCTAATAAAGGGTCTGACTGTAGGCATTTGTAGGGTGACGGCGCTGCCAATAGCATGTTGGCAATGATGTATATGAGGTCACCTTCAAAAGCGATACATTCACAGCTTTGTTCCAATTGGTAAATATTGTAAGAGCTGGCGAGGGGCCCTTCAGCCACCCCTGGTATCTTAGCCAGTAGTGCCCTGTGTTTCGGGACATGTAATTTCCCATTTAACATTGAAAGAATCTGCTTGTGAATTCCAGCTTTCGGCTAAAAAGCCAGGACTGGGTGGAGGTGTCACACATGACATGTGCCGGCCAGTTTTCAGCTAGGTACGGTAACATGTTAAAATAAAGCAAGAATGAACATAATTCTTTGTCAATTGATATTACGCCCTCTAAACTACCTTAAACAAGATCCTTTTGCTTGTGACATTTTCAGTTTCTCATATCGGATTTTCTGTTAAGATAAATTGTTGCTTTATTTTCCCTTCGAATGGCCCTGTACTGTGCGCTCCCGCTGGAAATGTTTGATTGCGTTGCTAATATTTTATTCTACTTTTATTTATTGTGTTGAATTGAAAATCACTACTGCACATTCGTTTTTTGAATATTTCTTAAAGGATGTGCCCTTAATCCCCACTAAAATGTTTTAGCTTGCTTGTAGCATTTAACATTTTTATACATAATTGTGAGAACATATGTTTGTAATTTTGGAGTTCTACAATGAAATTCTTTTAGACATGGGGGAGCTCTAAGTTACTTTGGAAACCTCAAATGGATGTTTAATTTTAAAGACGTGGTTCTCAGATATTTCAAGTCATGTCTTAGGAGACATCTTGGATTCAGCACCGTGCTGTTTGTTGGTTTGGTCAGGTCTTTCTGATGCCATCCGTCTGTGTTTGTTTTATACTGTCACGCTCTGGTTATCATCTACATATCTCTCTGAATTGGACCACTGTCTGTTTCTTTGTCTTCGTAGTCTTTCAACTCAAGGTTCTAACACATGGGTTCTCTGGTTCTCTCGCCGTAATAATGTGCTCAAACCAGGTTTACGTGTTCATGGATGTGTGGTATTTTATTATCTGGTGGTTCTTACGTCAGGTTTTAGGCTGTACATACTGACAACTGACTCCCACCGGCACTGACCATCAGTTTACCAGACACTTGCCCCCGAAGACCTACTGGTCCTGAACCTGAAGAAGCTGAATATGTTTTGTGCAAAATCTTTCCATATTCTTGGCTCCTCACTTGAAACTCTGAAGCTGGAAAAAGACTTGGAATTCCAAGTCCTGAAATTGCATCTCTTGTAGTTTGTAGCATTTCACAAAACCCCTTGTGAAAATATCGCTATTTCCACATATTATTATATACAAGATGTCCCCCGGCACGCCCAGCCTTTGAAGCTTTTTTGTGATATATTGTATAAGCAAGTTTTCTGAACATGTTTTGTTACTTGTTCACAGGTAACACAGATACTAGAAGAAGTCCTAAACATTCAATGATTTATTCATTTCATTGGCGTCATTTCATCAATTTCAATTTTGTTCAAACAAAGACTTTTTATACAAGGACTAAATACTTCAAATGGTGATGTTTCCAAGTTCTGGACAGTACATCTGTATATCAGTGAAGTTACAACAGACCATTCTCGTTAAAGAAAAAACAACAGCCGACACGTGTTTAGTCACAACCGTGCTTTTTTCAAGGCTGTATGGATAATAATAACAGACATATATGTAAGATTAACATATCCTAAAAATATGTGATTTGAGTACCCAACCTACACCAAAAGTGTTCAAAAATTTGCTTAAAGTTGAGAAGTTGGAAAAAAGGTTTGTAGCTGTGTATGTTCACAAAGTAGTGTCAAGTGCAAAAGAAAAAGTTGGTAGTAACCCGGCTATCCATAGAAAACGAAAGACAATATAACCGGCATGTAGATATAGTGAGTCAAAAATTCAGCTAAAAAATACCAATCACAAGTATGAAAGGAGGAAAGAGAAGGAAAACCAACTGCATAGAAAACAGCGTCTGTGCAAAGTCTTAATTGTTTATGAGGCAAACCGTTATCACGTTCGTAAAGGTGAGTCAAGTAATGTATAAAGTATGAATCATGTTGCTGGAGAGCGGCCGTCCGGAGAGTCTCTGGATGTCCGGTCGTATTGCTATAAATGTTATGGAAATTGAAAGTAAGTATTCTGTGATAAGAAAAAGAAAAATGTTTTTGTCCTGTGGGGAGCACAAACAATTAAATGTTTCTTTATAATAATAAGCACCTACATTTTAAAATCGACCAAAAGATGTAAATTTTGCTTCAGAGTAATTTGGACGATATCAGTCGGGAGTAGTAATTAGAGCAAGTTATGGCTTAATAGTTATGCTGGAGAAAAAGAGAGACAGTGTTAGGCCAGCGCGCAGTCAATTAACAGTATGTTGCACTAAAGGAGGTTTTAATTAAGCAAGCTAGTGGTCCACTTGGAGGGGGCCCAATAATGCCATGTTCGCATGAGTCGTAAACTTACGCCATGATATCTCAAGAGAAGTTGTGGTTTCAAAAATATAGTTACCACTAAAGAAAGTATATCGTCAGATTCGGACCATGGTAAGTCCCTGTAAAGATAAGTAAACGGTATCTTGTTAGCTATATTGACCTGTCTGAACGGGAAACGACCTTAATAACGAATTTCTAACAACGAGTGGGCTTAACAACGAATCCTAAACAACGACCTGTACCTGAACCACGACCTCCTTAACCACTACTTGACCTGAACCACGACCTCCTTAACTACTACTTCATTTACAACGAATTTTCAGAGGTAAGTGTATTTATAAGTACACAAATGTGGCACAAATATGGTAAACGGTTTCAACAGATCATATTAATATAATTGGTTTAATTAAAGAACTCAACAATATCATGTTAACTAAAATATGAACATCTTTTTAAAAGCAAGCACGACAATTAGTGATCCATCGGTATTTATTTAAAGTATGTAACAAGGGTAGGAGGCTAAAAGTCCAGTTTCATGACCTTGAGTTTAAATCCCCTACCTACTGCAAAAACTGAAACTGGACTAATTACAAGCAGACGTTTCTAGCTGCAAATGAACAGCAATTGTACAGTAATTTTGGCAATACTGACATCTAGTGGCTGGATGTAACTTGACACGGCACGGTTAAAAATACACACTCGATTATTTTGACAGCACGCAATGAACAAATATCAATTAGTGACCAGCGGAAGTGATGACCCAATTTCCAAGATAAGGATTTTCGGAAAGAGGTAACACAATTTGTAATAGTGGTGGCAAAAGCATTACTGAGTTTTCTTTGTAAAGGGCTGATTTGCAACAATACATTGCTTCAGCGTGAGTCCCTGGGCCAGTCTGGAACAGTAGAGGCACAAGATTCTCTATTAAAAATAGTTTTTATTAGAAGTGCTGTTTAATTTAATTAAATTTTTTGGATCGTGTTTCAAATATGCGTTGTTTTGAACTTAGTGGTAGATTCGGAGTATATGTCAATAACATTAATTTTCGTGGTTCATTAAGTCGTGGTTCAGTACATAGTTGTTTGGCTTTGGTCGTTGTTCAGCCTTCGTGGTTTAGGCATTCGTTATTTAAGTGGTAGTTGTTTAATCATACATTCGTCTGAACTCCTATCCATGCCCCCATATTTTCTAGTCATCCCCCTTGACGAGCAGACTGACCATTAGACTTTGCGTCTTCATAGACGTGAGGGAGACGAGAAACTGACCTGTAGTTAGAGTAACAGCACGCTTCCAAAGTCTCTGCTTTGTATTTTCAGCAACCAAATGTGTGCTGTGACTGCCGCATTTATACGGGTGATGTTTCCGGCAACCCGGAAATGATATCAATTGAAAACGGACTAATCATTCGTGGAGTTGTAGTCTTGAGGATCACAGTCATTGTATGGCCCATGGACGGCGGCCATCTTAGATAGGTCAAAAACGTCCGTAAATGATAATACGAGAAAATGTCAAGAATATGTATAGAATGGCAAAGTATAGATAAAACGTTTCAGAGGAACCCAAAAGGACAGACAAGAGGATGTTATTGATAATTAACAAAAGCGGTCAAAAATTGTGCATCATTTGTACATGTATAATAATACGTTACTTCAGTTGAAACTCTGAAGCTGAAAAAAGTCTTGGAATTCCAAGTCCTGAAATTGCATCGCTTGTAGTTTGTAGCATTTCACAAATTCCCTTGTGACGATATCAATATTTCCACATATTATATCAGGATTTTTACCCAAGGACAGAATCGTTGAGAGTGGGACAGCCAATCCGCTTCCTCAGAATGAAGCCTGTTAGTACTGGTAAAGGCGCACTGCTGATGCTCTCGTAAGGAGTACTGGTTACACAGAAGCAGACGTGCACTCTCTACTGAGATACATTTCTTTACCCATGCTCACAGATGAAGAACGGTCGGACCTTGAGCTAGAATTGAACAGCACAGAGGTAGAGAAGGCCATACAAGAATTACGAGTGGGCAAGGCGACGGGCCCAAATGGCTTGCCCATTGAACTATACAAACTCGCCCCGAGTAAAATAGCACCATATCTGACTAGAATGTTTCATGAGAGTTGCGAAGCAGGCTTGCTCCCAATTGATCAGAGGTTGGCAACTATAGTGGTTATTCATAAGAGTGGGAAACCTAAGAATTTATGTTCCTCGTTTAGGCCAATATCACTGCTTAATGCAGAAGCCAAGATATTGGCGAAAATACTGGCTACTCGTCAACTACGTGTTATAACAAAATTAGTGCACCCGGATCAGTCTGGCTTTATGCCAGCCAGAAATACCTCTCTTAATTTGCAGAGACTACAGGGAGTGCTGGACCGAGCGAACACGATCAGCGAGGAGGCGGTGGTGGTGTCCCTCGATGCGGCCATGGCGTTCGACACGATTGAATGGTCCTATATGTTTTCAGTATTAAAGAAGTTGGGATTTGGCCCGGGCTTTTTGAGATGGGTCCACCTCCTATATAAAGAACCACTGGCCCAAATAGTAGTCAATAATCAAAAGTCTCCCATGTTCGCACTCGGAAGGGGTACCAGACAGGGTTGCCCCCTCTCCCCATTGCTCTTCGCCCTTGTGCTCGAGCCATTGGCGATATGGATACGGAAAGATCCTATTATCAGGGGGCTCAGGTGGGTCGAAGACTGGGAAGACCGTATTTCACTGTATGCCGATGATATTTTGTTGTACTTGGCATCCCCGGCGGCCTCCCTAAACAGAGTGATGCACATTTTCATAGTATTTGGAAGATTTGCCGGATATAGGATTAACTGGACCAAGTCAGTCATCTATGTCCTCAGTGGTAAATGACCTTCCTTGCCCAGGGGTTTCTCAATCACTGAAGCAGAGACAGGGTTCAAATACTTGGGAATCCAGGTCTCTAAGGATCCGGCTTATTTTTACGAACGCAACCTCCTGCCCCCGTTGCAGAGACTTAGAAGTGATTTCCTACATTGGAAGTCACTCCCACTATCCCTATTGGGGCGCGCAGCCCTATTCAAAAATGATGTCCCTTCCACGGTTTTTATGTCTTGCAAAATACGCCGCGTCCAGTGGGAGCAGAATACTTCAAATCTATAGAAGGCGCCCTAAGAGAGGTTTTGTGGGAAGGAAAACCTCCCAGAATATCTATTCAGAAGCTTACACGAGGGTGGTATGAAGGGGGAATTGGTCTCCCCGACATCAAGAGATATTATTGGGCGGCGCAACTCACCGCGATAAATCAGTACACGTATAGGCCACAGGGAGATCCCGCTTTTCACATGGAATGATGGCTGCTCCCAGGGGGAAGCTTTACAGGGGCGCTATACACTAACCCAGCTAAAATGAAACTGTCGGGACCCACTGGGCATGCGGTCCAAGTGTGGCGGACTGCCACAAGGAGCCTGGGCTGGGAGGGTAGGATCACACTGGCCACCCCACTCTGGGACACTGAACTACCTGGCAACCTAAGACACACCTGCGTTTTCGACCGATGGGATTTAATAGGCATTTCCAAGGTTGGAGATCTATGGAAGGCGGGAGTAGTCTCCTTCGCCCAATTGCAAGTGGAATATGATCTTGCTAATACAGAACACTGTAGGTACCTACAATTCCGACATACGCTGCAAGCAACGATAACAAAGGGAAGACGCCTCTAGAATCCTCCCCTCTAGAAGACAGGGTCTTAGATGGAAATCTCCCGGAGAAATCCATATCGTTGGTGTACAGAAAACTAATTAATAACATGTCGGACCCCCTTCTCCGACTTCGAGCTAAATGGGAATACGATGTTGCGGGACTGGAGGACGAGGAATGGCTTGAGGCCTTAGCTTCTCCCAGAGAGACTGCCATCTCCTCTAGGCTTAGACTCATACAACTAAAGATACTCCACAGAATATACCTTGCTGGACCAATGTCGGTAAAGATAGCACTGAGGCCGGATGCATGAGGGGATGCGGGCAGGAGGGCACTTTTGTGCATGTACTCTGGGAATGTACGGTTATGCAGAGGTACTGGTCTGAATTGGCGGAGTGTATGGAGCAAGTAATGGGCAACAAGATTGATTGTAACATCAAGCTGTGTCTCCTGAACATTTGGGGCCCTGCAGATTTAAACACTAAAGAGAGAATATGGGTGACACTTGGAATGATAATTGCTAAAAGGAATATTGCAAGATTGTGGAGGGCGCCGGAACCACCAACACTGGGTGCGTGGGGAAAGGACATGGACTGGTGCATGGTGACTGAGAGGACTGTGTACGAATCCAGGGGATGTCCCATTAAATGAACACATTTGGGACAAATGGAATGAGTAAAGGGGAGGAATTTGTGATCCCTCGCAGCCTAGACGGAGTAGTGAACCTGGGTAGACCTGCCATAATTTGATCCAATGTAAACTGTGTGCAATAGGCTATGGACTCAGGTTTGTAGTTAACTTTGTGCCAGCACAGCACCTTTGGACACATGTGTCTGTACGATGTCTATTTTGTATAACCTTGTCCTTAATAAAAAGTTTTTAAAAAACAATTGTTAAATAAATGGTGCCACATGTGGTGCAAAGTTGCAGTTACGTCGGAGGGCACTCAAACATTTGAATTCACTCTTTGATGTTTGAAGTCTTGAATCTCGGAGCACCTCCAGTGTTTCATCTACAATGTACATGTATTGCGGTGCAGGGATGTTGCCATAAATAATGGAGGCCCAGAATAAAAACACAAGTGAAGACCAGTTTTAAACATCACCTGGGAAAACAGAGTACAAGAGGTGCGCCATTTATTAAAAGAAAGGACTGTATCTAGATGAAGTAATGTATGTTTCACACAAGCTGTTTATTTGTTTTGGTCTGGGATTTGGAATGGACATTTGTGATCAGATGGGGTCACATTTGTTCCATGCAAGGCAAGAGCAATATTTGTACTTTCTTTAGAAAACGTAGTATTATGTACTGGCCTGATGTACAACCGTTTTTAGCATTTTAAGCGGTCGCAAGGGGGAAATTGGCCCGTTTGTGACTCACAAAATAGGTTTGGTACATGGTACAACCCTTTTTAGCAGTCAGTAACCTATTACCAACCCGCAAAATAGGTTTTGCGAGTCGCTATTAGGAAGCGGGCGTGTCAAGGGCGTCCCTTCCTAATAGCGAGTAGCAGGGGGGAACCGTAAATGTGGTGGCAAAACAATCACATTTACCACCAATTTCAAATTGGTGGTACACCATTCGCAAATGGGATGGGATCCCCAGGGGACCCCTTCTCCTTTGTGATTGGCAGCGAAAATGTGTTTTTCAGAGCAGGCAATGATCCCACGGACCACTGCCTGCTCTTAAAAAATGAAACTGAAACGTTTCGTTTTTATTTTTGAAATGCATCCCGTTTTCTTTTGAAGCTTTCTTCCAGTATTGAACATACTGAAGATTGAGTGTCTCAATATGAATGTACTGAAGATTACAGAATCCTTTTCTCTTCAATAAATCTTATGATCCAATAAGCAATACGAATCCTTACTTTATGGAATTTTTGATATTCACAAATTTTCTACTGAGTGCTATGGTATCTCTTGCTGGTTAAAGATCCGATTTGTATTCACTCCTGATGCTTGGCACATCTGCTAAACCTTCCTTTATTTTCAATTCAATGTCTGAGAAGATTAACCAAAACAGATAGTGCATCTAGAGATGCTAGGTGTTAAGCTTTATGTTGAATTTTATGGACTCTTTCAGGGGCCTTGTCTCTCCCACACTCATGGACTCCACTCTTTATGTTGTATTTTATTGTCTCTTTCAGGGGTCTTGTATCTCCCACACTCCTGGACCCCACTCTTTATGTGATATTTTATTGTCCCTTTCAGGGGTCTCGTCTCTCCCACACTCATGGACTCCACTCTTTATGTTGTATTTTATTGTCTCTTTCAGGGGTCTTGAATCTCCCACACTCCTGGACCCCACTCTTTATGTGATATTTTATTGTCCCTTTCAGGGGTCTCGTCTCTCCCACACTCCTGGACTCCACTCTTTATGTTGTATTTTATTGTCTCTTTCAGGGGTCTTGTATCTCCCACACTCCTGGACCCCACTCTTTATGTGATATTTTATTGTCCCTTTCAGGGGTCTCGTCTCTCCCACACTCATGGCCCCCACTCATCCTACATTTCCATGCGCCTGGACAACCAGACCCAGTCATTTAAAGCCACTGTGTGGCAGCTGTGGAGGGGGTGGGGAGTTGGTAGTTTGTTGTCCCTTGGTGTCTGGGTGCTGGAGGCTAGATCCCCACCCTCTGCCTCGAAAAGCTTCGGAGGGCTGCTGTTGCTGAGGGAAGGTGTGGTGACTCCCTTCCAAAGCCTCGAAAGGAGCAAAATTGTGGTGGGATCTGCACATAGATGGTGCCAGTCCCAGGAAGCACATTGATGCTTGTGTTTAAAGCGCTCCATGGCTGATTCTGAGTCCGCCTTGTCTCCGAAGAGATGTGTGCCATCAAATGGCATTTCCATCAGGAATTTTTGTAAGTCATTAGAGAATACTGTGGAACATATCCAAGCATGACGCTGGTGTACCAAACTTGTCAACACTGCCCTACCCAAACAGGCGGTAGTGTCCGGGCCTGAGCAAATTACCTATTTTGCTCCGTCATGTCCATCGTGGATAGCTTGTTGGTTCTGAAGTCTTGTGACATGGCTGGCAAGATCTCTAAAACCATGTTCCAGAACGCAAGTGAAGAGCGACTCGGGGCAGCAGGAGTTGACAGTATGTAAAGCAAGGCTGGCTGACGAAAACATGAGCTTCGCAAATGTTTCCCTGCACTCTTGACTTTCTGTCTGGTGGGGTGCTCAGAAAGACGTTTGGGTTGAGCCTGCTGGTAGAGGATTGGTGTGGGGTGTTGCAGGAGAAAAGCAGTGTCACCCAGAGAAGGTCTATGTCTCCTCACTATCTGCCTGTTCACTGGTGGGCAAGATCCTAGTTTAACCCAGATGCCCAGCAGTGTACCTGTGAGGGCCCTATGAAGGGTAAAAGAGGTTCCTGTGAGATCTGCCCTGGCTGCAGAACATCCGTGAGGATATTTGTTTTGACTTCCTTGGTGGGTAGCTATAGGTTGAGGACCTCTGCTGCCCTCCTTATGACAGTGGGAATGAAGGCAGACTTATCTGTGGCTGTGCCAGGGGAGGTGAGAGTATGCCAGTGTATGGGGAGGTGTCGAGTCCACTGGCATCCTGGAGGTCCAAAAAGAAATATTCTTCATCGTAAACTGTGATCCATCATCACCTTGGGTTCTGACAGATTACAATCAAGTGAAAGTGTCGGTGAATCATAGTATGCGAGGGGGCAACGTGGGTGCAGTTTTGGTGGAGGTTCCCAGGGGTTCGCTTTTGAGTCAGAAAGGACTATCGGGTCCTTCTCTGGCATCGGTGGTGTCAGTGCCAACGTTGACGTGCGGGGCTCTGGCATCAGCTGCGGTGCTGTGTGGAGCCTAAGAGTAGGCGTCGGGCCTGAAGTTGGGGTTGATCTCGTAACAGGCCGGGGCCACAGATGGTATCTGGGCTGAATCCACCAGTGATGGCTCAAATGGAGGCCTTCTTGGATCCTTAGGGCCCAAATGCGCTCCTGAGAGATCCGGTAGGGTGCCAAAGATCTGCAGCATGGCCTCCTTAAATGTCTGGACCTGCTGCAGCATTGCTAATGTAGCCGAGAACTCAGGTTGGATCGGGATTGAAGCTGGGATCGGTTTAGAGGTTTGAGACAGAGACTGCGACTTAGAGGTACCTTGGTCGCCACATGACTCCTCATGATGCATATGGCAGGATGAGGAGGAGCCATGTTTTTATGCTTCTTTTTCTTCAACTTACGAGATGACTTCAAATGATGTGAATGACGATCATAAGAACAGCTTTGAGAACCTGTCCGTATTCTCGACTTTGAGCGGGACTGTGCCTTTCGGTGATGCTCCGTGACATATAGCTTGGCTAGGTTATCTCATTGAAGTTTAGGAGATTTTATGAATTCAGACTGTTTTAGAGGATGACAACCTGCACATATGTCTGAGCAGGGAAGTTGGTCTAATTAAGTCATTAGGTATACGTATCGGGAGTTGTGGCAACAATGCTGCATTTGTAATGGTTGCCATTAACTTGCATTCAGTGCCATGAGAATTGTGGCAAGGCAGGTCAACTTTATGCAGCAGCGCTGTGTAATCTATGCACACTTAGGCCCTGATTCTGATGTCTGTCGGAAAGCCTCCGACCTGTGGTCAGAGGCATTCTGACCGACATCTTCATTTTCAATTCAAGGAGCCCGTCGGCCCGCGAACTGGCACGTAATCCCTTAAGAATGGCGTTTCCGCAGTCGGGATTACAATATCGGTTTCCCACAGGCTTTTCATGTCAGGCTTTCCGACATGAAAAGCCTGCTGGAAAGCGACTGTTCACATTGATATCGGCCAGAGAGGGACCCACGGTTTGGAATTCTAACCGAGGCAACTTGTCAAAAGTACCCCGGGGGGACCAGAAAAAGCCGTAAAGTGAAAGAGAAACGTGAGGGAATCACCGAAAGTGAAGGGTTCAAGGCTGTAGTCAGCCACAATTATATTGTATGGTTAAAGCAAGAGAAGGTACCAATAAACATATTACTACATGGTTTGAAAAAAATTAATAAAAAATAAATTCACATTGATATTGATGGCTGCCGGAGAGGGACCTAAAGGTGTATGTGGATACAATAGGTCACGATTATCAATGCAGTAATTATAAGATTGTATCGGTAAGGTCAGAGAGACCAGGAGGTCAACTATGATGCAGTGTGAGCAATGTGTGTTCACTATAACTTTTTCAGGGATCGTACGAGTAGGATTATTCAGAGGTAAGAATAATAATTTCAGTCATACACCAATACATTGCAACATTTGGTTGACATTGTGGGATCTACATGGTGGCATATCGAAGGTAAGGAGTTCTTGTGAGGCCAAGAAGATAAGGACCGGTCAGAGTAATCAAGGTGCAGTGATGACCGTGTTCCACTCATCTAATGTATTTAACCCTTGGTTAACAGAGTCACATCGTGCAATCCATCTGCACTCGCACTTATACAACAGGAGTTGCAAGTTACCCCCCTGGAGGGGAAGTTCCGGGCGATCGATCACTTGCCAAGTTAGATCTGTTTCTGAGTGATTTTTCTCTTTAAAGTGTCCAACGAGAGGTGCAGTGTCCACATTACATCTAATGCGACTTTGGTGCTGAAAGATCCGCTGCTTTACCATCTGGGTGGTTTGTCCGATGTATAGAAGATTGCAGGGACAACGTATGGCGTAGATTACATTGGTAGTGCGGCAGTTGGAGAAATTTTTGAGTTGGTAAGTTTTTCCAGAGGCTACAAATTCCTTGGTATTGTAGGTGAGGTTGCATGCTGAGCATGTTTGACATTTGAAATGCCCTATGATCGGCGGAAGACCCCACAGGGTGGTCACAGATTGAGCTTTCTTTTCCTTTTTTGGCCACGTGATGGCATGGACCAGTTTGTCGGATAGGTTGTTGCCCCTCTTATATGAGAAGAGGGGTGGTTCCTTGAAGGGGGCATGGGTGCGCAATATGGGCCAGTTTCTTTTAATCACTCCGCTGATCATGTTGCTTGAGGGACTGTAAGTAGATACAAATGGGATACGCATGTTAGTTCTTTTTGTCGAGGGAGAGAGAAGTATATCCCTGTGGCAGTACCATGCCCGTTTGGAAGCCCCAGATACAATGCGTTTAGGGTAATCTCTATTGATCAATTTTTCAGAGAGGACGGCTGCTTCTCTAAAATAATCCTTGCAACACTTACAGTTTCTACGGATGCGAAGAAACTGGCCGTAGGGTAGACCGTCCCTCAGGCCTCTGGGATGGTAGCTAGAATACATCAAGAGGTTATTGCGTTCTGTAGGTTTGCGGTAAAGGCTAGTACCTATGGCTCCATCTTCTGCATGAAGGAGCCATAGGTGCCCCTTGCAATGGCAGCCTCTGTATGGGGCTCTGGGGTCACATATGCTGCCCCCCTATCAATCCCTGCATAGAGTTGCAGGCACTGTGTTGCAGCGATTAACAAATACTCTCATTTCTCTATGGTGGCATGTGCAGTGGCCGGTTTCTGCCTTTTTCAAGGCTAGCAAAGGAAACAAGGTTGTAGACACAAAGACTCCAATGTAAGTCAACCCCTGGTAAGGTGACGTGTATGATGAAACCAGCAGAAGTTAGAGGTTGGTAGAAGATCCCCGTCCGTATGAGTTGATGCAAATGACAATGGTATATGTGATATTTGAAGCCGTGCGCCAACCTTAATCAAACTGTGTCTTTTAAAATTATACTTGAGACCCTTGACGAAAGTCCCCAAGCTGGGTAGTCCGACTAAATAAAGATACCTGAATTTTTCGGTAGTCGTTCCTCAGTTATGCAATGGATTTATATAGTTAAAAGATAATGTCTTATCAAGAGGCTTTATCTGTCCTTGAGAATTGATATGGTAACCCAGCCGGGTAGTGCCAAATATGTGCAATAGGATATACTCTACTATACGTGGTGCATCTGTATGAAAGGAGGAAGCTATATATAGTTCCTACCCAGAGACTGTATAGAGGTATATCGGTCAAAGTATTATTGAACAATTAGGTGGAGACCTTAGTAAGCTCCTATTTGTATGGCGGTGTATTAGCACGATGACATCGCGTCCTGAAGAAAGGACACTCGGATCTTTAATAAAAATAGGCAACATATAGAAAGCCACACATACCAAAATTTAGAACAATAATCGATGGCTGCACAACTTGCAGATCTGGCACACTGAAAGATGTGTTTCTCGTGAACACCTGACGACTATAAGTGAATTTCAAGCATGACATCATTTATTGTAATCTATATTTCATATGTTCGCCAGCATATACAGGGTGAGATGGCCTCCCACTTGATGGCAAAGTGGGTTTCATTTACAACCAGTTTCTTATTTAAAGTTGATATTGGATTCATATATTAGAAGTCATTTAGTTTAGGAAAAGGCAGAAAGTAGGACCTTGAAGTATATTTTGAAGATGAGAAGATTATGGTTAGATCTGATGTTGAGACGGAGAGAACATTTGTTGAGCTCAAGAGCATTTCAAGCGTCTTCTATTAGGATTGAGAAATATTTATAATTGTTACATAGTTATACATTGAGCACAAAAATTAACTCCACAAAGTGCCTCTTGGTGCTATCATACAAATGAAACAACAAAGGACAAACATTCAATAGCATGCAATTGGCCTTCCAGAGAAGCAGCTAACAAAACTTCAGGTAGTCATGAACGACGCTGCCAGACTGATTTTCAGGCTCCCTAGGAGGGCCCATGCTACCGCGCTACTACAGCAGCTACACTGGCTCCCAGTGAAGCAGAGAACCAGATTCAAGGGGCTATGTATAGCCCATAAAGCAATCCATGGACAGGCCCCAGCATATATTAAAGGACGCTTGGCAACCTATGTACCAGGGCGCTCCCTTCGGTCTTCAGATGCTGGGTTACTATCCTGCGCTCGCTTCCTGAGCTCCTCCAAGGGGGCAGAGCTTTCTCCACATTGATTCCCCAGTTCTGGAATAAGTTGCCGGAAGGCCTCCGCAAAGAACCAGCACTTCTCCCTTTTAGGAAAAAATTAAAAACCATCCTTTTCATAGAAGCCTGGGGCACAATCTTGGCCTAGTTAGGGCGCACTACTCAGTAGAGCTGCTATGGTGCCTTCTCTCACAGCGCTTAGAGACCAGTTGGTGATATGCGCTTTAGAAGCTCCAATTAACATAACTAACCACAAGATTTAACAAAAATTATAGGTTAAAAAGCCAGGTTTTAAAAATTCTGTGAAATTTGAGAGTCACAGATTCTAGCAAATTTCAAGATTCTCTGGGAGGGTAAAAAACTTCCGGCAAGGTTGTGCGTAGGAAAGCCTCCTGGCCCTCGTTTGGGGCATAGATGGATGCTACCACAAAGGACCAGCCATTAAGAGTGAGACGGTAAGCCAGAAGGTGACCCCTCTCTTCCGCCACCTTCGGATCAATCTCCCCCCTGAAAGTACGAGCCACCAAAAGAGCCACCCCTGCTGTTTTAGTGTGTCCCGAGGAGAAGAATAGGTGTGGGTAGACTGGTGAATGGAGTCTGTGGTAGTCCAGTGGGAGGGGTGTGTCTCCTGGAGTAGGCATGAGTCAGCCTTCGAGTTCTCCAGGTAGGACAGGATCGCCCTACACTTAATTGGGCTGTTAAGTCCCTTCACATTAAGGGAAAGGACCCTGAGAGTAGTGTCCCCCATAGCATGACAGGGAGGAGCGAACAGCTGTCCCCATTGGTGTTCGTTGTGTGGTACGGGAGCCAGTGTTGTGCCTCAGTGAATTGGCCATTGCAATGTGTGCCACGCATCGTAGCAGCAGTAAACATGAACAAACCCCCAAACAGACAAGAACCCCCTAGAAACAGTAAACAAACAAACGTACATACACATGGAAGTTTCGTTAAGCGAGGAGCAACTCCAAAGTTCCAAGTGTCAATCAGAGGGGTCAAATCATGCCCTCACCCCAGGCCCCCCGAACCCACCGCCGTGCAGTCTGTGATCATACTTGCCCAATGTGTCATGGGGATCCGCTTTAGCTAGTGCCCTAGGAATTGAGTCCAATGCCGCTTGTTGGCCAATGGCAATCGTGGCCAAATCCAGGCAGACAAATCTTCTCCCCAACCCACGGAACGCCACTGAGGGCGACTGCCAGCCGCATGAGTTGGAGATATCTTGGATGCTGTGCTTTCGGCTGACAGATCGATACCCAACACCTTGCATGTCTCTTCCAGCGACCGCAGCTGAAAAAGCTTCCCTTCCAAGTGAAAAATGAGGCGGAAAGGATGCCCCCATGAGTAAGGCATTTGATGTTCTGGAGGTTGGAGGTCGCTAGTCTGAAAGCGCGTCTCTTTTGCAAGGTGGATGCCACCAGGTTCTGAAAATGAGTGGGTTTTTGATCTCGGAAGGTGATGGGATGCTTCTCCCGGGCCTTGTGCAGGATGTCCTCCTTCAGTTGGAAGTTGTGTATGCAGACCAGAATGTCCGCTGAGGGGGTGGGGGCTGTTTTCGCACGTGTAGGGTCGACTCTGTGAGCCTGGTCCATCTTTATTTCTGTGGTCGGGGGCATGTCGAGGACCGCACAGAAGAGATCTGCGACATAGCAAGCTCGGACCCTGCCTTCTGTGTTGGGGGAAATGCCCCTGATCCGGATGTTATTCTGGCGAGATCTGTTCTCGAGATCCTCGGCGTGCGCCTGTAGCTCCAACTGTTGATCACGGAGGTGAAGGATCTCCTTTTGCAGCAACTTAACGTCTTCCACATGGCTGTTGTCATTGTCCTCCAAAGCGGCTACGATCTCTCAGATAGTCCATATCCCTCCTGAGTTCTCTGATTTCACTGGAGAGGTCCTTCTTGACTTCCTGTAGGTCCTCCTGGAGGGATGTGAACAGGGTTTCAAAGAAGGCACGTGTCACAGGTTCCTCCGGATTCTCCTCGTGTGACACGGGGGGTGGTAGCTGCAGGGGGGTGATTCCCAGAAGTTCCCCCCTCTGGCCTGGATAGCATCTCCTTCACACTGCGGTCTTTCTTAGTTCTGGCCGTAGTCATCACCGGTCAGACCAGCAGTAGTCACAAGGTGTACCGTATGTACTCGGCAGTCCCTACCGCAGTGGATTCACCAGGCAGTGGCAGTCCCTCAGGACGATGTCCCTTCTCGTCCCTGCCTTAAGTGTCCACCCTCTGGGGGCTGTAAATATGCTAGGTCCAAACTCGCGTCTTCACCCGGGGTGCTCCCTAGCATGCCGCGCGACGCGAGCTGCTAACACTGAGTCAGAGAGGTGGTCGACTCGATGTCTCCAGGGGTCTCCTCGCGGGGATTCGTTCCGTACTTCACCACAGAGGATGCTGTAGGTGAAGGGTCTTGGTTCGCAGCCGGCGTGTATCAACAGGAAGGGCTGGGGGCCTAAAGCTGCACCCCCTCACCCCCATCAGGTCAGTGCTGTCCATGAGGCAATGTACCACTCAGGGTGAGGGCCCAGGGTCCCATACCAGTCAGCCCAGGGGGATCAGGCCCCTGGCTCAGACAGTCGCCGTGGCCCTCGCAGCCTGAATCTGACCCCCGTCGCAGGCCTCCACCGCAGGGCCATCTTACCTAGTCCATGCACTCATGGTGCCTCGAGTTCTGTCTGTGGCCCGTAGGCCCTCGCCTGCTCCTCAACTGCAGCGGGATGGCGGTAGCTTAATTCAGCGCACTCTTCCCAAGATGCGTCAAACGGTCTGGGCTGGCCCTAGGCCCGAGGTACTCGGATCACCTCCTCTGGCAGGCGTAGCTCTCTCTCTCCACTCAGACCGCCTTCCGTCCACGGGCCGGGCAGACACTGGGCCCGAGCGACCCACTCAGTCCTTTCCCTCGGTGCCCAGGCAGATCCACCTGCCAGGTCTGCCGCCCGCACCTTTCAGTCCGCAGCCACCCGAAGAGGGTATTGCATTCTGTAGGTTTGTGGTAAAGGCTAGTACCTATGACTCCATCCTCTGCATGAAGGAGCCATAGGTGCCCCTTGCAATGGCAGCCTCCGAATGGGGCCCAGGGGGCACATATGCTGCCCCCCTATCAATCCCTGCACAGAGTTGCAGGCACTGTGTTTCAGCGATTAACAAATACTCTCATTTCTCTATGGTGGCATGTGCAGTGGCCGGTTTCCGCCTTTTTCAAGGCTAGCAAAGTAAACAAGGTTGTAGACACAAAGACTCCAATGTAAGTCAACCCCTGGTAAGGTGACGTGTATGATGAAACCAGCAGAAGTTAGAGGTTGGTAGAAGATCCCCGTCCGTATGAGTTGATGCAAATGACAATGGTATATGTGATATTTGAAGCCGTGCGCCAACCTTAATCAAACTGTGTCTTTTAAAATTATAGTTGAGACCCTTGACGAAAGTCCCCATGCTGGGTAGTCCGACTAGATAAAGATACCTTAATTTTTCGGTAGTCGTTCCTCAGTTATGCAATGGATTTATATAGCTAAAAGATAATGTCTTATCAAGAGGCTTTATCTGTCCTTGAGAATTGATATGGTAACCCAGCCGGGTAGTGCCAAATATGTGCAATAGGATATACTCTACTATACGTGGTGCGTCTAGTATGAAAGGAGGAAGCTATATATAGTTCCTACCCAGAGACTGTATAGAGGTATATCGGTCAAAGTATTATTGAACAATTATGTGGAGACCTTAGTAAGCTCCTATTTGTATGGCGGTGTATTAGCACGATGACATCGCGTCCTGAAGAAAGGACACTCGGATCTTTAATAAAAATAGGCAACATATAGAAAGCCACACATACCAAAATTTAGAACAATAATCGATGGCTGCACAACTTGCAGATCTGGCACACTGAAAGATGTGTTTCTCGTGAACACCTGACGACTATAAGTGAATTTCAAGCATGACATGATTTATTGTAATCTATATTTCATACGTTCGCCAGCATATACAGGGTGAGATGGCCTCCCACTGTTGATGGCAAAGTGGGTTTCATTTACAACCAGTTTCTTATTTAAAGTTGATATTGGATTCATATTTTAGAAATCATTTAGTTTAGGAAAAGGCAGAAAATAGGACCTTGAAGTATATTTTGAAGATGAGAAGATTATGGTTAGATCTGATGTTGAGACAGAGAGAACATTTGTTGAGCTCAAGAGCATTTCAAGCGTCTTCTATTAGGATTGAGAAATATTTATAATTGTTACATAGTTATACATTGAGCACAAAAATTAACTCCACAAAGTGCCTCTTGGTGCTATCATACAAATGAAACAACAAAGAACAAACATTCAATAGCATGCAACACAACTAACCACAAGATTTAACAAAAATTATAGGTTGAAGAGCCAGGTTTGAAAAATTCTGTGAAATTTGAGATTCACAGATTCTAGCCAATTTCAAGATTCTCTGGGAGGGTAAAAAACGTCCGGCAAGGTTCTGCGTAGGAAAGCCTCCTGGCCCTCGTTTGGGGCATAGATGGATGCTACCACAAAGGACCAGCCATTAAGAGTGAGATGGTAAGCCAGAAGGTGACCCCTCGCTTCCGCCACCTTCGGATCAATCTCCCCCCTGAAAGTACAAGCCACCAAAAGAGCCACCCCTGCTGTTTTAGTGTGTCCCGAGGAGAAGAATAAGTGTGGGCAGGCTGGTGAATGGAGTCTGTGGTAGTCCAGTGGGAGGGGTGTGTCTCCTGGAGTAGGCATAAGTCAGCCTTCGAGTTCTCCAGGTAGGACAGGATCGCCCTACACTTAATTGGGCTGTTAAGTCCCTTCACATTAAGGGAAAGAACCCTGAGAGTAGTGTCCCCCATAGCATGACGGGGAGGAGCGAACAGCTGTCCCCATTGGTGTTCGTTGTGTTGTACGGGAGCCAGTGCTGTGCCTCAGTGAATTGGCCATTGCAATGTGTGCCTCGCATCGTAGCAGCAGTAAACATGAACGAACCCCCCAAACAGACAAGAACCCCCTAGAAACAGTAAACAAACAAACGTACATACACATGGAAGTTTCGTTAAGCGAGGAGCAACTCCAAAGTTCCAAGTGTCAATCAGAGGGGTCGAATCATGCCCTCACCCCAGGCCCCCCGAACCCACCGCCCAACCACCGCAGTGCAGTCTGTGATCATACTTGCCCAACGTGTCATGGGGATCCGCTTTAGCTAGTGCCCTAGGAATTGAGTCCAATGCGCTTGTTGGCCCAAGGCAATCGTGGCCAGATCCAGGCGGACAAATCTGCTCCCCAACCCACGGAACGCCACTGAGGGCGACCGCCAGCCGCATGAGTTGGAGATATCTTGGATGCTGTGCTTTCGGCTGACAGATCGATACCCAACACCTTGCATGTCTCTTCCAGTGACCGCAGCTGAAAAAGCTTTCCTTCCAAGTGAAAAATGAGGCGGAAAGGATGCCCCCATGAGTAAGGCATTTGATGTTCTGGAGGTGGGAGGTCGATGGTCTGAAAGCGTGTCTCTTTTGCAAGGTGGATGCCACCAGGTTCTGAAAATGAGTGGGTTTTTGATCTCGGAAGGTGATGGGATGCTTCTCCCGGGCCTTGTGCAGGATGTCCTCCTTCAGTTGGAAGTTGTGTATGCAGACCAGAATGTCCGCTGAGGGGGTGGGGGCTGTCTTCGCACGTGTAGGGTCGACTCTGTGAGCCTGGTCCATCTTTATTTCTGTGGTCGGGGGCATGTCGAGGACCGCACAGAAGAGATCTGCGACATAGCAAGCTCGGTCCCTGCCTTCTGTGTTGGGGGAAATGCCCCTGATCCGGATGTTATTCCGGCGAGATCTGTTCTCGAGATCCTCGGCATGCGCCTGTAGCTCCAACCGTTGATCACGGAGGTGAAGGATCTCCTTTTGCAGCAACTTAACGTCTTCCACATGGCTGTTGTCATTGTCCTCCAAAGCGGCTACGATCTCTCAGATAGTCCATATCCCTCCTGAGTTCTCTGATATCACTGGAGAGGTCCTTCTTGACTTCCTGTAGGTTCTCCCGGAGGGATGTGAACAGGGTTTCGACGAAGGCACGTGTCACAGGTTCCTCCGGATTCTCCTCGTGTGACACGGCGGTGGTAGCTGCAGGGGGGTGATTCTCAGAAGTTCCCCCCTCTGGCCTGGATAGCATCTCCTTCACACTGCGGTCTTTCTTAGTTCTGGCCGTAGTCATCACCGGTCAGACCAGCAGTAGTCACAAGGTGTACCGTATGTACTCGGCAGTCCCTACCGCAGTGGATTCACCAGGCAGTGGCAGTCCCTCAGGACGATGTCCCTTCTCATCCCTGCCTTAAGTGTCCACCCTCTGGGGGCTGTAAATATGCTAGGTCCAAACTTGCGTCTTCGCCCGGGGTGCTCCCTAGCAGGCTGCGCGACGTGAGCAGCTAACACTGAGTCAGAGAGGTGGTCGACCCGATGTCTCCAGGGGTCTCCTCGCGGGGATTCGTTCCGTACTTCACCACAGAGGATGCTGTAGGTGAAGGGTCTTGGTTCGCAGCCGGTGTGTATCAACAGGAAGGGCTGGGGGCCTGAAGCTGCACCCCCTCACCCCCGTCAGGTCAGTGCTGTCCATGAGGCGATGTACCACTCAGGGCGAGGGCCCAGGGTCCCATACCAGTCAGCCCAGGGGGATCAGGCCCCTGGCTCAGACAGTCGCCGTGGCCCTCGCAGCCCGAATCTGACCCCCGTCACAGGCTTCCACCGCAGGGCCATCTTACCTAGTCCATGCACTCCTGGTGCCTCGAGTTCTGTCTGTGGCCCGTAGGCCCTCGCCTGCTCCTCAACTGCAGCGGGATGGCGGTAGCTTAATTCAGCGCGCTCTTCCCAAGATGCGTCAAACGGTCTGGGCTGGCCCTAGGCCCGAGGTACTCGTATCACCTCCTCCGGCAGGCGTAGCTCTCTCTCCACCCAGACCGCCTTCCGTCCACGGGCCGGGCAGACACTGGGCCCGAGCGACCCACTCAGTCCTTTCCCTCAGTGCCCAGGCAGATCCACCTGCCAGGTCTGCCGCCCGCACCTTTCAGTCCGCAGCCACCCGCAGGCACGGGGCGGGGTAGCCGTCGCAGGCAGGTCCGCCCAGGCCGGCACTCTTCCTCATGGGCCGCTCTCGACTCGCCGGCCTCCCAGCACGGCCTCCTCAGCCGCTCGTGGGCAGCTGCATCAGGGCAGAAATGCGAAATTATGGCAATGGATATGGGTGTCAGGGTCGGAGAGGAATGTCTCACTTGGCCGCCATCTTGGCCACGCCCCCCGAGGTTCCTTCTTCAAAGTCACAACTGACCCCCCCATCTTCAAACTTCTAGGGAGACCCCTATGCAAAGTCGGCCAAAAAGGCATATCGTCACACCCTCACAAATCTCTATCCACACACTATCTATGTCCAGTCCAAACATTCTCTACAAAGACTTTTCCTTACTCCTACTGGAAAGCCAAGTCTAGACATCCTCACATTCTTCACAGAGAAATCAAGAATCATCTCCATTGACCTCGCCGCTAAGAAGGCTCTACTACCTTCATCCATTGCTGCCTCACCCATTGACTCCTCGGTAAGGCGTAAATCGACCTCCACGAATTCCAAGAACAATGCATCATGGGGCACCTTTACCACATTTAGTGAATATGATATCTCCAAGATTCTTCAGAATATCAACCCTTCCAACCACTTCATCGACCCGCTGCCCCCTTCTATCTTCAAAGAAATCAAGAATGCACTGATCCCCACATGGACTAGGATTGTAAATGCTTCCCTATCACAAGGCATGATCCCAGAATGCCTAAAAGCAGCTCAGGTAACACCCATACTAAAAAAACCTAACGCTGACAAATCTGATCTCAATAACTTCCGCCCCATTTCCAACATCCCCACCTTAGCGAAACTACTAGAAAAATGTGTGCAATCCCAACTCTGTGCTTACATAGAGAATTACCAACTCTTAGACCAGCATCAATCGGGCTTTAGGAAGGGGCACAGCACCGAATCGGCTCTCACACACGTTTTTGATGACATTTCAATAATGCTCGACCAAAATGAATCCTGCCTCCTGATCTTCCTCGACCTTTCCTCCGCATTTGATACGGTTAATCATGCCAACCTCCTATCCATCCTGCAAAATAGAATGAGTTTCTCTGATCAGGTGTTACAATGGTTCTCATCCTTCCTTCATCACAGAACTCAAAGAGTCAAGGCAAACCACTCTCTCTCCCAGCCTTCTCCCGTACTCATGGGGGTCCCCCAAGGATCCGCTCTATCTCCTATACTCTTCAACCTTTTCTTGGAACCTCTTGCACATTCTCTAAATTCCATGGACATTCTCTTCCACGTGTATGCGGATGACACGCAACTATATCTGAAAATCTCATCCTCGGAAAACATCATCTCACTCAATACTACCCTAATGGTTACTCAAAACTAGTTAACGGAGAATCATCTCCTGCTCAACACTTCTAAAACGGAATTCCTGCTCATCTCTCCTCCGAACCTCATCCCCAAGCTAGACCTCTGGCTGAGTCACCTCACTGCTTTCAACTGCACTCCTCTCATCATAGACGCAGCCAAGTCTCTCGGTATCACCATGGACAAGCACCTGAACATGAAAGATCATATCAGCAAAGTATGCAAAGGAGCTAACCACAGTGGGCAGGATCAACACCACACAATGTAGTGGTACCTGAGCAGGATCCTCCGCTGGATAGATAAAGTCGCGGGACCGGTAGTGCCACGGCAGGAGAATAAGGCTTTTGACCATTGTTACCAGGCAGACGACCAGAGCAGTTCTCATCCTATGTGGCATATTTCAAAAGCCTTGGTGTTGTGGTCGTGGTGTTGATCCTGCCCACTATTGTGACTGAGCCACAATTGATTAATACCAGTTCACAGCCCTTCGTCTCTCACACGGGGTGCTCGACCGAGTCCCCGTGTGAGTATTAATTTCTTCTTTCTCATTTCACGGGTGTCTCACACTTTATGTGCCTCTCACGCGGCTGTAATACTACCATCAGATTGTCCCTTACCCCTTGGTCCTGAGGAGACCCCACATTGCAAGAGGGTCGAAACGTCGTCGACTCGATTGATAGCGAACCATTTTAAATAGCTCTGACTATTGTACACAGAGGCTATAATTATTATCAATTCATGTTGTGTTCGCTGTCTTTTTCAATAATTGTGGAAACCAAGTTCTGTATATATCACATGTCTGTTCACAATGTATTAGATGGTTTCATTTGCTTGGGACATATAATCACTATTGTGGTTCTTCTCGGTCAGTGTATTTATTGTTTTTGAATTATAAAAATTTGGATAAAAAAAGAATTATTATGAACACCAAGCCTGCGAGGCTCTCTTTTTCTGACATCCTTAACCCTAATTGATCGCGATTGTGCATTTTTAATTACCAGTATAGATTTATTGTATTCCCGCTAGAACCGTTGTTTTCGGATACATACAAGGCTCCTTAGGCATCAGTCAGAGTCAATGGGGTGAGCTCCGAAAGGTTTTTAATTGGTAGAGGCACAAGGCAGGGTTGTCCCCTATCACCCCTATTGTTTGCTCTGTATATGGAGCCATTCGCCCAGCAAATTAGAGGTCACAGACACATTAGGGGGATCCCCATGGGGTGGGAGGAGCATCGCATTAGTTTGTATGCGGATGATGTTATGGTTATGCTAGACAACCCAACAGTGAGCCTCCCTCCATTCCTGGCTGAGATAGACAATTCGGGAGGGTGTCTGGGTTTCGCATGAACCTCCACAAGTCTCAGGCGCTTAACCTCACTATCCCTCCCCAGGAATTAGAAACCTTGAAGATAGCACATCCTCTCAGCTGGGCTACCACCTCCATCTCATATCTGGGCGTGCAGCTGTGCAGCACAGTAGACAAAACGAACACCCTAATCTACGGGTCTCTAGTGTCCCGAATACGAACTGAACTAGACAACTGACGGCATTATCCGCTTTCTTTCCTGGGCTGTATTGCAGCCGTAAAAATGACTACTGTGCCCAGAATACTCTTTTTCTTTCAAACACTACCGCTTTCACCCCCCAGCAGGCACAATCACAACACTCCAGGCTACGCTGAGTCACTTTGTATGGGCTGGTAAACGGCCCAGAATGAGTAGGGAACGGAGTTGGCTACCACCGGTGGAGGGTGGATTGTGAATCCCCTGTCTTCTTAGGTATTATCAGGCCGCCCAGCTTAGGTATCTGGTGGAGTGGTCCAGGCCCGAATCCGAAAAGAGGTGGTTGTTTATGGACAGAGCACTGGCAGGCACTTCATTGGCGAAGGTTCCATTTCTGCCCCGAACGTACAGGGCTCCTAGCCTTTACATCTCCCCCGTTACTAGCTCACTCTTAAAAGTCTGGGATGAAAATCTCCATAAAGGCAGACTCACAACCCTACCCTCGCCCCTAACACCAATAGCTGACAACCCAGATTTTACTCCAGGGTTGGAGACACCCTTTCAAGATTTGGCGGGAATCACCCTGCAGGGCAATTGCCATCTCTTCGATGCGAAGGGACTTGTTCCCTTTGAAGACCTTAAGAGGGATTACCCCATCCCTGTGGCCGAACGATTCTGATACCTACAGATCAGGCATTGGGTGACACACCAGGCGGTTAGACCAAGGGCAGAGAGACCACTGACCTCGTACGAGAGGTGGTTGTTGGGAAAAGAGACGGATAGACGCCTCATTTCAGAGCTCTACATTCTCCTCCAGCCTCCTCAGACGAAAGAAAAATCACCCTCACAAAAACGCTGGGAGTCTGAGATAGGCCGCTCGCTTACAGAGAAGGAATGGCTCGATATTTTTCGCCGAGCTAGGCACACCACATACAATATGGCGAGCACCGAAACCGCAGTCAAAATAACTTCCTACTGGTACCTAACTCCCGTGCGCCTACATATAGGTAATCCGTCTTGTAGCGATGAATGCTGGCGGCAGTGTGGGGCCAGGGGTACACTGTGTCATATCCTCTGGGACTGTCCAAAACTCACTACATTCTGGACCTCAGTTGTGGGTGACATTGATGCCCACTTCTCATCGCAGTGGCCTAGATTCCCTTCATACATTCTATTAGGGCTACCAAATCCTCTGACATTTCTGTTAGCCTCCCTCAGGGGTCGTCAGATCAGCATTGCACTGGGGCAGCTCACCAGACTATCTTGGCACTATGGAGTTCTGCTGTTATCCCAACTCATGACATGTGGCTCAAATGTCTCTGGGATGTGCTGGGGATGGAAAAACTAACCCTTTCTCTAACGTCCAGGGACGATACCTTTAGAACAATATGGCAGCCCCTCATTGAGCTGCTGACTAAGGAATTCAGGGAACTAACATGCCCCCGCTATCTCCGGGTCCTTCACCTGGCCGAACCCGGCACTACACAGGCTATTGCTTAATCACACACAACACAACTGTATTCCCAGTTAGGTCAGTCTATATGCCTAAAGTACTTGGTTGGGTGGGAGGGAGAGGGAGGGGGGTGGTTTTGGGTGGGAGGGAGTTTCTTTACATATTGCTTTTGTTTGGGGGGAAATTTTTCTAAATTCAAAAGTTGCATCATTATGTGCTATTCTAGAGAGATGTTCTCTCGCAAAGCATATTTACTCTTTGCTTTCATTTTGCAACAACAATAAAACAGATTTAAACATAACAATACAAAGGGAGGGAATAAAAACACAAAAGATAACCTACATATGTCACATATTACAGCATATACACGTTACCGTGCATGAAGTAATGGGTGGGATAATCCTCTGCTCCGTCTCCTTTTTTCTTCTTTTTTTTTTTGTCCTCATCTCACTAATAAGCATCTGGAGATCTTACATGACGCTGTCATACCAAACTGTGCGCCCTACGGCTACTGCATTCGCTTAGGTCAAACCAGACCAGCCCCTTTGATGTTGGCTTGGTGTAATCATTGGACCAGGAAGTACCAGAGGGGATTATGTCAATCTCAAATCCAGGCCCCAGATCACTAGAGCCTGCCAGATGTTCACTTCACTTTCCCTAATTTCTCCCTGATCCAAACGGGCGATAGCGAACGCAGCTTTTAAGCCAATCTTCACACCTCGGAGGTCGTGGCTCATTCCACTTCATGCAGATCTCTCTCCGGGCTAATAGAACCAGGTATAACAACAACCCTCTATGTAGCTGCGATAGATTTCTCCCGGACTCACCATCATCCCCAAATATTACCAGAGAAATATTCGCCACTATGTTGGCTTTAAAGATGCCACATAGTACATCCCCACTTCCTTCCAATATACTCCAAGTTCAGGACATTCATAAAAATATGTATATCTTTGGCGTTAAGAAGATTGCATCTTGGACATTTGGGGGAGGAAAGAGGGGCAAACTTAGCAATTTTAGCAGGTGTGTAGTAAAGTCTGTTAATCACAAAGAAGTGGTTCTTCTTTAAGCTGGCTGGTTTAATATGTTTATACAGAAGTTTCAAGGAGGGTTCATAAAAGTCTGCAATGTTAGACTCAAAAGGAGACTGATTCCAAACCTCATGTTGCGGGGGGATTTCCATGTCGTCAGCTTCCATGAGCTTCCCATACTAAATAGAAACTTCTTTCTTTTTACAATGTGCAGTTTGCAAGAACTGCTCCATTTCCCAATCTCCTCTTATGTCTCCCTTTTCTGCTGTAAACCAAGAGGCAAGTTGCAGGTATTTAAACCTGGCAAAACTACACCCCACCTTAGCCCTTAATACCTCCCATGGATAAAGTCCCTCTTTGGAGACAAGCTCTGACCAGATGGTGATACCCGCCCTTTTTATTGGGATTGTGAGACTGTCCTTCAAACAGAGCGGGGTCCCCGGGGATTCCCAAATGGGTGCAAGATCTGAGTAGTACCCAATCCCCCATCTGCATCTGACCTTAAACCAGATATCCAGGGCAGCCCTAAGAACCTTCAGACGCACCGGTTTAAAGAACCTTGGTGCCCCAAACTTATACAGAAAGCCTTCTGTTATATCTAGGTTTCTACCTTACATCTTCCCTGTTTCTATGCCTCTGCTGTTCAGCCAGTGAGAGTAGAATGTTAGTGTGAATGTGATGTCATTGGAATGTTGGGTATGCTGTGAGTGGGACTGTCAGTTGGATCCTGGGCTGAGCGGCAGAGAAGCTGCTCCTGGTGGGGCTTTATTACATCTATACTGGAAAACCTATCTGAACATCTAAGATCAATAAACTTATCATCTGTAACCTAACCAAGACTACTGGAACTACTTACCTACGATATAACATAAATTGGCGACGAGTTGGATTCAAAACCATGCGTGAGGACTTACTTCAAGCTTGAAAAGGTACTTTTATACAAGATTTTACTTAAAAAGAACTTACCTAAGGATCTTACGCCCTCCCGCCCCACCAGTGTCCATATTCACCGGACAGCCCATAGACAAGGCGTAAATTTCCTGCTACCTGCTTCTTCCTGCCTGATTTCTACTGCCTGCTTCTTACTGGGCATGTTTCCTGCTACATGTCTTTCCAACCTGATTCCTGCTAATTTAAAATTTCTACCATTGTGTGGACCCGGCATTTTCAAAGATTGGCACTATATCTAAGAACCCATTTTACAGGACGCATGTTTCCTGCTACATCTTCTTCCTGCCTGATTCCTGCTGCCTTTGTCTGCCAAATACTGCCTGTACCTCATCCTGTGTACCTACTCTTTCTACATGGGAAACACTAACGTTGCACCCAGCAAGCAATTTGAGCAAGCGCCATCCATACAAACTGCCGATGTACCCTGGCTCTACATCAGAGGTGTACCTTCTCTTCATTTTGCGAGCACTTCCCAAACCCGTTGTGTATTTTGGGATGCTTTCGTGGAACCAGTGACTAGCATCAACTATGCCAAGAATCAACTTTGGACACCCCAGAGACTGAGCTTTGCTTACTCGCTGACACTTTACATGGATCCTGTTTGGTGGCAAGTATTGTGAACATTTTGAGGTAAATCATAATTGATTTAATTATGGGCCTCGGTTTCCCTCTACATTTGGCAGTTCAACCGTCCTGTCGTGGTTTGAAAACAACGCGCGCCATGCTCAGCACGCGCTCTTACCTTCTCGTGGATCCTCTGATCTTCAGTGACGCTTTCGAATCCTTCTCCGTCTCAGCGTTACCGTGCAGCAATTTTGGGTGCACGCACTTGCCTACAACCACCCAGCACTGCGTCACCGAACGTGCCGCCATCTTGCGGTTGGACTCATCAAGCTGTTCTCAGCATATGAAGTGTCTCGCAGGATTCAACGTACTTCAGCATCTTGCCAACCACGTTTTTCTTTTCTTGCGTGCCAATAAAGTATTTCAAGCGTTGATGTCATGCAGCACCTGGGCTTTGCTGACAGTTTCCTCTCCTGGCTTTGCTGTCTTGTGCACCTCCGCAGTGCGCTTCAGTTACACTGCCTCCGTACTTCTCGTCTGAGAAACTGAATTTTCAAGGGATCCATCATTTATTTGGAGCTGTCACTTTGCCTTACATTCTACATGCCGGAGCAATTGTATTTATTTAGATGTGACATATCTCAAGGAGTGAAGTCACTCTTCTTCATTTTTACCTTACAGCGCTTACTGCCAGCGTCCTCTATAGGGTAATCTTCAACCAAGGTACTGTTTTCTTATCGCTACATCTTCTTTAAGCCCAGCATGTTTTCTTACGGACCACGGTGACTACTTTATTTGTTTTAGTTCATTGTTTTGAGACTTATACCAACTTTATCATTTTTATTTCTGTAACTAATACTGTGCTACATTTCTTTAATGTACTGCCATATTGCCTATTCCATGTTCATTTTCTCATCTTTGGCTCCCATTACTACGGTGCTCTATTATTATGCATTTTTATGTTTCTACGTATACCTACATTGATTTTTTGCTATGTTACCATGCTAAAGTTTACTTATTTACCTGCATTGATTTATTCTTGGATGTACCTTTGATCATATTACTTTATACATGCTACTGTATTAGTAATGTATTTGTTGCATGGCATGCAGGTTTTCTTACGTTTTGCAGTCTGTACTTTGTTATGGAGCATTTTTCTTGTTCCTTTGATTCTTTACATGATTGTTACTTACGGTGCATTTGTTATATTGTGCGCAAGTTTTCATACGTGGTCTAACTTGAGGTGTGACTGAATTTTATTTGCTGTGTAGTTCAGTTCACCCAGATCGCACTTTCCCTGTAGCATTTTTCTTTTCCTCTGATTCTTTACATGATTTTACTTTCTGTGCTTTTGTTTTATTGTGCGCAGGTTTTCATATGTGGTCTAACTTGAGGTGTGACTGTACTTTTAATTTTTATGTTGTGCAGCTCTCCCTGATCGCATTTTCTTTGCACTCTCATGCGTGGTCTAACTTGAGGTGCGACTGTACTTTTGCTTTATATGTTGTGCAGCTCTCCCAGATCGCATTTTCCTTGCACTTTCATGCATGGTCTAACTTGAGGTGTGACTGTACTTTTGATTTACGTGTGGTGCAGCTCACCCAGATCACATTTTCCTTGCATTTACTGCTTGGGGATTCACTATTTTGTGTTTTCACCTCTGCTTGATTTCTGGTAGGGTGTGTAAGTCACCCGTTATTTACTTATGATTGCTTTCTGTTTGGGTGTTTTTCTCTTCCTGCTTTTGGAATTCACCTTTACTTGCTTTCTGTTTTGGGTGCTGGTCACCTTTTGCTTACATTTGTTCTTGTCGTTTTCCTTCTTCCTGCTGTGTTCAGTGTTTCCATCCTCCTCGCCAGTCTGGCCAGTTGGTGTGGTTGTGGTGGTTACATTGGTGCACTATTTCTTTGTTAATTTTTCGTGGTATACCTCTTTCTTGTTCATGTATGTACGTTCTTTTACTATTTCCTTCCTTTTGAAACTTCTTGCTTCAATTTTTTGCTCTGCTAAGGAAGGAGATGTGTGTCTTTTCTAGTTTTCAATTTCCTTTACTCTATCTTCGTGTTTACTCATTGCATTACCGTTTACATTTCGCAATTTCTTTTCCTTATTGCTTCCTTTTACATCACCTTTCTACTTGCTTATTTTAGCATGTTTTTCATAACTTATGTGCAATTTGCTATACTTCTTCTGGCAAGTTTCTTCAGTATTACTGTGATGTTACTGCAATGTTACTATTTATATTTGCTTTCTCTTGTTCATTTTATAAAGAGGGAAGGTGTGTTATATCTAGGTTTCTACCTTACATCTTCCCTGTTTCTCTGCCTCTGCTGTTCAGCCAGTGAGAGTAGAATGTTAGTGTGAATGTGATGTCATTGGAATGTTGGGTATGCTGTGAGTGGGACTGTCAGTTGGATCCTGGGCTGAGCGGCAGAGAAGCTGCTCCTGGTGGGGCTTTATTACATCTATACTGGAAAACCTATCTGAACATCTAAGATCAATAAACTTATCATCTGTAACCTAACCAAGACTACTGGAACTACTTACCTCCGATATAACACCTTCTTCTCCACATCCACCCTCCATCATGACCATCTCGCCCAATAGCCTCCCCCATGATGACTCTTCCGGTTTTACAAGTAACATCCGGATGTTTTTAAACTGAAAGGCGATAGAATACCAGCTGATATCTGGGAGAGCCAGCCCTCCCTGGTGAGCCTGCGTCTCAGCTTTTTCCAGGACAATCTAGCTCCCTTGTCAGCCCAGATAAAGCTTCCGATCTTACTTTGGATTTTACTGATATCCTTACTAGGGAAAGCTAAAGGGATCGTATTAAACAGGTATGTCAACTTGGGCAAGATGACCATCTTCACCAAGTTAACCCTACCAAAGATTGTCAATGGGAGGTTCTTCCATCTGGCAAATAGGCGCTCTATCTCTTTACTGGTCCTATTTAAGTTAATCTGGGGGATTTTATCCAAATCCTTAACAATAATAATGCCCAGATACTTTAGCTCTTTACTCGTGTGGCCCTCCCAGTCATCGATATTCCAGCACATTACCTCAGTTTTGGAAGTGTTGGCCAGATAACCAGAGAGGGAGCCAAATTCCTCCAACAATGCTTCAACCCTTGGTATGACCGCCCCTGGGTTACTAGTATATAACAGCAAGTCGTCTGCGTAAAGGGCCAACTTGCTACTATAATGCTGCGATTTAAAGGGGAAAATTAACTCATCTAGTCTTATTGCTTGTGCCAATGGCTCGATATAAATATCAAACAACAGGGGAGAGATGGGACAACCCTGTCTTGTTCCTCTTTGGATGTTAAAGCTGGAGGTCACCAAGCCATTTAACAAGATCTTTGCGGATGCTCCCTGATAACAATTTATCATAGTCTGAATAAACATTGGGCCAAAGCCCATTGACCTAAGAACTTCCCAGAGGGTTGCCCAACACACTCTGTCGAAGGCCTTGCACGCGTCAAGGCCTACCACGGCCAAGGGATCCGATCTAGCCATAGCCAAGTCGATGTTACCTATTAGCTGTTGCGTCTGCACCTGAATATATCTCCCGGGTATAAACCCTTTTTGGTCTACATTAATCAAATTGGGGACCAACTTGACCAGTCTCCCTGCCAGAATACCCATAAAGATCTTATAATCAGCATTGAAATGAAATGAAATTTGTACTTGTAAAGCGCACTTATACCCCCAAAGAGGTGTCCTGGCGCTGTACGCATACCGCTGTGGAACCCTTCCTGGCTTTTCCCTGTGAAATGTCCACTCCTGGGCACCCCCAGGGTGAAGCCAGGCATCCCAGCGCTGTTGGGGCCGTTGTGGAGATTAAGCAAGCTATTGCCCAGAGTTGCAGAGTGGGACCCATGATTAGAATAGGCACCGAGGCGAGAATTATCAGGTCCGAGGAAATTGAGCCCAAGACCTGCCGAGGCGGGAATTGAACCCTGGTCCCGGGCCAGATCTCTGCATCAGGGTCTGCCGCTCTAACCATTGAGCCACACTTCTCCAAGCATTCAGCAGGGAGATCGGTCGGTAGGAGTCCGCCTTAAGGGGGTCCTTCCCAGGTTTCAGGATGAGAACTATGGTTGCTTCTTTCCAGGACCTAGGTACCTGTCTTGTCGAGCTGTAAACTGAATTAAATATAACACCCAATATAGGAACCAACTCATCCGAAAGGAGTCTATAGACCTCACTTGGGAGCGCGTCTGTGCCCGCAGCTTTATTATTTTTACATTTATTTATCTGATCTTTAATCTCTCTCTCTGTAATTGGGGCATCTAAGCATTCTCGACTATCGACCGTCAAAGTCGGCAAAGATTTACCTCTCAGCCAAGTTTGTAGGGCTTCGGAGCTGGGCACCGTTTCTTCTTTATAAAGCTCGGAAAATAAGGAGAGAAGGCAGGCTTGCATATCCTCAATACTACTTGACTTCTTTCCGTTTTCATTTATAATCAGTTCATTAATACTATTCTTTGATCGATCCACTCTTGCCTTCCATGCTAACAAAGCCCCTGCCTTTTCACCGTACTCCAAATTCTGCATGTTTTTAGTTAACCATTGGGCTCTGCACTTTTGATCCAATCTTCCCCTATACTCCTGCCGAGCACCTTCCAAATCCCTCTGTACTTGAGCCAACTTTTCAGGGCTCCCTTGTTTAAGCCGATCTCTCTCCAGCTCTAACTGAAGGATTTTCCCCTCAATAGTCTGTAGCTCCCGGGTCTCTGCCCTATTCTTAGAGCAAATAAGACTATGTAACCGGCCCCTCAGGTTAGCCTTAAAAGCATCCCAGACAAAATCCATGGTGGTCGAGCCAATATTCATAGAGAAATAATCTAGGGTAGCTAGTTTAATGTCCCTCATAATCTCAGGATCATCCAGCGCGGACCTTTGAAGTGTCCATCTGGGTTGTAAATTGTGACTTTTTCGAGCAAAAGAGAACAACACAGGGGTATGATCGGATAAATGACTAGGCAGTACCGTTATACCTGACATATTATCTAAACTAGACCTGTCAACTAAGACATAGTCTAATCTTGAGGAGTGGCCATGCTTCTTACTATGGAACGTAAACCCCTGTCTGTCACCCTCTTTTGCCCTCCAGACATCGACGAGCTCCAAGTCATGCAACATGTTCTTCATGGCTCGACGTACTCGTGGTGCCCCTACATAGTAGCTCTGATTTGATCTATCTTTTCGAGGATCCAGAAGAACATTAAAATCACCTCCAATAATTAAGGGGGAGGCTACTTCGATTAATTTAGATTGTAATCTGCAGATATAGGCCTGATCGTCGGTATTGGGGCCATAAAAGGAAGCACATGCCAGCTCTAAGCCTCCTACATCCAACAGGGCCACTATCCACCTCCCAGAATGGTCGGGTTTAACAGATCTAATAGTGCAACCTGCCCCCTGCGTCATCAAAATAGCTACCCCCTTACTATGGATTGTCTGCTCAGAGGTACAAAAAGATTTTACCCAGGCATATTTAGAAAATATGGTACGGCACTCTATATCGCTCAATTGGGTCTCCTGAATAAGACAGATTTGGGCAGGAGAGAGATCTAGATATTTCAGTACCAGCCTTTGTCTACGGGGGCACCTTAACCCATTAAAGTTCCATGAGACAAATTTCACCTCACTCATCAATGAAGAGATTCCTGCCATCAGATTGTAAAACCCAAAACAGACGGTCAATTGTTAGCATGAGAATGAGGATTTTTTTTTTTTTACCCACTGCTCCCCACCCCGTGCACCCCCCCTCTCCCCCCACCCACCCAGTGACCCCTCGACCCATGGGAAACCCTCCCTTCTATTAGGCAGAGCCTATTTGACCTCAACCCCCTCGGGCATTGGAAAAGGGAAATTACTTTAACATTTTAGGTCTATCTTCTCGCTGACTAGGGACTCACCTTAGCAGCCTACCCCTCTTTATACTCCACCCCCGTTCTTAATCTTAACAATGAGAGCGTCTACCTCCTCCACCGTACGGAACTGATACATATAGTTATTCCACATTATACGCAATGATGCGGGAAACCTCAGTTGGGCCTTTGTCCCCAGAATATTCAATTCCTCCAATCTCCTCCCCAACTCCCACTGCCTTGTTGCCGTAATGTGGGATATGTCTGATCTAATAGAGAAGGAGAAAGGATTGGAGCATGATTTAGATGTTATAATACCTTCTCTGAGAGCTGAGGTTAAAATTTCCTCTTTAACGGTATATGTCAAAAAATTGACCAGGATCTTCCTGGGCTTCTGCTTGGCCAGATTTCTCTTAAACGGGTCACGATGCACCCGCTGTATCTCCTGTACAAGGTCAATACCGGGGGAGTTCTTCAACACTGTTTCTTTCAACAGAGATATTACAAACCCCTTAATGTCTGTTCCCTCAAGCGCTTCGGGTATATTGATAAGCCTCAGGTTGTTCTTCCTCGAGTGATTTTCCAGACGCTCAAGGTCATCTTTTAATTCTTATTCTGGGCCGCTAGCTTCGCCATATCTGCTGTGGGGCTATGTAGAGCCTCTTTAATTTTCGGGATCTCCGACTCTAATACGTCCGTTCTTAAAGAGACTTCCTCCAGTTTCTGGGCTAGTACCGCACAAGATGTTTGAATCGCGGCCTGATTTGTCTCCGAAACTGTAAACCTGCTAGCCATCTCATCCTTAAGAGCCAATAGGATGTCCGCCAAAGAACTAGACATGGCACCTGATTAGCCAGACTCATGAATGGAATTTTGAGTGAGATTTTGTTGATCTTGTTGATCATATTGGGATGCCAGAACGGAAAACCTATTAGTTAATCCAACTGCAGGGTGAATGGCAGATAATGTGCCCTCAGAAATCACCGACTGATCCTTCGGATGGCTGCATGTTGCTTTGCAAAATAGTTGGAGTAGCAGGCATATCAGACGACTTACTCTGAGTAGAATCTACTTGCTGCCTACTAATGCTACTTGTGCCGTCCTGAGAACTTTCTTGGAGGCCTCCCTTTTTAGGGTCCCGAGTTGTTGAAGAAGACATCACCTTGTAAAATGTTTTTAATGAGGGGGTTATCTTCACTTTTAAAGACAGTGCTTTCTTACCTCTGCCTCTACCCCCCTTCCCCTTTGTAGCAATATCAGGCTCTGCGCTCTCCCCCTTATGTTTAGAATGTCTAGTTGAGACTCTAACTTCTGAGACAGGGGGGGAAACTCGAGAGGGCAAAATGGACTGTGTAATATCGATATTAGAAGAGGAATGAGCTGCCCTAGCTCGCAAGGTGTATCTACTAGCTTTAGGAAGAACAATGCCTACATTCTGAACCTCACTTATCTCCATACAGTTAGAGCAGTTATAACAAGCCTCTTCCTTATCCTTGTCGGGCAAGTGAGAAATCACAGAAGTCTTCTCTTGATGGCACAAAGACACACAGTCAATAGAACAGTCCTTCAATACACCGAGCGTTCCCTTACCTCCTCTCCAGGTGACTACAGCAGCCTTGTCGCAGAGATTAAAATCGATACGCCCTACCTGAATAGTAAATTCTGCATTCCTTCCAACTTCACTGCCACCACTGGTCCTGACGCTTGTGTAGTCACCGGTACTGACTCTGCCTCCAGTAACCCGGAGCTGGAAGCAGGCAGTACTGCTGCGCTGCCACTCGCGTGTTGCGCCTTCCCACCGTGAGGTTTGCAGCGCCGTTAAGCCGCCTCTAGGGTCCGGGGCCATGCAGAAGCCGCAGCACGCCGAGCCGGCAGAACGCCAAGGAGAACGTTCAGAACACAAACACGGAGAAAGAAGATACGGCGCCTCAAGGTAGGTAGGAGCAGAGGGGGTTCCTTAATTAAATCATCTCCCGCGGCCCCTTTCCAGCAGAGACCATTAAGACCATTGAAGAGCCCGAGGGAGTTGCGGCTGCGACCGCTTAGCTTGCGGCCGCCATGTTTCCCCCTTTGCTCCGTCTCCTTAAAAAAATTGAAAATTCTTTACACAACCAGCATAAAATGTTTTATTCTGTGTCCGGACCGGAGGCTCCGATTATGCTTGTTTAAAGCTGTCCCACCACAATAAAGACCACATCCATAATAAGCTTATAATAGAATGTTTTAAAAGTTGACTCTGAAGACCAATCTGCAGTCTTCAGAAATCTTCCAGACTTATGCCAGGGCAGAGACTTTAGATGCCACAGTGAATGCACCCCAAAAGCAGAAATATAAATTCCATCTTCAGATAAAAGCCAAAGGAAAGACCTGGTCGCTGACACTGGTTTGAAGAGCAATAAGTGGTTGACCTATGGAATTCTGCCAGAATTCCCTACTGTGACCCTCATATTTCTTCAAACATTGAACCACACACAACTTATCATTATTCGGAAAGGCTGGGTATACAATGCATTTAGTATTTGTTTTGTGTGTTTCGAAATATGAACGATAACTCCCTCAGGATTAAAAAAACGACCTGTAAAATCCAGAGCAAACATGTCTGATATTCTCTGACAAGAAATCAAACACAATAATATAGCTTCACTGAAAGTTGTTTTCTTGGAAGATCAGAATTATCCCCCCAGTGGTCTAAGAATCTCCGAACAATGTTCACATCCATTAAGGAGGTATATTGTGGTGGATGGAGGATTGGAGAACATAATAACTCATGAGTTTACGCACCAGAGGATGCTCGCCACTCCGTTTGCCATCCACCTGATGATGTTCTGTTGAAATAACGGACCTAAAATTATTAATCTATCGATATGCCAAAACACTGGTCAACAGTTCAGACAAAAAATTAACAAGAATTGACATTTCCGGTGCCAGGGGATCCAGACTGCATTCGTTACACCAACCTAACCATCTACCCGAAGCTGAAGAATATTGTTTGTTGCAAAAGTCCCTACACTTCAAAGCGACTCCCAGATGTCTTCACGGAAAGAGCTTGAGAAGATTGGTTACGATTAGAGGATGTGCTTGCCCTTTTGGGTCAAACAATAACTTCGGAAAACCTAGAAGCAGCACTGGGGCGTAGCATGAGAGCTGTAGAAGGGAATCATGACTGAGTTCTCCAGATTGGTGTCACCAGAATCATCTCTGCATCCTGTCTCCTTACCTTAGCCACTACTCGCTGGATTATCATGAAAAGAGGGAAAGGGTAATAGAGGTTCATGCTCCAGTCCTACAGTAGCACATCCGTTGCCAAGGCGGCTGGTGCCGGCCTCCAACTGAAGAAGGCATCCAGTTGATTGGTCAGTCCGGATGGAAACAGATCCAAACAGCCAGGGCCCCACAGCACATTGAGAGATTGAAATATGGGAACTTACAACTTCCAGTCAAATATCTGGAGTTCCAGTCAGCAGCAGCATTCTGTTGTCCCAGAAGATTTCCACTATCACAGAGATGCGATGCTGAAGACAGTAATACCAAAAGTCCTTGCCGATCTCCGCTAGCATTTGCAATCTCGTGACACCCAACCTGTTGATATAATGGACCTCTGAGATGTTGCAACAAATTCCTGATGGACCCAACAAACCCGGTAAGAGTTTGAGACAGTTGTTTTGGAGATTTAATTCCTCTGTTGACCATCTGCCTCCCCTGCAGACGGATCCGTAGTGGGTTTCACAGCCCTACCTGCTGGCACCAGAATCAAGTGTGTGCCGGCACCCAGTCATTCCAGGCATCCATGTGTTCAAGCCACCAAGACAACTCTGTATTAGCTTCCGCCGACAGAGAAATCTGATCGGAATACGACAGTCCCATGCAAAGGTGTTGTATCTTCAGGTATTACAGCGCACAATACTGCGGGGTCTTGGGGATATTGCTTTGCTTGGATTGATGCCAATAGGCCCACACCCCTGGCTAAAAGTCTCAAGGACACAGTCTGTCTGAGCAAAGCTGACTGTAATTCCCACTTGATAGTCTTCATTTTCTGAGAAGGAAGACATAGCAAAATCCACCTGGAAGCCTACTAATTCTGTGGTTTAGGGTGGAATCAGCACAGATTTGTCAATATTGATCACAAACCCCAATTCCTGGAGTAATGGAATCAACCAGGCAAGCTGCATGTTTACCACTCTTTTCATGAGCCAAATGGTTAGATCGTCTAAATACACAAACAGTCGCACTCCTTTGGACCTCAAGGCTTCCACCACAGGTTTCATTAGTTTGGTGAAGCACCATGGAGCTGAAGACAGCCCGAATGGAAGCGCCTTCAACTACTACGAGTGAAACTGTAGAAACCTCCTGTGCGGCGCAAAGTTTAGAATGGTTAAATAAGCATTTTTGATGTCTATCCAATGTTGAGGCTGAAGGAGATCTTGCAAAAGATTGATTTCCTTCATCTTGAAATGCCTGTAAACAATCCAATGATTAAAACCTTGCAAGTTCAAGTCTAATATGAACCCTCCTCCTTTCTTTTGAACCAAGAAGCTATTGCTGCAGAATCGTCTTGAGTGAGGTTCTGTTAGGCATATGCCTTCTTTGCTCATGACGGTCTCAGGTTCCACATCTATGAAATTCTTCACTGGGTGGGACAAATGTAGCTAACGGGGTGAGACTTCTTGTTGGGGAGTACTATTGATCTCCAGACTGAAATCCTGCCTCGAGTACCCAAGATTCTTATGCAAGTGTTTACCAACTGAGTAAGAACAAATGTATTCTGCTCCCCAATATCACTAATGGTAATGGTAAAATGTGTACCTGTAAATACGGATCCTGTTCCACCGGTCTGCGTATTTTGACTTCTGCCTCTGGTGTATCCATTTTGACCCCCTCTGTATCTGGAAGGGAAGATGGTTTCCTTCCCTTGCACTGTCTGACCATGCACCACTTCGTTGGTACTGGTATCCTCTCCAGGGGCCCTAGAAGGCTAAACGGCATGTTGATCCACCCCAGGATTGTACAGCCCGCAGAAAAAGGTTAGTTACAAACACCTTTTTGAAGGAAAGCTGCACCTTTTCCAAGGCTGTGTATTTTTTAACAGACTTGCCAAGGCCTTGACAAAGGAGTCTCCCCACAAAAGACCCTCCGCCACTGGTCCGGGTTCTGCAACAGCGAGTTCAGTGATCCTTGGATCAATTCTCATCAGAATACCATCTGCGTTCGGTCAAAATAGCACAGTCGGTGTGCCCAATTGGCATATAGCTCGCTGAGCCAAATCAGCTAAGGTTTCCAGATCTATAGGTGAGCCAGTTACATGAGTTGAATGTAATATTTGAAACAACCTAGGTTGAATGGACACTACAGACAATGGTATCTTTATAGCTGCCTACATCAAAGTGTAAAAGATTGATTTATTTTTAGAGTTTTTCAATCAGTGTAGGGTGAAATGCCTCCAGTGGGAGACCTTTGAACAATGGCACACCCACCAAAGGACCATTGGTCATTGCACATCAGAATGTCCTGCCTATTTAGGGTGGTCGTTCTGATGAACATATGTTCTATTCAGGACTGCTAAGGAAAGGATGCACAACAGAAATTATAAGGAGGGAGGAGAAGAGAGTCAAACCAACATGGCTTGATAAAAAAATATCTATTGAAGTGCTTTGTCAGTCAATAGGTTGTCTAGAGATTTAATTTTGGGATGGGAATGCCCCCTTGTCATAATCAGAACTCCACCTGGAAGCAATGCACATGTCTTACACAAGTACTTTCCAAGAGGGCTCTTATTTTGTAACTTATATATTATGCTATTTTAGGGTTCTCCCTCCGAGCATTTAATCTGCTCCAATGAAAGTTAATGAGGCAATTAATTTCTTCTAATTTTTAATATTTAAATCCTCCTGTTGAGGGCTTCAAGGAACTGTTTTGCAATGGCACATGTGATACATGGAAGCAACATTCATTTACACCTAGAGTGGAGAAAGGCAAACTACATGTTTAAGTCAGGCTGGCTGAAGGTTTACACTTGGCATGGGGCCACATGAGGTGACTCTTCCACCTGTGATCCTGAAGAACCTGAGAGCAGGGCTCTAAGAATGTTGTAATGTTGTGATGCTTATATTGTATTACATTATTGTGGGCGTTATACTTGTTCAAGCATATCTTGTAGTCTGTATATCGCTTGGCGTCTTTTCTTGTACCCCGCTCCCTTCCTCTTGTGCCTGTGCACTCGGATACATTGCACACTGTCTTTGCAATGTTGGTGGAATGGTGATCAGTTGGGGTAAACATCAGTTCATTTTGTGTGGAGCTGTCACGTGAAGTACAATAAGTTGTAGCGCTCTCCACTTTGGCTTCTGTTGTTACCACAAACAAATTGTGGTGACAAGTACGGGATCACGATGTTCCCTTCTACTGTTGGTGCCTTGGTGGACCCTGTTTTGTTAGATCTTCTGCCACCCTAACATACCTGCACGCGGCTCATGTGCCATTTTCCATCTCTTTTCTTGCTGGTTCCCATGTCAAGGATGTGCCCACACAGACTCTGAGTCAGCCCAATACGCCCAACACGTCTTCTAGGCCACACCTCGCCTGTGCTTTGTCCATCAATCCAAGTGACACACACTGCATGTGTCGTGCAACCACTTCCCAGGCAGAGTCTTGTTTGCTTCACCCCTGGCACCTGACCCTTCTGTCATCTGTCCTGTCACCCATTGGAGTTGGATCTTTTCCATGTTAATTCCGCCCTACATTGGAACCAGGTTTGTTGAGGTGCCTCTCTCTAAATGGCCTGAAGTTGGCACTTCTACACTATTTGCTGATTGTGCCACATTCCTTCAAGAATCGCTGTTATGGGGTTGTGGCCAGACACCTAAGATTGCTGCCGCACAGATCTAGAGCTCCGCTGATCCCCCGATAAATCCTTTTGAATCCTGGACATCAAGACTGGCCCCCGGGTCGTATGGCCCCTCCATTCCTCTCCTGGTGCTGGGGTCAAGAGTGGCGGTAATTTGGCGGTGCTGAGAATAAGCTAACCGGTGCCACCGGCTGTGCGTTCGTGGCCTACCATTGGAGGCTTGGTGCATTGCACACATCAAGGAACCTGCTGTGACCCAAGCCTCGGCTGAGGGTTGAGGCCAGGCAGCAAGAAAAACACCAGCTTCCTACGCCCAGCCCTGGGTACAGTGGACGAGGCCCCTGGAGGACCGGAGCAGGGCTGCGTGGACCGGCAAAGGCCCGCCCTGCGTCCTGTGCTTGCTGAGGTGCTAGACTGACTGGAGAACTTATGGACAGCCGGTGAAGTGAGGCACGGAGGCCCCCTGGCTCGCCACTGGAGCCAGAGCTGGAGGAGTTGGGCGCAGCCTAGCTGGGCTTCCTCCTCAGCCCACTACGAGGGAGAAGTGCCAGGACACCCAATCAGTGCGGCTGCAGGAGCCGGTGATTTGGTGGACAGCCTGTCCTGATGAGCGGGTGTCACTCCTGGTGGTAGGGCATCCAAAGATCCCTGTGCTGTGCCTTGAGGACCACAGAGGGAGCCCCCCTCTCACAAGCAGAGACCGCAGACACAGGAGCCTCAAGGTTGCAGCAGTGCTCAGCTGTGTTTGGGGACTCCTCCCTCTTCACCTCCCCTTGCTCTTCCCCTGCCATAATGGGCAAGGACACGAACCTGGACTCCTCGACTTAGGGGGAAAAAAAAGACAAAACCACCAGGGGTGCAGATGCCCACGCGGCTTCTGAGGCATCTGGTGCGGTCCCGCTGACGGATGAGGTCACCTCAGCAGCTATTCTGCAAGCCATCAGGGAGCCCAGAGAGGCACCAGGGATGCCGACTGGAGCAGTGGGTATGGAGGTCTCCCTGTTGCGTCAAGACATGCAGAAGCCAAGACTTAGTTCTCCAGTGTGGAGGACTACGTTCATCGTTGGCCAAGGAAATGAGGCACCTCTGTGAGGTGTCCGCAGTTCTGGAGCTGCAGGTTGAGATTCGAAGAGCCGCTCCAGACACGATAATTTGTGCCTAGTTATGGTTCCAGAGGGTGCAGAGGGCCCCAAGCTGGAACAATTTTTCACGACTTGGTTCAGAACCTGGATTTCAGAGGCCAGTCTCTCCAACTGTTTCGTCCTGGAAGTGGCCCACAGAGCCCTGATCACCAGACCTCCACCTGGGGCCCGTACCTGCCCCATTATATTGCATGTCCTAACTTGGACAGAGACGTCATACTAAGAACGGCTCGTCAGACTCCACATCTTAAGTGCGACAACTTCATGATCTTCCCCGATTACACTGCAAATGTACAGCATCAGCGTAAATCCTTTTGAAGGAGTCAAGCAAAAAGAGAGGGTGATGTAGTTACAATATGTGCTGCTCTTTCCAGCTATACTGGGGTATTGCATGGGGGTAAAGCTTTCTTCTTTGAGGCCCCTGAGAACTCATGGGAGTGGGTAGAAGAGAACAGATTGCCTTCCGCCAGGGCAAGACTGACTGCAGATGCCAGCGGTGCCCTTGGACAGCTGATCGATGACCACCCCTCCCCCCCGGCTCCAAGGGAAAGAGACACTCTGGTGCCCGATAGCGGAAGGATGCAAAACTTGAAATCGGAGGATCCTCCTCCGGCACTGGCAACAAAATGTCCCTGCGGAGATCTTAGGCTCCGGCTCAAGCATTGGTTCCTTTGTTCACAATTTCTGATCCTCCCTACATACTGAGGGCGAGATTTATCATAGTGTTGTGTTGCCCTTGCATCACACAAGGTGACGCAAGGGCAACACAACACTCAAGTCCAATTTACTAAGCAACACAAGGTCACCTTCCGGTGCTTGGTAAATCTGCAGTAATGCAAGGCAGGGCAAGGCGCTGCCTTGCGTCCCTCCTCCCTGGGAAGGCGTGGAGTGTGGGTGGAGTGTGGGCATCCCTCCTCCCTGGGAAGGTGTGGAGTGTGGGTGGAGTGTGGGCGTCCCTCCTCCCTGGGAAGGCGTGGAGTGTGGGTGGAGTGTGGGTGGAGTTTGGGCGGAGTGTGGGCGTCCCTCCTCCCTGGGAAGGTGTGGAGTGTGGGTGGAGTGTGGGCGTCCCTCCTCCCTGGGAAGGCATGGAGTGTGGGTGGAGTGTGGGCGTCCCTCCTCCCTGGGAAGGCGTGGAGTGTGGGTGGTGTGGGTGGAGTGTGGGTGGAGTGTGGGTGGAGTGTGGGTGCTCTCACACATCCATCCCTGGATTTTTGTGCACTCCCAGATTTACCATGCGTGGTAGACATGGGAATGCTGCAAAATGCTACGCCTTCCCATGAGAGGTGTAAAACGGAGAAATATGGTTCTTCTCAATTTTCCCCTTTCCACGTGTGCTGCGTCTGGAGGAAAATGCCGAAGAGGATTGTTTTTGTGCAGGAAGGTCTCCATTCCTGCACAAAAACAATCCTGCTTACAACGCCATGGTACAATGAGGCCTGCGTTGGTGCAAGGCAGCACATTGTGTGCCAGCGCACCGAGAGGACAGGAATGTGCCGTATGTTAAATATGGTGCATTCCTGCCTTCTCCCTTTCATGCAGCGCAGCAAGGTGTCGTGCTGCGTTGTGTGAAAGTTTGAAACATCTGGGCCTCAGTCTTTGGGGAGATGCCCAACTCTGGGTCCGGCTGCAATGTTTACTACTACTGCGTTTGTTTGGGGGGAGGGGAATTGGATACCCTTCATGTATGTTCACTCATACTGTGTTCAGGGGCAACAGATGCTTCATGTGGTGAAGTGTAGGGAGGGGGTGTTTGAGGTTTTCTTATATGGTTTTGTTTGTTTATCCCCCATACTCAGGTCACACGGCGTCACTTAATCCCTTTTGGGGGAGCATTATCTGTTTGAGTCAGGCACACTGAGCTTTAAATTAGTTACCTGGGATATCAATGGCCTTAATAATGAGTTTAAGAGGGGAGCGCTTTTGCAGCGGGCCTGGAAGGAGTTGCCCGTTGTGCTCCTGCTACAGGAGATGCACAAGCTGGGGAGTCAGTGTAGGTGCTTGGGCAGGTGTGGTTATTCTGAGGGTGACAACGCTGGCGTCACCCGTAGCTCCATGGGGGTGCTATCCTCCTCCGCAATCCTTCCCACTTTAGGTGAAGGAGGCGCTTCATGACTGGGACGGTGGGTGGCAAAATCTGGTCAAATGAGGAGCAAATGTGGAACATAGTGAGCATATACCCCCCTGCCCGCGGTTGCAAGAACCCTTAGTGATTTGGCTAACCTGTTGCTACAGCTCCTGGCAGGCAGGACAGTGGTGAGAGGCAAATTCAATTTAGTCATTAAACCTGCCCTTAACAGAACTGGCCTTCAGTGCTCCAGGGTCTCCCCTTTGGCAGGGTGGACTGAATCTTTGGGCCTCCTAGATGTCTGGTGCCTCCACAACCCTGGCATCCTTGAATACACTCACCACTCGCAGGTCCACAACATCCAATCCTAAATCGACTATTTATTTACCTCAGCTGAAGATTCCCAAGTCATCAGCCAACCCCGTCTACTGCCCAGATGCCTATCCGATCACTCTCCAGTGGAGATAGTGATGCTGGTAGGGATGCCGGGATGGGTGTGGAGTGGAGGTTTAGTGGCTGGCTGGCTTCTGAAGGAAGCCGCTTTTGTTGACGAATTCAAAGAAGAAATAGTCCTATTCTATTAAACCAATTTGGGCACGGTCTCTTCTGCGGTGGTCATGTGGGAGGCCCTAAAGGCAGTCCTCCGGGGGCAAAATCCTGTCCTAAACTGCTCAGTGCAAGCTAGACTGTTTACGCAAGTCTTCGGATCTCGAGCAGCAACTCACTCAGCTGGAGGTGAAGTGGTCCCTCTCCCCCACAGCAGACATCCTGTGCCTGCTGCCGTGGTCAGGGAAAGGCTGAGGGATGCTTTCATTGACTCAGCGTGCCTGGCCTGGCTTGCCTCCCAACATAGAATATACGAATCCAGGGACAAGGTGGGAAAACGTATATAATGGTTGGTGAACAGACAGTGGGAAGTCTGGTGAGCAGCCTACATACATGACTCCTTTCTAGGTCTGGTGGTGGATTTGCAGGGGATAGCCAACACTCTTGCCAGGTACTATGCTGCCTAGTACGCCAAGAGAGATACTGGGAGGCTGGAGTGGGAGCGCCCAGTGTTTTCTGAACGCCTTCATAGTGAGCTATTGAGACTTCAGAGTTGATAGGGAGAGGTTTAAGTGAAAGCCATCCAGAAGAAAGTGTAAGACAGCAGACAAATTACAAACAGGTGCCAAGAGATTACATGAAGAACACAGTGTTGAAAGACTTGCAGTGCTTTGAGTAAGATGTTATGGTGGAAGGCCTTCTGGAGTTCTGAATTACCTCCACCAGAGAAAGAGATAGACCCTTTGATAGGAGACTGGATTTCTCAATCTCCAAACCAACAGAGAGCTAGAGTTGTAAGGACAGAGCAGAAGGTTAGAGAAGCAAAGTCAATTTCAGAAGTATCCAAGAAGGAAGAAGTGACAGGGATTTCAGTAAGGAAAACCATGACCTCTGTGGCCATTACAGAGTAACGGAACCACATCAAGTCTACTCTCTCCTCCTGGAATTTGGAGCGAACTTCTGTATCAACGCGAAGGGTGGGAAGGCATAGAGAATACGTCTCAGCCACTTCATCACCAAAGCATCCACACCCCAGGCCCCTTCTTCCAGAAACCTGGAGCAGAACCTGCAAAGATGAGTGTTGTCTTTTGTTGCAAATAGATCCAGAAAAGGATTCCTGAAACATCTGCAAATTCTCCCAAATATCATTATGGATAATGGGATGTCCTGTGAAGATGGGAACCTTCTGCTCAGGCTGTTGGCCACCAAATTGTCAATTCTCTTGATGTGGACTGCTGAGAAATTCATGAAGTTCTTCTCTGCCCAAGTGCCTAGCTGGACTGCAATTGCATTGAGAGTCCTGGAACGAGTGTTCTCCTTATATTTAATGTACAAAACCTCAACTGTGTTGTCTGTCTTGATTAATACATTCTTTTGAAACTGTGTGTTGAAAATACTTCCAGGGTCGAAAGATTGCCGTATACTCCCTCCAATTTGATGACTTGCGACTCTCCAGGAATGATCATTTGAATTGACAGGTCTCGTTCAGTAGTGTTGCTCCCCATCCAGACTGCGGGAGGTTCTATGGCAGGACCGGAGGCTGCTGGCGTCCATACTAAGAACCACGGGAGGTTCTATGGCAGGACCGGAGGCTGCTGGCGTCCATACTAAGAACCACGGGAGGTTCTATGGCAGGACCGGAGGCTGCTGGCGTCCATACTAAGAACCACGGGAGGTTCTTTGGCAGGACCGGAGGCTGCTGGCGTCCATACTAAGAACCACGGGAGGTTCTATGGCAGGACCGGAGGCTGCAGATTATGCTTCTCTGTCTTTACTGTTAAATTCACAGCAGCCAATCAAAACACTTAAAACTTTAAACTGCATATCCCATGAGCCCCAACAGTCCAATGTCCCATCAATCACACGGGTCATGCCCCCCTATATATGTCGACATGACTATAGTCCTTCCTCTTTCTTTGCTGCTGCAGTGGCCGACCTAAGTGTATTTCCATTTTCTTGTGTGCTTTATTACTGGAAAGTGATAGGTGCTTTTGTTTCATGTCTATGGGTGTTGGCGACGGAGCCGACTCCGCTCTCAGGGGCTGATAAGCATAATATTGTCCCGTTGCCGTTACCAGCGTGGAGCGGGGCATGAGAACGGTCTCTCTGTTTTGGGCGAGGATGCTGTCCTCTTTCTGTTGTTGATCGCGTGCATGCACGCAAAGCTGATCCGGGTCCTTTCACTCTCTGATTGGCCTTGCAAGCTGCGCGCTCTCTTTCAGATGCTCCTGTCCCCACAGAAGGCCCGACGAGGGGCAAAAACGTTGATTTAAAGTTTTGCTCTAGGGATATGTGCAGGAGGCTCCTTCCACTTTGATTTTGGCGGCTTTGGGCAGCTTTTTGCCCTGTTTGTTGCCTGCTCAGGCTCTGATACACCTGCTTTGGGGCTAATATCCCCTTGAACCTCTTCTAGCTCCATTTATCCCTGAAAACAGCATGGTGTATGTAGTGATGGCTGTCCGCCTTAGATGAAGAGCGCGGAGTCCGTCAGGTATTTGAATCTCTTTATTCCTATCGGAGGGAGAGCGCGGGGCCAGCTCTCTCAAGAAGCGCCACCAGCTAATCCACCGCCGCAGCTCCCGTCATGCCTTGCCAGGGTCACGTGGTGGGTAACCGCTAGACCGCAACACCACATATCTCCCCCCTTCAACAATACAACAATTGAGCACTAATTGATAAACATTAGCAAAAGTGACAATGATAGTGCCCGGCAGGGGCACCACAAAAACATCCAATTTGTACATTTTTACATGGGAGGGCGGGGAGGGAAAGGAGGAAGGGAGGGAACAGGCAATTGTGAAACATCACCAGGTGGAAAAAGTGATTACATATCAAATTCTCTGTATCTTTTAGGTAACACTACCGCTCTGCATGTGCGGGTGCATGTGAGGGGTACCTGTGTCCCCTGTGCCTCTCTTGTGTGTGTGCTGGTTTCCCCAGTACTCTCCTCCCGGACCCTGTTGTGTGCTATGGGAGTTCCTTGCGTGGTGTCTGAGTCTTGTATGTCGTGGCACTCTTGAGGTATGCTGCGTTGTGTGGCTTCCAAATTACTCTGATCCTTTGTGGTGCCATCCGCACCGTCAATGTCTCTTGTCGTGCCATTTCTAGGTGTGCTTGTACTTGGTCCGTTTTCATCATTATCCAGTTCCCGACCGGCTTGTTCTGTGCAGGTAGATGAATCGACCTTGTTCCATCCGATCACTTTGTTGCATTTGGCCATTCTACTGTGTGACCATATCTTGCCATCGCTTAGCAGGGCAGAGCACGAGTACGTTTCTCTAACTTGTAAGGGCTCGCTGAACTTGCTGTCTCCCTTCCTGCGTAATTGGGCAAGCTTCACCCTGACCCAGTCCCCCTTTTCTAATGAGACTTCTCGCACTCTGTGTCTCAAATTGTAATTATCCGTGTAGATTTTCTGGGCTTTTTCCAAGTTGCTTCTGACCACTGCTGGGGACCATTTACTTTGCAACGTGAGGTTCATCCAAACGACGTTATCTTGTGTGAACGGGTCCCGGCCACGCAGAATCTTGAATGGACTGTAGCCAGTCAGGGTGGGCGTGATGCGGTATGCCCAGACGGTGTGTCTGATTTCAGTCTCCCACTTCTTACCCGCACTGATGACTGCTTGTACTGACCCCATGAGCACTCGGTTGAAACGTTCCGCTAGGCCGTTCCCAGCAGGGTGTGTTTGGTCGTGATTCCGTTTCTTTTGGTGAAAGCATTCCACTTATCGGACGTGAATTGCGGCCCATTGTCGCATGTGATGATTTTCGGAATCCCTTCTCGTAAGCATGTGGTCGTGAGGAACGCTATGACCATTTCCGTATCCGCTTTCTCGCATATCTCTACCTCCGGCCATTTGGAGTATCGGTCAATAAGAACGATTGCGTATTTGGGTACCCCCCAAGAATCCAAGATGGGGCCCAAAATGTCGACGGATAACTCCTCCCAGGGGCTGTTGGGGTTGGGGAACTTCCCTAGAGGTGGTTGTAGCAAGGTCTGTGATTTGTCCGCGTTGCTGCACCGCTCACATGCCCTCACGTACTTCTACACTTGGTTGTCTACGGCTAGCCACCAGTAAGATTGTTTGACTCGCCTCTTCAATTTCACTATTCCGAAGTGGCCTTCATACAGGATGGTGAGTAGACGGTCCACCAACTGTTGAGGGGGAATTACTTTGGTCCCTCGTAGTAGAAATATGGCATCATCACTCAGGGAGAGTTCCTCTCGCACCTCCCAGTATTTCCGGAGGTTGTGACTGACGTGTCTCTTCTCTGGCCAACCCTGCGTGACGAACATTTTAACGCTCACGAGTTGGGGATCCGTGTCGTATGCTGCCTTCCAGTCTTGCGCGCTGATGACGTCCTCCTGGTCTGTCGTGAACGCTATAGCGTATTCATCCCATTCCGTGTGAGTCCGTGCCGCTTCCATTGCAGCTGATCGGCTGAGGTAATCCGCCACTTTGTTTTTCTTTCCTGGTAGGTAGTTGACATCGTATACAAAGTCTAACAGTCTGAGGGTCATTTTGGCGATGCGTGGTGTGGCACTGGCATGACCGCTAGACGTGAGGACTTTAACCAACGGTTTGTGGTCCATTCTGAGGGTGAACCGGGAGCCCCAGAGATATTGGTAAAATTTCTCCATGGCCCAAACGGCTGCTAGCATCTCCTTCTCTATGACACTGAATTTCTCCTCGTTGGGGGCAAGGGAACGGGAGGCGAAACTGATGGTGGTTTCCGTGCCATCCGAGGACATCTGCGACAGGACAGCCCCCAAACCTTTGTCGCTGGCATCTGTGCTCAAGATGGAGGCAGCGGAGTTATCAAATCCATGTAGGGAACTGCGTCGCAAATGTCCATCTTTATGTTCTCAAATTCGGCATTGGAGTCGGCCGACCAGCTGAACACATGTTTTTCTTTCAAGAGTTGACGTAGGTGGTGCGTTTTGGTGGTGAAGTTTTGTACAAATTTACTGTAGAATTCGGCCAATCCCAGGAATGAACGAACTTCCTCTTTGTTTTGAGGAGTAGGTGCAGACATGACAGCTTCAACATTGGCTTTCTTTGGTGTGTTTCCGCTGTCGCTTATTTCGTGCCCCAAGTAGGTGACGGAGCGTAGGCCAAACCTGCATTTCTCCCATTCCGCCGTGAGGCCGTTAGTTGACAGTGTCCGTAGTACCGCATGCATTTTCTTGTCGTGGTCCTGTTTGGTTTTCCCCATGACCAGTATGTCATCCTGAAAGTATAGAACACCGCTGATGTCCTTGAATAGTTTGTGCATTAGTTTTTGAAAAACTGCGGCCGCGGATGCCAGGCCAAATGGCATGCGCCGAAATCTGTAACATCCAAATGGCGTGATGAAGGACGTTAATTTCCTGCATGAGGGGTGGAGTGCAATTTGGTGATACGCTGCTGTGAGGTCTATGGTGGAGAACCATTTGACCCCCTTGGTCTGGGCCAACATTTCGCTGATTTTTGGTAGCAGAAATTTGTCCACGATGATGTTCTTGTTCAGTTCCTAGGGTGTCCATAGCGGGCTTTCAAGTATCATGTCCTTATATAGGCACAATTCACCCTGCCCTTATATAGGCATAAATTCCCAGGCCATATTTAGGCATTAAACCATGCACTCCAAATACAGGCATGGTCTCCGACATCCGTCCACCCTAATGTCACAACGAGTACATGAAGAACAGACCCTTAGGCTGCGGGAGTTTCCCTAGTCCAGGACTATTGATTTCTTCAAGGACTCATATTATGTATGAACCGTTATTCCTTAGGGGTTCATTCATGACGTCTTTCGCTGTCCGATTCACGTCAATGCTAACATTCCTAGGTACTCTCAGGTATAAATATACCTTCCCTAGCCCTTGTAAACTAGAGGAGACCTCGACTTCAGAGGAGCCCGTTTCCCGGCCTGACGCACTGAGAAGACGCTGTCATCCCTGCACGCAGAGAGTCCAGCTTCCAGTGATCTGACTTCCCTTGCGGGGCGTTGGAGTTCGAGTCTGGAAAAGAGATTCCTACCTCTCTCATTCTTCAGGTATGGAGCTGATAAAAACCTAGAGGGACTTTTGGCATACTAAGCGTACTAGACATACTAAGCGTACTAGGCATACTAAGCTTAATATACTCTTAGTATACCATAGTAAGGAATACTTAACCTACTTCATACCTCTCCCTACACCTAGGATTAGGTTAGGTACATTGGGGTAGAATTAGATTAGAAACGCATCGTATGAGTACTCGCATTTTTAGCTCATGTTATTTATGTATGTGAATATATGCTAAGAGATAATGCTATCGCAGTATTATTTATTTCTACTGCTCACACTGTACATTATTTATCTCGCATACTGTCTTGTGATCGTAACAGCACATTATACTTACACCAGAAACAAGACTGTTCAATAAATCTTTTATTGAAAACGCCCGTCTATTCTTTCTGTGTAACTCTGAGGAAAACTAAGCATGCACGATTGAGCTGAGTGAAATAGTTATCTATTGTTTCCACGACTCTGGGACACGTTCTGATTCTAAAAGGGAAACATAGTGGTCATGTCTTGCGGCTGCCAGAAACTACTCCCTTCTTGTTGTCAAGGAGTTTCTAGTGGCCTCTGAGCTAGCTGGCACAAGTAATTAAGTTTAATATACTCGATAGGGACATACTGACCTTAGTCCTATGTCAAACCTATAGGATATATTATTCCAATGCGCAGAGCCTATTAGGGAAATAGGAGCTACACTACATGGCGCCCAACGGTTTGGTAAGGCGGTAATTCAACGTTAGATACTGAGTAACTCAGCCGTGCTATTTTCTCTCAAGACCCCTACCCATATACTCCAAAAGACGTCTGGAGTGGGCAGGGTTTAGTATCCGCCACGGCTACATAGGAAGTACCCTATATATTAGCTGTTTGGTTTGCTCAACGTTGAAGGATACAGTGTTCCAAAATATTGTGCACCTTATCTTTGTTTCCTTGAAACTTGTTCTACATTTTTCAAACAACAAAATGCCTGACAACGACACTGAAAACGGTGGAGCTACGGCTGACCCAGTCGTAACAGCTTTTAACAATACAGGTTTAAATGAAACCGAAGAGGGTGTTATAGACATCCCTCAAAACTTAAGAAGAGCCATTACTCTAAAACGTATAAAACATGGCCTACCGCCAAGAGGAGGTAGAGCAGTTTTCGTGATAGAGGCACATGAATCCTTTCAGACAGAGGTATTCTATTCATGGGTAATACTTCCTGAATGCAATCCAATATCACACACATTTCACTTATACAAAGAAGATGAACCACCAGAGGAATACATTCCTTTCGAGGATATTGATATTCCATTAACATACCAGGAGCATCAGCTCTGGTTTAAAGGCGCCCTAAAACATCACAAAAACATTACTAGGCTCGGTCCACTAGGTAGACCAGGAGCAACATGGCCGATTTTAGCCGGCTACACACCTCATCCTGAACTGGATACAATGACAGATGAGGAACTACTAACTCAAATACAAGAGTTAATAAAAATTTACAGACACTTGGTCCAATATGTCATGCGGACTCTCACAGTCCAACCACCATTCACACTGCCAAATCAGACCCCTCATCAGGGGACTACACTAAAAATTACACCACAGACTCTCTACTCAGTCATGGGTAAAATGCCCACAAAACGTGAGCAAATTCCTTTCTGGATAGCTCAAAAAATTACTCAAATCGAAGCAGTATTTCCAAATACTATCCCATATGAGAAACACAGAATCCTAACAATAAGTTTACCAATGGGGATCACACCACAACTAGAAGATTGCACCACTTGGGGCTCAGTCTTTGCTGCCATCTATACTAAAACACATGGCATTCCGTCAATTGCGGTAATACCTGATGTCCTCAAACAAATTCAAAATGAATACGGGGCAGAGCCTGCTCTAAATTTAGGTATGAAATTACTGAAACATTTCGAACAGGTCTCAACAATAATATTATCTAATATTAAAGGGGAGGCAGCAGCAGTTGCGATCCGCCTAAAATTGAGGGAATTCGATGTTACAGAACATCAAACTGAGCTACCCAGAATAATAGAACAATCTTATGCAGAATTAGGCAGAGATAGTTTGGGTGGAAGACCAGTGAAGCCGAAGCTATCTGAAAGTCCAGAAAAGGACTCTATTAAACAAACTCCTACATCTTCTAAAAAGAAGTGGGAAACTAATAAACAAAATTCAAACAATAAACGTTCTGAATCCCGAGGAAGGTCTCCTCAAAAGGAGCCCTCTGAAAGGAGGTATAACCTCAGGAATAGGGATAATTTGAGAAAGCCTGACAGGTATCAAGATACTGATACACGTTCCTCTCGTCCCTTTCAGATCTCATCACAGACTTCGGAAAGAAGAGGACGGACGGAACACAGAGAAGAACGCGTGAAATTGAAAGACGACAAACACGCTCCAAAAACTAAAGCAAAACCTCAATTCTCCAAAAAGAAAGTAGCAGGTCTAAAGATCAGACATGCCGAGAATACTGAGAACACAACTCAAGAACGGAGAATGGGCTCAGACCATGCTGGACAGTGCAGCAGAAGTCACAATAGTTCGCCAGAACGTGAAGGAACTTCTGGAGATAGTGGACTTGAATGAATACACTAAAGTAGAGACTGTAGACACCAGGGTTAGTACTCCACAAAGGTTATTTGAAATAGCACTCCGGATGGAGGGAGATAAACCTAGACAGGTGAAAGCACTTTTTTGGGAAAGACTATCAAAGGGCTATGACATACTTCTAGCAGAAAAAGACTGGCCACCACAATTTGTCAGGGAGTGCCCACATGGCGAGGATATTATTATGCCTGCCTTCTCCAACCATATTCCAATCAACCTAAAATATACATATGCCAGGAAATGGGCAGTAGCCCAGGCCCCAGCATTATATAAAAATCATGTAGGATGGGATGAGGACTCGCCTCACCATAAAATACATCTGAAACATGAACCAACTGCACAAAGGCAGTACCCAATAAAGCAAGAAGCTAAAAAACAGGTTAGGGAGATCTTAGATCAACTTGAATATCAAGGGGTGATTGAAACATGCACCTCCTCAATGAACAATCCTTTGTTTCCTGTCTCCAAACCAGACAATACATATCGTCTAGTTTTGGACTACAGACACCTAAACACTTGTTCTAAAACTTTTGCAGTGCAAAATGCACATAGCACAGCATTAATGAATAACATTGTGCGTAAAAAATATAAAACAACATTAGACATCTCAAATGGTTTCTTTTGTCAAAACATAGCACCTGAGAGCAGGTACTTAACAGCATTCTCCATAATGGGGACTCAGCGTCACTTTTGTCGACTCCCACAAGGGTTCAAGAATAGCCCGGGTTTATTCTCAGCGAGAGTAACGGAGTTACTATAAATTTATGACAATGAGGCATTGTCCTATGTCGATGACATTTATCTGACAGACGATGACCTGGACAAACACTTGAACAGGGTGAGCACCATTATATTGGGTTTCGCCTCTGAGGGCTACAAATTCAACTTTAAGAAGTCCAGAATTGCCCATCTCAATGTCCTATTTCTAGGATATGAGCTTTCAAGTGAAGGCAAGAGCTTGGCAGCTAACTTTTTCGAAAAGTGTGCGCTGCTCCAACCTCCAAAAACGCTAAAAACTTACAATCCATCCTGGGTTTCCTAAATTTTGGAAGAACATACATTCTAAATTACGCAGAAAGGGTTAAACCTCTCTACGCATTAATCAAACCTGATTTTTCGATCAGAAACTGGACACAAGAACACACAGAAATCTTACGTTCACTACAAGCTAACATGTTAGCAACAAATCACTTACAAACACGCGTAAGTCAACGCAATTTGGTGATCCGAATAATTTCGGGTCAATGCGGATTCACCTACTTAACTTTCAATGAGGGTGAGAAAATACCAATAGCGTAAAAATCTCATTTGTACACACAAGCGGAAATGCGCTTCAGTTCAACTGAAAAATCCTAACAGCAGTTCAAACCGCTGTAGCAAAAGAAAGAGCCTTAGCCCAAGGGAAACGCATTATTGTCGTCACCCCAGTACCTGCTTTAGAAGCGGTCACAAAAGCGAGCATTCCAAATGCTAAAGCATTACATCCAAGATGGATACAATGGGTTAATTCTCTTGCTGCAACAGATGTTGAATATGTTTTTGATCCAGATTTAAAAACACAAGCATTCCTGCAGTATGAACATGAATGTCCCCTGCCTACTGAAATTCTGCCTCTCGATCAGTACGAATTTATAATTTACACTGACGGATCCGCAAAACCTGCAATCGGGAGTAAGCAAGCTTACAGTGCAGCGTGTGCAATCGTTAAAGGTCGCATGCTAAATGGCATCTTCAGACCTATGGTCACAAAAACACAGTCTCTAGGAGATTGTACGGCTCAGCGAGCTGAACTACAAGCATTCAAACTGGCACTTGAAACTACAGATCGCGAATTCCCACACTAATCGTGTGCGATTCTTTTACTGTGTACAGTCGTATAATGAATATATACAAAACTGGCTTGAAAATGGTTTCAAAGATGCAAAGGTGGCACAATAAAGCACAAAATGCTTTGGGAACAAGTAGTTCAGTTGAAAAACGAACTACCAAAGGCTCACGTGATCCACACACTGAGTCATCAACGTGATGGCGTTCACGTTGCAGGGAATTCATTGGCTGATGAAGCCGCAAAGGGGGCTGTGCAAACGGCTTCCGTAGCTGCGATCACTCGTTCGAAAACAAAAATAGACGGTGAGATAATGTTGGCTGTCAAAGCTTCAAGCAAAGGCAGCAGTGCAGCGTTACCAAAAAGTTTCCACTCAAGAACTCTTATGTAATTGATGCGAACAACGTTCCTTTTGCTCGAATCCCTGGAGTGGGGGATAGGGTAATTCCAAACAAGGAACGCAGATTAGGACTAATCCTAGCAGCACACGAAGGGATAGCTTCTGCACATGCAGGTGTTTCAGCAACAGTATCTTTACTCAAGCAAAGATATTGGTGGCCTGGCATTCGGAAACAAACTAAAAACTATGTTTTAGAATGCGATATTTGCCAACAGATGAAAGTCTCCACAGTGAAACGTCCTGCGCAGACACCCCTGTTAATTTCAGACAAACCATTAGCTTGTGTTTACCTGGACCACTGCGGTCCCTTGCACAGGGACGGTAATTATAAATATATTATGGTTGCAGTGGATTCATGCTCTAGGTTCCTATGGTTATGGCCTCAGCGCTCAGTTGACGCTCGAACTGTTATAAAAGATTTGCGAGTCTTTATCGGCATATACGCAATAGGCACGCTACATTCTGACCAAGGTCCTGCGTTTAGCTCTCGGGCTTACAAAGAAGCCATGGCCAATCTGGGCGTTGCATTGCGGTACTCCTCTCCATTCCATCCTGAGGGAAATTCGGTTGTGGAAAGGAAAAACCGGGACATAAAGCAGTCTATAACAGCTAGAGTATTAGGTTCGGGTGACGGGTGGGTCAAACACCTTAGTGGGGTACAGCGCGCTCTAAACAACCTGCCAAGAAGTTCTCTAGGGGGGGTCACTCCATATGAGGTCCTATTTGGGACAAGAATGTGGGTGCCGGACCTTGAACACGTAGGCACAGTGGTGGAAAATATACCTTTTGATATCAAAGATCGTTTGGCTGTTTTACAGGACTTAAACAAATTAAGAACAAAACAAAGCAACGTATTCCTACAGCCAACCACCACTGGGGAAAAATCGGCAGTCCCAGCAAGGCCTGTCTGGATTCCAAAAGTTGGGGATCTAGTCAGAGAAAAGATTGCGGACAAGAAGGAATTTGGACCTTCTTACAGACAACCAGTACCTGTCCTAGCAGTTCAAGGAACGAGAACAGTACTTCTGCCGCCCCTTGCTGGAAGAAAGGAGAAAAGATTTGTGTCACTCGACCTCATCAAACCACAGTATGTGGCCAATACTAAATAGTAGGCCTCGTGGACTCCGACCTAGTAGCAAACGCACTCCTCTCGCTACTATCCAAGAGGTTCATACTGAAAGACTGATAACCATCGAGAATTCAGCTGAAACAGATGAAGGACTAAGCAACAACGCTATGGAACTCATCACTCTTGAACACCAAGTAACAGTTCGTCCAAATACACCTATTTACACCAACGTAGCACGTGATGAACTGGTTCCAGTGATTTCTACAAATCCTGATGCAATTAGAACAATTGATAGAACTGCTTCTGGCTATTTCATTAACTTTGATACGTTCTCAGAAGATCTAAGTGAACCTGAAACGACGCCAGCAACATTCAAATTCAAGCAGCAAGTACAAGACTTTCTTCACTCTCTGAAAAAGATTTATTTGGTTTCTCCATGGATTGAACTCTGGATTATATCTGGACTTTTTGTTTTCCTGCTTTGGCTAGCTTTAGTTACAACTGTGAGCGTGCTTATAAGTGGCAGATACATCCATGTGAACACTGAAGGAAAAGGCATGAACGTATTCTTTGAAACCTCATAAATCTTCCCATCGTGAAGCAAGAGACTTGTCATCAGTGAACATCACAGCTGTTCCTATACATGATGGTATAGTGTGGACAAAACAGATTTTGATATCTTCGGTCCGACGGAACAATTGAACATTCCACATTTGTTTAAAATTTCACTAAGTGATCTAATTTCGTCCAGTACCTATTCTGATGATTGGGACTTTGAGACTGTAACTGACATTATGTTTGACCTAGAAAAATCTGCTGCATTTTCTAAAAATGAATATTTAGAGGGTTCATCAGACTATGAACAACTGTATTGTTATAACCACTATGGTCATCATTATTTGCATAAATCTGCATATCCAAGAAATGTGTTTATGTTTAACCAATGGGAACATTGTCCTACACCACCTAAAGGTAGTTCAAAAACATTTGCTAGTAAGTTTCCATATTTTTCAGGTTACAATACATCTGATCCAGAAATGTTTTACTATAAAAATGTAAACAAGACAGGACTGAAAATTATGTTAACGAATACAAAACAGATTTATTCTGCATTATTTAATGCCCAACTGTCTAGACAGGGTTTCAACTTTTGGAAAGACACAATAGACACAAAAACTTTGTGGGGTACTAAAGAATGGCAAGTGCAGGGGATAGAAGCTTTATTTAGAGCCTGTATCATCCCTGAACAAATAATGTTTTTGAATGAAACCATCCAACAAACATCTTGTCTTGGATTAGCCAAGATCAAAGAAATGAACACACCTTCTGTACCAACACCTGCCAGAGATAACGATACACAGGCAGTGGTGACAGTTGACAATATACTACAACTCAACAGATCTAATCCTGATTGGAAAAAATGGTTGATCTGGCCCACAGACACGAATAACTGTCAGGAAAGATTCCTGAATAAAACTCAGGGCTTTACTATTCATAGGCCAGACCCAAGATACGTCCAAAGACAGCATCCGGGGGTAGTAACAACATACAGTGTAGGAAAATTATGCCTCGATTGGCTGCATAAATCTACACTACAGGATGTGAAACAACACTTAACCTTACTTGCAAAAGACGCAGACCTTAGGGATTTCTTGCTTGAACCAAGAAAACCGCGTCAAAAATGTTTCATATATGCCGGCATTTATGCTGCCTACAATGAAGCATGGAAAGTATCACAGATGGAGGCCGCAGAACGAATACGTGAACTTGATCGTATTAATTTAGAGAAAACACTCTCTGTGGTCGACAATGGGTTAACAACTTTGTCCTCCAGAATATATTCACTGGACGGCATTGTATCCTCTGCTATCGACATACTAGAACAAGATTTGGCGATGTTACAACAAGGCCAATCTCAATTACGTTCTATTATGTTATTAAGCTGGACCCTGCAATCTTTGCGAGCGGGCTATGTGCCTTGGCGATTTATCAACACAACCGCTCTGTTTGCAGAATACAATCTCACTGATAAACAGATCGAATTGGCACAAAGAGGAGCAAGGTTTACAGTGCTGAGCATTGAAAAACTGGAAAAGTTACCATTCACAGTGGGAGAAAAACCAGCTACAGAATGGCTCATTCATGGCAAAATCACATTACCTGTGACTACTTTTCAGTTTCAGTATTGCCTCAGACAAATGCAAGCAGGCAAATATGAAAGGTTGGGTAAGGAATACATTAAGACAGCTTGGGCTTTACCGTATACATACAGATGTTGGAGCGGGGATCGTGAAGTGTTTTTGAGCGGTAAAAACTGTAAACGTGCACTAAGCGGTTCACTTATATGTCAGGACATTTCCTTGCACGGGGCTTGTAATGGTTCTGTGGCAAACTTGTCTTGCCATCAGCAGGGTACACCAGCTGCTGTGATTAATCCAACGTTTGGACAACTTTCAAATGGGAGTTACCTCATGTTGAATGATCAGAGTTGCTGTGGCATGCTGCCAGGCATCCCATATCTAGTAACGGTCAACTCCAGGGTCACTTGCTGTATGCAAGTATTGTTTGCCCCAATAGGCACAGTCAGGGAGTCGCCTCTATGGCCTTCGCTGAACGTCTCTTTTATAAGATTTGATACTTTAAGCAGAATGAAAGCCATGCTTTTACAACAAACCGTGCCTTTGACCTCGGCCAAAGAAACCTATGATCTGCAAGTTGCAAGGACTTCGGCTGAGATACAGACTTTAATACGTACAAACTGCCCTATACATTTCGTAGAAATGATAGGACGAATTTTCAACATGTCTGTTACAACAGGAATTGTACATGTATTTAAGGGCATCTGCTCCGGTCTGTTAGCAACTTTCCAGGCAATACTCGGAATCATCCCGAACTTTGCACATTCGGTGTTTGGTGGCATACCGTTAATTCTAGCACTTGTTGCCGGAATTCTATTTCTCTTCCTGCTATTGCGCTATGGCCAGCCAATTCGCCGACATCACTCCGAGCGACATGGAGAAAGCTCTCCTTGAACGAAAGTGCTGTGAGCAAATAGTACAGCTTTTGGGCATAAATCGTCTCACGGGACCTTAATACCACATGGTTCCTGTCATTCAGACCAATCTGGCAAGATTGCATCTTACCTGTTCTACGATGCCTGCTATGCGGTGTAGAATGCGTGTTGGACACCTGTTTAACATTTCCATCGGATGCGCCAACGGACGTCGATACTCTGCTGGACCAGATAACGGCCCATGCTATGTGTTGTCCCCAGAGGCTATCAATCCTGATGTCAGCATTCATTGAGATCTCACAGACGCTTCCGGCTGCTGCTGAGGTACGAGAAAGATCTACAGGCACACAGGTAACAACGGACGCGAACATTGCGACAATTGAAAGCAATGCTTCACATCTCTGTGCGATTAACCTGCTTCACGAGGTGTTCCAACTCACACCAACTACAGTGGATGATGTTTTGTCTATAGAAATAGATGATCTCATGTTTACACCAGACCCGTAAACTGACTCTGATTCAGCATACAGTGTTCCAGAAATTCAGTAACAATTTGGCCTTCATTCTACAAGAACTTGGAACTCTACCAAAATTGAACTTTTTCCCCATTTTTCGAACGAAAATGGTACTTCAATCTGCTTAAAGTAGAACTAGCCTTATAGTACAGACTTGGCGGTCCTTCCACAGACATTTAGTCATCTTATGTGTCTAAAAACAGTTTATTGATTTTCATGACATGAAATGACTTTGATTTTTTAACAACTTATCGATCATTTTTTTGTCAGATGTAAATATTATTGCTTATTTCATTCCAACTGCATTTATTTTGAAAAACTATATGCCTGAAATGAAAAGCTATTGCTTTACATGTACAGTACCTTTTTGCATTTTATGTTATGTTTTTTAATAGTTTTAAAAATATTTTTTAATTTGCGGTGCTCCATTTTATGTTTAGCATTTTAAATGTTTAGCATTTTAGTATCATCGTATACACGAAAGTGGAGTGGGTGTTGTATTCCTCTTAGGGTGTCCATAGCGGGCTTTCAAGTATCATGTCCTTATATAGGCACAATTCACCCTGCCCTTATATAGGCATAAATTCCCAGGCCTTATTTAGGCATTAAACCATGCACTCCAAATACAGGCATGGTCTCCGACATCCGTCCACCCTAACGTCACAACGAGTACATGAAGAACAGACCCTTAGGCTGCGGGAGTTTCCCTAGTCCAGGACTATTGATTTCTTCAAGGACTCATATATTATGTATGAACCGTTATTCCTTAGGGGTTCATTCATGACGCTCTTCGCTGTCCGATTCACGTCAATACTAACATTCCTAGGTACTCTCAGGTATAAATATACCTTCCCTAGCCCTTGTAAACTAGAGGAGACCTCGACTTCAGAGGAGCCCGTTTCCCGGCCTGACGCACTGAGAAGACGCTGTCATCCCTGCACGCAGAGAGTCCAGCTTCCAGTGATCTGACTTCCCTTGCGGGGCGTTGGAGTTCGAGTCTGGCAAAGAGATTCCTACCTCTCTCATTCTTCAGGTATGGAGCTGATAAGAACCTAGAGGGACTCTTGGCAAACTAAGCGTACTAGGCATACTAAGCTTAATATACTCTTAGTATACCATAGTAAGGAATACTTCACCTACTTCATACCTCTCCCTACACCTAGGATTAGGTTAGGTACATTGGGGTAGAACTAGATTAGAAACGCATCGTATGAGTACTCGCATTTTTAGCTCATGTTATTTATGTATGTGAATATATGCTAAGAGATAATGCTATCGCAGTATTATTTATTTCTACTGCTCACACTGTACATTATTTATCTCGCATACTGTCTTGTGATCGTAACAGCACATTATACTTACACCAGAAACAAGACTGTTCAATAAATCTTTTATTGAAAACGCCCGTCTATTTCTTTCTGTGTAACTCTGAGGAAAACTAAGCATGCACGATTGAGCTGAGTGAAATAGTTATCTATTGTTTCCACGACTCTGGGACACGTTCTGATTCTAAAGGGAAACACAGTGGTCATGTTTTGCGGCTGCCAGAAACTACTCCTTCTTGTTGTCAAGGAGTTTCTAGTGGCCTCTGAGCTAGCTGGCACAAGTAATTAAGTTTAATATACTCGATAGGGACATACTGACCTTAGTCCTATGTCAAACCTATAGGATATATTATTCCAATGTGCAGAGCCTATTAGGGAAATAGGAGCTACACTACATGGCGCCCAACGGTTTGGTAAGGCGGTAATTCAACGTTAGATACTGAGTAACTCAGCAGTGCTATTTTCTCTCAAGACCCCTACCCATATACTCCAAAAGACGTCTGGAGTGTGCAGGGTTTAGTATCCGCGACGGCTACATAGGGAAGTACCCTATATATTAGCTGTTTGGTTTGCTCAACGTTGAAGGATACAGTGTTCCAAAATATTGTGCACCTTATCTTTGTTTCCTTGAAACTTGTTCTACCTTTTTCAAACAACAAAATGCCTGACAACGACACTGAAAACGGTGGAGCTGCGGCTGACCCAGTCGCAACAGCTTTTAACAATACAGGTTTAAATGAAACTGAAGAGGGTGTTATAGACATCCCTCAAAACTTAAGAAGAGCCATAACTCTAAAACTTATAAAACATGGCCTACCGCCAAGAGGAGGTAGAGCAGTTTTCATGATAGAGGCACATGAATCCTTTCAGACAGAGGTATTCTATTCATGGGTAATACTTCCTGAATGCAATCCAATATCACACACATTTCACTTCTACAAAGAAGATGAACCACCAGAGGAATACATTCCTTTCGAGGATATTGATATTCCATTAACGTACCAGGCGCATCAGCTCTGGTTTAAAGGCGCCCTAAAACATCACAAAAACATTACTAGGCTCGGTCCACTAGGTAGACCAGGAGCACATTGGCCGATTTTAGCCGGCTACACACCTCATCCTGAACTGGATACAATGACAGATGAGGAACTACTAACTCAAATACAAGAGTTAATAAAAATTTACAGACAATTGGTCCAATTCGTCATGCGGACTCTCACAGTCCAACCACCATTCACACTGCCAAATCAGACCCCTCATCAGGGGACTACACTAGAAATTACACCACAGACTCTCTACTCAGTCATGGGTAAAATGCCCACAAAACGTGAGCAAATTCCTTTCTGGATAGCTCAAAAAATTACTCAAATCGAAGCAGTATTTCCAAATACTAGCCCATATGAGAAACACAGAATCCTAACAATAAGTTTACCATTGGGGATCACACCACAACTAGAAGATTGCACCACTTGGGGCTCAGTCTTTGCTGCCATCTATACTAAAACACATGGCATTCCGTCAATTGCGGTAATACCTGATGTCCTCAAACAAATTCAAAATGAATACGGGGCAGAGCCTGCTCTAAATTTAGGTATGAAATTACTGAAACATTTCAAACAGGTCTCAACAATAATATTATCTAATATTAAAGGAGAGGCAGCAGCAGTTGCGATCCGCCAAAAATTGAGGGAATTCGATGTTACAGAACATCAAACTGAACTACCCAGAATAATAGAACAATCTTATGCAGAATTAGGCAGAGATAGTTTGGGTGGAAGACCAGTGAAGCCGAAGCTATCTGAAAGTCCAGAAAAGGACTCTATTAAACAAACTCCTACATCTTCTAAAAAGAAGTGGGAAACTAATAAACAAAATTCAAACGATAAACGTTCTCAATCCCGAGGAAGGTCTCCTCAAAAGGAGCCCTCTGAAAGGAGGTATAACCTCAGGAATAGGGATAATTTGAGAAAGCCTGACAGGTATCAAGATACTGATACACGTTCCTCTCGTCCCTTTCAGAGCTCATCACAGACTTCGGAAAGAAGAGGATGGACGGAACACAGAGAAGAACGCGTGAAATCGAAAGACGACAAACACGCTCCAAAAACTAAAGCAAAACCTCAATTCTCCAAAAAGAAAGTAGCAGGTCTAAAGATCAGACATGCCGAGAATACTGAGAACACAACTCAAGAACGGAGAATGGGCTCAGACCATGCTGGACAGTGCAGCAGAAGTCACAATAGTTCGCCAGAACGTGAAGGAACTTCTGGAGATAGTGGACTTGAATGAATACACTAAAGTAGAGACTGTAGACACCAGGGTTAGTACTCCACAAAGGTTATTTGAAATAACACTCCGGATGGAGGGAGATAAACCTAGACAGGTGAAAGCACTTTTTTGGGAAAGACTATCAAAGGGCTATGACATACTTCTAGCAGAAAAAGACTGGCCACCACAATTTGTCAGGGAGTGCCCACATGGCGAGGATATTATTATGCCTGCCTTCTCCAACCATATTCCAATCAACCTAAAATATACATATGCCAGGAAATGGGCAGTAGCCCAGGCCCCAGCATTATATAAAAATCATGTAGGATGGGATGAGGACTCGCCTCACCATAAAATACATCTGAAACATGAACCAACTGCACAAAGGCAGTACCCAATAAAGCAAGAAGCTAAAAACAGGTCAGGGAGATCTTAGATCAACTTGAATATCAAGGGGTGATTGAAACATGCACCTCCTCAATGAACAATCCTTTGTTTCCTGTCTCCAAACCAGACAATACATATCGTCTAGTTTTGGACTACAGACACCTAAACACTTGTTCTAAAACTTTTGCAGTGCAAAATGCACATAGCACAGCATTAATGAATAACATTGTGCGTAAAAAATATAAAACAACATTAGACATCTCAAATGGTTTCTTTTGTCAAAACATAGCACCTGAGAGCAGGTACTTAACAGCATTCTCCATAATGGGGACCCAGCGTCAATTTTGTCGACTCCCACAAGGGTTCAAGAATAGCCCGGGTTTATTCTCAGCGAGGGTAATGGAGTTACTACAAATTTATGACAATGAGGCATTGTCCTAGGTCGATGACATTTATCTGACAGACGATGACCTGGACAAACACTTGAACAGGGTGAGCACCATTATATTGGGTTTCGCCTCTGAGGGCTACAAATTCAACTTTAAGAAGTCCAGAATTGCCCATCTCAATGTCCTATTTCTAGGATATGAGCTTTCAAGTGAAGGCAAGAGCTTGGCAGCTAACTTTTAGAAAAGTGTCCACTGCTCCAACCTCCAAAAACGCAAAAAACTTACAATCCATCCTGGGTTTCCTAAATTTTGGAAGAACATACATTCTAAATTACGCAGAAAGGGTTAAACCTCTCACGCATTAATCAAACCTGATTTTTCGATCAGAAACTGGACACAAGAACACACAGAAATCTTGCGTTCACTACAAGCTAACATGTTAGCAACAAATCACTTACAAACACGCGTAAGTCAGCGCAATTTGGTGATCCGAATAATTTCGGGTCAATGCGGATTCACCTACTTAACTTTCAATGAGGGTGAGAAAATACCAATAGCGTACAAATCTCATTTGTACACACATGCGGAAATGCGCTTCAGTTCAACTGAAAAAATCCTAACAGCAGTTCAAACCGCTGTAGCAAAAGAAAGAGCCTTAGCCCAAGGGAAACGCATTATTGTCGTCACCCCAGTACCTGCTTTAGAAGCGGTCACAAAAGCGAGCATTCCAAATGCTAAAGCATTACATCCAAGATGGATACAATGGGTTAATTCTCTTGCTGCAACAGATGTTGAATATGTTTTTGATCCAGATTTAAAAACACAAGCATTCCTGCAGTATGAACATGAATGTCCCCTGACTACTGAAATTCTGCCTCTCGATCAGTACGAATTTATAATTTACACTGACGGATCCGCACAACCCGCAATCGGGAGTAAGCAAGCTTACAGTGCAGCGTGTGCAATCGTTAAAGGTCGCATGCTAAATGGCATCTTCAGACCTATGGTCACAAAAACACAGTCTCTAGGCGATTGTACTGCTCAGCGAGCTGAACTACAAGCATTCAAACTGGCACTTGAAACTACAGATCGCGAATTCCCCACACTAATCGTGTGCGATTCTTTTTACTGTGTACAGTCGTATAATGAATATATACAAAACTGGCTTGAAAATGGTTTCAAAGATGCGAAAGGTGGCACAATAAAGCACAAAATGCTTTGGGAACAAGTAGTTCAGTTGAAAAACGAACTACCAAAGGCTCACGTGATCCACACACTGAGTCATCAACGTGATGGCGTTCACGTTGCAGGGAATTCATTGGCTGATGAAGCCGCAAAGGGGGCTGTGCAAACGGCTTCCGTAGCTGCGATCACTTGTTCGAAAACAAAAATAGACGGTGAGATAATGTTGGCTGTCAAAGCTTCAAGCAAAGGCAGCAGTGCAGCGTTACCAAAAAAGTTTCCACTCAAGTACTCTTATGTAATTGATGCGAACAACGTTCCTTTTGCTCGAATCCCTGGAGTGGGGGATAGGGTAATTCCAAACAAGGAACGCAGATTAGGACTAATCCTAGCAGCACACGAAGGGATAGCTTCTGCACATGCAGGTGTTTCAGCAACAGTATCTTTACTCAAGCAAAGATATTGGTGGCCCGGCATTCGGAAACAAACTAAAAACTATGTTTTAGAATGCGATATTTGCCAACAGATGAAAGTCTCCACAGTGAAACGTCCTGCGCAGACACCCCTGTTAATTTCAGACAAAACATTAGCTTGTGTTTACCTGGACCACTGCGGCCCCTTGCACAGGGACGGTAATTATAAATATATTATGGTTGCAGTGGATTCATGCTCTAGGTTCCTATGGTTATGGCCTCAGCGCTCAGTTGACGCTCGAACTGTTATAAAAGATTTGCGAGTCTTTATCGGCATATACGCAATAGGCACGCTACATTCTGACCAAGGTCCTGCGTTTAGCTCTCGGGCTTACAAAGAAGCCATGGCCAATCTGGGCGTTGCATTGCGGTACTCCTCTCCATTCCATCCTGAGGGAAATTCGGTTGTGGAACGGAAAAACCGGGACATAAAGCAGTCTATAACAGCTAGAGTATTAGGTTCGGGTGACGGGTGGGTCAAACACCTTAGTGGGGTACAGCGCGCTCTAAACAACCTTCCAAGAAGTTCTCTAGGGGGGGTCACTCCATATGAGGTCCTATTTGGGACAAGAATGTGGGTGCCGGACCTTGAACACGTAGGCACATTGGTGGAAAATATACCTTTTGATATCAAAGATCGTTTGGCTGTTTTACAGGACTTAAACAAATTAAGAACGAAACAAAGCAACGTATTCCTACAGCCAACCACCACTGGGGAAAAATCGGCAGTCCCAGCAAGGCATGTCTGGATTCCAAAAGTTGGGGATCTAGTCAGAGAAAAGATTGCGGACAAGAAGGAATTTGGACCTTCTTACAGACAACCAGTACCTGTCCTAGCAGTTCAAGGAACGAGAACAGTACTTCTGCCGCCCCTTGCTGGAAGAAAGGAGAAAAGATTTGTGTCAATCGACCTCATCAAACCACAGTATGTGGCTGTGGGAGGGCAGGCCGGATATACAGACGCGGAGGCTGTATGTAATGTGCCAGTGGGCGAGTTTTATTAACAGAGTCAATAACAGGGGATGGCAATGTTTCTGTGGGTTGTTTGGTTTTCTCCTTAACGACTCTTCTCTCCTTGATTCCCTCTCCTTCCTTGTTGGTGTTCTCCTTTTGGGTCTTGTCCTCCGGTCCAGGAACTCTCCCACGGAGGTGCATAGAGAGAAGGACAAAAGGGAGTCGTCAGTTACCCTGGCCAATGCTTCACTGGCTTCTATTCTATCCGTCACCACACCCGGTGGATCTACTTGTGGATATTTATACGTGAGGCGGCACCGCGTCAGTGAGAGGAGGGGATTCGTGAAAGGAACGGTGATATATACGAGTGGTCAGTAAAACGTGATGGCAATCCCTGCCCTTGGCTATAATAGCCGTGTGTTCACTGCCGACGAACCAAACAAGAAGGGAAAGTGAAGGAGGAATAGGTGCTCAATGCCACTGCAACCGGTGTGTCTCCTCGTGACCCTTCCCAACCCTTCTCCCACCCGCCTCCCTGCTCCCTCTCCCTCCCTTTATTCGTGACTCACCGACTCTGCCGCAACTCTCCTGAGTCGCGGCCGCTCTCCAGCCTCCTCCTAGGGGTTCCACCACTCCTCGCTCCACGTCTCGTCTTCTTCTCCGTAGTCTGCTTCTTCTCTCCTCGCGTCTCCGTACTCCTGTTCCTCCTCTTCCTCGCTCCGCAACTCCTTTCCTCCTCCGGCTTCTTCGCAACTCCTCGATCCGGTCGCTCTCCCTTTCAACTCCGGTTGGGAAGCACTTCCGGGTCAGTCCCTCCCCGTCCGCCGCGTCATCAGGTCCGGATGCCTCCTGTGTGGATAGAGCACAGGGGGTGGGGTTATCCCTGCGGACTTCCTTCCAGGGCCCGGGTGTTGTGCCGAGTTCCCGCAGGTAAGCTGTCGTTGCTTTTAGGGACAGTCCGGCCTCGCCGGACGCGCGATCCGAGTCGTGCCTCCTCACATCCCCTTTCCCTTGCTGTCCTTCTAGTAGGGGTGGTATTTTGTGGGTAACGGGATAAAAAGTCCACATTTCCCTGCTCGGTCCCTTTTCGGTGTTTCGTTTGGAACCTGTAGGGTTGGAGGGACAAAAACCAACGCAATACCCTTTCATTGTTCCCTCTATTCCGGGCCATCCATTCTAGGGGGCATGATCCGTGAAGAGGGTGAACTCTCGCCCTTCTAGGTAGTATTTCAAGGAGTCAATGGCCCATTTAATAGCCAACGCTTCTTTCTCAATGACAGCGTAGTTCTTTTCACGGGGATATAGTTTCCTACTCAGAAAGAGTACAGGCTTTTCCTCCCCTGTCGATTTCTTTGGGATAGAACTGCCCCCAATCCCTGCTCTGAGGCATCTGTCTGTAGGATGAAGGGTAGGTCATAATCGGGGCTGGCTAATACTGTATCGGACGTCAGTGCTGTTTTCAGGGTTTCAAATGCTTGAATTTCTTCGTGGGTTGGGTTCCTTAACCTGATTTCGGTTTTCACTGATTTCTGCAATAAGTCTGTGAGAGGGGCTGCTATTCGTGAAAACTGGGGTATAAACCGTCTGTAGTACCCCAACAACCCCAAAAAGGCACGTAGGTCTCTCGCAGTCCTTGGGAAGGGTATCAGGGATATGGCCAGGAGTTTGGTTTTCTGGGGTCTTATGACTCCCTCTCCTAACAGGTAACCCAGGTATTTCACGGTTTGGGCGGCCAGATGGCTCTTGGCCGGGTTTATTTTCAGTCCCTGTTTCCCTAAAGCCTGTATGACGTGGTACATGTGAGTAAGGTGTTGTTCCCAGGTCTCGCTATAAACGATGATGTCATCGATATAAGCCCCTGCATATCTCTCATGGGGCCGTAGGATAAGGTTCATGGCTCGCTGAAAGGTAGCGGGCGCCCGTGCAATCCAAAGGGTAACACAGTGAAATGGTAGAGGCCGCCGGGAGTAGAAAACGCTGTTTTCTCTCTGTCTTCGCTTTCAGGGGATTTGCCAATACCCTTTGCATAAATCGAGGGTGCTGATATATTTCGCTCTCCCTATGCGTTCGATCATTTCATCTACTCCGGGAGGGGGTAGGTGTCGAATTCGGATATCTTATTTACTTCCCGAAAGTCGATGCAAAAACGCACCGAGCCATCTGGCTTCGGAACGAGGACTATGGGCGAGCTCCACTCGCTCATTGATGGCTCTATGACACCCATCTGTAACATCTGCTGTACCTCTTTTCGGATGGTGTTCCTACGAGCCTCTGGTATCCGATAAGGGCGAAGCCGTACTATCTTCCCTGGAAGGGTCTTAATAGAGTGTTCAATCAAAGAGGTCCTCCCTGGTGTGATAGAGAAGATATCTTGTAAGGGCCGTAAGGCGTTATCCAGTTCGGTTCTGCGAACTGGATTTAACCCTCGTCAATACATTGGATATACGGAGGAATAGGACCTATCGAGCCCATCAGTGCTGGAAGAGGTCCTTCCCATCTCTTTAAGAGATTCACATGATAGATTTGGGAGGTACTCTCGAGTCCTGTCGAGCTCCAACCTATAGGTGACAGGGGTTACTCGGTCCAGTATGATATACGGGCCTTGCCATTGACCCAACAGTTTATGGTCAGAGGACGCCATCATAAGTAACACCGCGTCCCCTACAGCAAAGACTCTTTCCTTGGCCTTTTTATTGTAATGGGCTTGTTGGGCTTCCTGAGCCCTCTCCATGTTACTCCGCACGATCGTTCGAATCTGTTCTAGGTGCGTTTTCAGCTGGGCTACATATTCCACCAGCGGTTTATTGTTATTTGGCTCTGCCTCCCAGTTCTCTCGTACCATGTCCATTAAGGATCGTGGCTGGTGGCCATACAATAGCTCAAACGGAGAGTACCCAGTACTCTTTTGGACTTTACAACGGATGGCATACAAGGCCAGGGGTAACATTTCTTCCCACCGCTTGGCTTCGAGGGCAAGGAGTTTTTTAGAGTGGTCTTAATGGTAGCGTTATACCGCTCTACCAAGCCATCCGTTTGGGGGTGATAGGCCGCCGTCCTTATCTGTTTGACGCCTAATAGGGTACAAACTTGTTTCAGGAGTTTAGATACGAACGGGGTCCCCTGGTCAGTCAGTATCTCTTTGGAAAGCCCACCCGTGTAAAGACTGATACCATTGCTCTAGCGATGTTGGGGGCGTTGGGTTGTCTTAAAGCGATCGCCTCGGGGAACCGGGTGGCGTAGTCCACTAAAACTAGCACGTAACGGCACCCACTCCGGGAGGGTAGTAAAGGACCAACGATATCCATTCCCACCCTGCTAAACGGTTCGTCTATAATGGGTAGGGGATGCAAAGGGGCTCTCGGGGTCTATATCGGCTATTCTTTTGACAAATGGGGCATTGTCTGCAGTAGGACTTCACCTGCCTGTATATGCCCGGCCAATAGAATTTTTCCATTATCAGTCTTTCAGTCTTTTCCTCCCGAAATGTCCCCCCAGAAGATGACTGTGAGCCATATACAACACCTTATCCCGAAACGGAGTGGGGACTAATAGCTGTGGGATACTAGTGGGTTGCCCCTTCCTGTACAACAGCCCATTCCTTACAAAGAAATAGGGACATACATGTAACGGGTCTTCGTCGTTTAGGCTCTGTTCCAAGCCTCCTGTAAAACAGGGTCCTCTCTCTGTGCTGCGTGGAAGTTCCTATCGTTATCCCACGGGCTCTCTTCCACCTGAGCGGGTAGAACAAGGACGGGCTTCTTTTGGTCTTTTCGTTTTTCCCTTCTTGTTCTCCGGGGTTTGGAAGGTGGCCATTCTGGATCGACCTCTTGTGAGAAGGGGGCATCGGCCCACCAGTTCTTTTCCTCTGGGTTGGTTTCCAGTGAGTAGAGTAGAGAGGAGGGGATAATCGTTACCCAGTATTGCCTGTTCCGGTAACCGGGGAATGAGACCGACCTTTAGTTCTGAGCCTGGATCTGCAGCATGTTGCACGTGGACGTGAGTGGTGGGGTATCTTTTGGTGTCCCCGTGAACACATTGAATGTCTACGGTCCCCTCAACCGGTCCCAACTTGCCTTCGAGATCCTGGGGTCTTACCACGCTCTGGCGACACCCTGTATCGGCGAGAGCGGTCATGGTTCTCCCATTCACTGTTATGTGACACCGGTAAGGATAGGCATCGACAGGGTGCGATAGACAGCAGTAGTTCCTCCTTGCTATGCCTATCTCCATAGGCTCCTCCTTTTGTGGGCAAAAGCGAGCTATGTGGCCCATCCCACCACAGTTAAAACATTGTGGACCAGGGACAGGTGGTCTATAGGTCGGAGGTCCTGGAGTTCGAGACAAAGAGGGACCAGGGACGATGGTAACCGGATCGGGCCTTCGTGGAAGTAAGGGACGAGGAGGGCGATGTACTCCACTCACACCCGCCCTCCAGGGAGCTTCCTCTCTTCCCTTTTGGGTATCTTGTGCCCTGTTGTAGGCATTGGCGATCTCTACGGCTGTCTCGAGGGTGAGATGGGCATGCTGTCTAACCCATTTCTGGAGGGGGGATGAAGGGACGACAAATATTGCTCCAAATATATTTTAGCCATGATGTCTTCTTTGGTAGCAGTCGCTGGTTGTAACCATCGGTCGGCCATGTCTCGCACTCGAAAATACAAGGCTCTGGGGGTTTCTTGGGGGCCCTCTCTGATCTGCCGAAGTCTCAGTCTATACGTCTCATCGTCGACCCCCAGTCTCTCCATGATACACTGCTTGATTTCCGCATATGGGGTAACCCCTAGGATGTTGGCCGCCTGGTAAGAAGCTTGTAGTTCCCCAGAAAGGAGAGGTCCCAAATACTGTCCCCATTTGTCTGCTGGCCAGGCCGCAGCCAAAGCCATCCTCTCGAAGTTGTTAAAGAAGTATTCGGGATCTTCTCCGCTCACGTACTTCTGTAGGATGACAGAGGGTAGGGCACTTGGGGCCCTTTGTTGCCCGATGGCGTCCGCGATTTTCCCCATGGCGGTATCATGAGACTGTCCTTGATCCGTGATGACCTGCTGCAGCCGCCCCCGGTCATCTTCGACCACCGAAAGGAACTTCTCCATAGCCTTCCCGAGACTCTCTTGACTTTCCGCCATTCTAGCGATGACAGCCTCCATGTCTCCGGGCGATCTCACTTCTGACACCACTTGTGGGAGGGCAGGCCGGATATACAGACGCGGAGGCTGTATGTAATGTGCCAGTGGGCGAGTTTTATTAACAGAGTCAATAACAGGGATGGCAATGTTTCTGTGGGTTGTTTGGTTTTCTCCTTAACGACTCTTCTCTCCTTGATTCCCTCTCCTTCCTTGTTGGTGTTCTCCTTTGGGTCTTGTCCTCCGGTCCAGGAACTCTCCCACGGAGGTGCATAGAGAGAAGGACAAAAGGGAGTCGTCAGTTACCCTGGCCAATGCTTCACTGGCTTCTATTCTATCCGTCACCACACCCGGTGGATCTACTTGTGGATATTTATACGTGAGGCGGCACCGCGTCAGTGAGAGGAGGGATTCGTGAAAGGAACGGTGATATATACGAGTGGTCAGTAAAACGTGATGGCAATCCCTGCCCTTGGCTATAATAGCCGTGTGTTCACTGCCGACGAACCAAACAAGAAGGGAAAGTGAAGGAGGAATAGGTGCTCAATGCCACTGCAACCGGTGTGTCTCCCTCGTGACCCTTCCCAACCCTTCTCCCACCCGCCTCCCTGCTCCCTCTCCCTCCCTTTATTCGTGACTCACCGACTCTGCCGCAACTCTCCTGAGTCGCGGCCGCTCTCCAGCCTCCTCCTAGGGGTTCCACCACTCCTCGCTCCACGTCTCGCCTTCTTCTCCGTAGTCTGCTTCTTCTCTCCTCGCTCTCCGTACTCCTGTTCCTCCTCTTCCTCGCTCCGCAACTCCTTTCCTCCTCCGGCTTCTTCGCAACTCCTCGATCCGGTCGCTCTCCCTTTCAACTCCGGTTGGGAAACACTTCCGGGTCAGTCCCTCCCCGTCCGCCGCGTCATCAGGTCCGGATGCCTCCTGTGTGGATAGAGCACAGGGGGTGGGGTTATCCCTGCGGACTTCCTTCCAGGGCCCGGGTGTTGTGCCGAGTTCCCCGCAGGTAAGCTGTCGTTGCTTTTAGGGACAGTCCGGCCTCGCCGGACGCGCGATCCGAGTCGTGCCTCCTCACAGTGGCCAATACTAAATAGTAGGCCTCGTGGACTCCGACCTAGTAGCAAACGCACTCCTCTCGCTACTATCCAAGAGGTTCATACTGAAAGACTGATAACCATCGAGAATTCAGCTGAAACAGATGAAGGACTAAGCAACAACGCTATGGAACTCATCACTCTTGAACACCAAGTAACAGTTCGTCCAAATACACCTGTTTACACCAACGTAGCACATGATGAACTGGTTCCAGTGATTTCTACAAATCCTGATGCAATTAGAACAATTGATAGAACTGCTTCTGGCTATTTCATTAACTTTGATACGTTCTCAGAAGATCCAAGTGAACCTGAAACGACGCCAGCAACATTCAAATTCAAGCAGCAAGTACAAGACTTTCTTCACTCTCTGAAAAAGATTTATTTGGTTTCTCCATGGATTGAACTCTGGATTATATCTGGACTTTTTGTTTTCCTGCTTTGGCTAGCTGTAGTTACAACTGTGAGCGTGCTTATAAGTGGCAGATACATCCATGTGAACACTGAAGGAAAAGGCATGAACGTACTTTTGAAACCTCATAAATCTTCCCATCGTGAAGCAAGAGACTTGTCATCAGTGAACATCACAGCTGTTCCTATACACAATGGTATAGTGTGGGACAAAACAGATTTTGATATCTTCGGTCCGACGGAACAATTGAACATTCCACATTTGTTTAAAATTTCACTAAGTGATCTAATTTCGTCCAGTACCTATTCTGATGATTGGGACTTTGAGACTGTAACTGACATTATGTTTGACCTAGAAAAATCTGCTGCATTTTCTAAAAATGAATATTTAGAGGGTTCATCAGACTATGAACAACTGTATTGTTATAACCACTATGGTCATCATTATTTGCATAAATCTGCATATCCAAGAAATGTGTTTATGTTTAACCAATGGGAACATTGTCCTACACCACCTAAAGGTAGTTCAAAAACATTTGCTAGTAAGTTTCCATATTTTTCAGGTTACAATACATCTGATCCAGAAATGTTTTACTATAAAAATGTAAACAAGACAGGACTGAAAATTATGTTAATGAATACAAAACAGATTTATTCTGCATTATTTAATGCCCAACTGTCTAGACAGGGTTTCAACTTTTGGAAAGACACAATAGACACAAAAACTTTGTGGGGTACTAAAGAATGGCAAGTGCAGGGGATAGAAGCTTTATTTAGAGCCTGTATCATCCCTGAACAAATAATGTTTTTGAATGAAACAACCCAACAAACATCTTGTCTTGGATTAGCCAAGATCAAAGAGATGAACACACCTTCTGTACCAACTCCTGCAAAAATAACGAAACACAGGCAGTGGTGACAGTTGACAATATACTACAACTCAACAGATCTAATCCTAATTGGAAAAAATGGTTGATCTGGCCCACAGACACGAATAACTGTCAGGAAAGATTCCTGAATAAAACTCAGGGTTTTACCATTCATAGGCCAGACCCAAGATACGTCCAAAGACAACATCCGGGGGTAGTAACAACATACAGTGTAGGAAAATTATGCCTCGATTGGCTGCATAAATCTACACTACAGGATGTGAAACAACACTTAACCTTACTTGCAAAAGACGCAGACCTTAGGGATTTCTTGCTTGAACCAAGAAAACCGCGTCAAAAATGTTTCATATATGCCGGCATTTATGCTGCCTACAATGAAGCATGGAAAGTATCACAGATGGAGGCCGCAGAACGAATACGTGAACTTGATCGTATTAATTTAGAGAAAACACTCTCTGTGGTCGACAATGGGTTAACAACTTTGTCCTCCAGAAAATATTCACTGGACGGCATTGTATCCTCTGCTATCGACATACTAGAACAAGATTTGGCGATGTTACAACAAGGCCAATCTCAATTACGTTCTATTATGTTATTAAGCTGGACGCTGCAATCTTTGCGAGCGGGCTATGTGCCTTGGCGATTTATCAACACAACCGCTCTGTTTGCAGAATACAATCTCACTGATAAACAGATCGAATTGGCACAAAGAGGAGCAAGGTATACAGTGCTGAGCATTGAAAAACTGGAAAAGTTACCATTCACAGTGGCAGAAAAACCAGCTACAGAATGGCTTATTCATGGCAAAATAACACTGCCTGTGACTACTTTTCAGTTTCAGTATTGCCTCAGACAAATGCAAGCAGGCAAATATGAAAGGTTGGGTAAGGAATACATTAAGACATCTTGGGCTTTACCGTATACATACAGATGTTGGAGCGGGGATCGTGAAGTGTTTTTGAGCGGTAAAAACTGTAAACGTGCACTAAGCGGTTCACTTATATGTCAGGACATTTCCTTGCACGGGGCTTGTAATGGTTCTGTGGCAAACTTGTCTTGCCTTCAGCAGGGTACACCAGCTGCTGTGATTAATCCAACGTTTGGACAACTTTCAAATGGGAGTTACCTCATGTTGAATGAGCAGAGTTGCTGTGGCATGCTGCCAGGCATCCCATATCTAGTAACGGTCAACTCCAGGGTCACTTGCTGTATGCAAGTATTGTTTGCCCCAATAGACACAGTCAGGGAGTCGCCTCTATGGCCTTCGCTGAACGTCTCTTTTATAAGATTTGATACTTTAAGCAGAATGAAAGCCATGCTTTTACAACAAACAGTGCCTTTGACCTCGGCCAAAGAAACCTATGATCTGCAAGTTGCAAGGACTTCGGCTGAGATACAGACTTTAATACGTACAAACTGCCCTATACATTTCGTAGAAATGATAGGACGAATTTTCAACATGTCTGATACAACAGGAATTGTACATGTATTTAAGGGCATCTGCTCCGGTCTGTTAGCACCTTTCCAGGCAATACTCGGAATCATCCCGAACTTTGCACATTCGGTGTTTGGTGGCATACCGTTAATTCTAGCACTTGTTGCCGGAATTCTATTTCTCTTCCTGCTATTGCGCTAAGGCCAGCCAATTCGTCGACATCACTCCGAGCGACATGGAGAAAGCTCTCCTTGAACGAAAGTGCTGTGAGCAAATAGTACAGCTTTTGGGCATAAATCGTCTACGGGACCTTAATACCACATGGTTCCTGTCATTCAGACCAATCTGGCAAGATTGCATCTTACCTGTTCTACGATGCCTGCTATGCGGTGTAGAATGCGTGTTGGACACCTGTCTAACATTTCCATCGGATGCGCCAACGGACGTCGATACTCTGCTGGACCAGATAACGGCCCATGCTATGTGTTGTCCCCAGAGGCTATCAATCCTGATGTCAGCATTCATTGAGATCTCACAGACGCTTCCGGCTGCTGCTGAGGTACGAGAAAGATCTACAGGCACACAGGTAACAACGGACGCGAACATTGCGACAATTGAAAGCAATGCTTCACATCTCTGTGCGATTAACCTGCTTCACAAGGTGTTCCAACTCACACCAACTACAGTGGATGATGTTTTGTCTATAGAAATAGATGATCTCATGTTTACACCAGACCCGTAAACTGACTCTGATTCAGCATACAGTGTTCCAGAAATTCAGTAACAATTTGGCCTTCATTCTACAAGAACTTGGAACTCTACCAAAATTGAACTTTTTTCCCATTTTTCGAACGAAAATGGTACTTCAATCTGCTTAACGTAGAACTAGCCTTATAGTACAGACTTGGCGGTCCTTCCACAGACATTTAGTCATCTTATGTGTCTAAAAACAGTTTATTGATTTTCATGACATGAAATGACTTTGATTTTTGAACAACTTATCGATCATTTTTTTGTCAGATGTAAATATTATTGCTTATTTCATTCCAACTGCATTTATTTTGAAAAACTATATGCCTGAAATGAAAAGCTATTGCTTTACATGTACAGTACCTTTTGCATTTTATGTTATGTTTTTTAATAGTTTTAAAAATATTTTTTAATTTGCGGTGCTCCATTTTATGTTTAGCATTTTAAATGTTTAGCATTTTAGTATCATCGTATACACGAAAGTGGAGTGGGTGTTGTATTCCTCTTAGGGTTTCCATAGCGGGCTTTCAAGTATCATGTCCTTATATAGGCACAATTCACCCTGCCCTTATATAGGCATAAATTCCCAGGCCTTATTTAGGCATTAAACCATGCACTCCAAATACAGGCATGGTCTCCGACATCCGTCCACCCTAACGTCACAACGAGTACATGAAGAACAGACCCTTAGGCTGCGGGAGTTTCCCTAGTCCAGGACTATTGATTTCTTCAAGGACTCATATATTATGTATGAACCGTTATTCCTTAGGGGTTCATTCATGACGTCTTTCGCTGTCCGATTCACGTCAATGCTAACATTCCTAGGTACTCTCAGGTATAAATATACCTTCCCTAGCCCTTGTAAACTAGAGGAGACCTCGACTTCAGAGGAGCCCGTTTCCCGGCCTGACGCACTGAGAAGACGCTGTCATCCCTGCTTCAGGTATGGAGCTGATAAAAACCTAGAGGGACTCTTGGCAAACTAAGCGTACTAGGCATACTAAGCTTAATATACTCTTAGTATACCATAGTAAGGAATACTTCACCTACTTCATACCTCTCCCTACACCTAGGATTAGGTTAGGTACATTGGGGTAGAACTAGATTAGAAACGCATCGTATGAGTACTCGCATTTTTAGCTCATGTTATTTATGTATGTGAATATATGCTAAGAGATAATGCTATCGCAGTATTATTTATTTCTACTGCTCACACTGTACATTATTTTTCTCGCATACTGTCTTGTGATCGTAACAGCACATTATACTTACACCAGAAACAAGACTGTTCAATAAATCTTATATTGAAAACGCCCGTCTATTCTTTCTGTGTAACTCTGAGGAAAACTAAGCATGCACGATTGAGCTGAGTGAAATAGTTATCTATTGTTTCCACGACTCTGGGACACGTTCTGATTCTAAAAGGGAAACATAGTGGTCATGTTTTGCGGCTGCCAGAAACTACTCCCTTCTTGTTGTCAAGGAGTTTCTAGTGGCCTCTGAGCTAGCTGGCACAAGTAATTAAGTTTAATATACTCGATAGGGACATACTGACCTTAGTCCTATGTCAAACCTATAGGATATATTATTACAATGCGCAGAGCCTATTAGGGAAATAGGAGCTACACTACAATCCCATTCCGTGTGAGTCCGCGCCGCTTCCATTGCAGATGATCGGCTGAGGTAATCCGCCACTTTGTTTTTCTTTCCTGGTAGGTAGTCGACATCGTATACAAAGTCTAACAGTCTGAGGGTCATTTTGGCGATGCGTGGTGTGGCACTGGCATGACCGCTAGACGTGAGGACTTTAACCAACGGTTTGTGGTCCATTCTGAGGGTGAACCGGGAGCCCCAGAGATATTGGTGAAATTTCTCCATGGCCCAAACGGCTGCTAGCATCTCCTTCTCTATGACACTGAATTTCTCCTCGTTGGGGGCAAGGGAACGGGAGGCGAAACTGATGGTGGTTTCCGTGCCATCCAAGGACATCTGCGACAGGACAGCCCCCAAACCTTTGTCGCTGGCATCTGTGCTCAAGATGGAGGCAGCGGAGTTATCAAATCCATGTAGGGGAACTGCGTCGCAAATGTCCATCTTTATGTTCTCAAATTCGGCATTGGAGTCGGCCGACCAGCTAAACACATGTTTTTCTTTCAAGAGTTGACGTAGGTGGTGCGTTTTGGTGGCAAAGTTTTGTACAAATTTACTGTAGAATTCGGCCAATCCCAGGAATGAACGAACTTCCTCTTTGTTTTGAGGAGTGGGTGCAGACATGATAGCTTCAACATTGGCTTTCTTTGGTGTGATTCCGCTGTCGCTTATTTCGTGCCCCAAGTAGGTGACGGAGCGTAGGCCAAACCTGCATTTCTCCCATTCCGCCGTGAGGCCGTTAGTTGACAGTGTCCGTAGTACCGCATGCAGTTTCTTGTCGTGGTCCTGTTTGGTTTTCCTCATGACCAGTATGTCATCCTGAAAGTATAGAACACCGCTGATGTCCTTGAATAGTTTGTGCATTAGTTTTTGAAAAACTGAGGCCGCGGATGCCAGGCCAAATGGCATGCGCCGAAATCTGTAACATCCAAATGGCGTGATGAAGGACGTTAATTTCCTGCATGAGGGGTGGAGTGCAATTTGGTGATACGCTGCTGTGAGGTCTATAGTGGAGAACCATTTGACCCCCTTGGTCTGGGCCAACATTTCGCTGATTTTTGGTAGCAGAAATTTGTCCACGATGATGTTCTTGTTCAGTTCCCTGAGGTCTATGCAGAGGCGCAGCTTCCCGTTTGGTTTGCGTGCCACCACCAAGGGTGCCAGCCATTCAGCGCTTTCAATGGGCTCAATCACGCCGTTGTCCTCCAGGCGCTTCAATTCCATCTGCACGGCTTCCCTGCAATTGAACAGGATATTCCTGACTTTGTGGCAGACTGGTGTGGCCCCTTCCTTAAGGCAAATTCTGTGTGTAAATTTGGAAAGCTTGCCTATGGTGCCTCCGAAGACTGATGGAAAGTCTTCTTTCAGTTTTCCATTTTCTGGTGCTGGCGGGTTGTCTGTCATGAGCACTTGTGTTTCTTCCCCTGGGTTGAGTTGGATCCCCAACTCCCCTTGATCAGCCCACCCCAGCACGGAGGGTCCCTTTTCTGCCACATACAGTTTGCCTTCGGAGGTCCTCCCCTTGAATTCAAATCGAAGTGGGCGGAAGCCTACCATTGGAATCTTCTCTCCCGTGAAGGTGACTGGGTGAATGTCGGTGGGGTGTAGGTGAGTACCTAATGTGTGGACAAAATCCCTTTCCCAAATGTTGCTCTGAATTATGGTGTATGGGGACCCTGAGTCAGCTACCATGGCAACTTGGACTCCCCCTATGGTCAACAAGAACGATAGTTTCTTACTACTATAGCAATCAATACCCAGAATTTGGTCATTAATGCATAAGACACTGTCATCATCTGCAACTCCCTCCACCCCCTCTGTTTCAGAATCATACATGATACATTTGACGGTGGCGTTGCTGGGTTTCCTTCTGCAGACTTTGCCGAAATGACCCATGACCCCACAAAAGGAACATTTAACGCGAAAGGCCGGACAGCGTCTGTCGTGTACCATGTGCGAATGGCTCCCACACCTGTAGCAGCTACTTTTCTGGTCACTAGGTGATTTGCTGTGTCCTGTAAATTTCGGTGCGGGCTTCCTGTTATTTCTCGCCCCAGCTGTGGGTGGAGGCCTGTCGCTGTGTGCTTTAGTGTCACCCACTTTACATACGGTGGGTTTGCTCTCACTGTCTTTTTTCGCTGCAGCTGCACATCTTTTGGACAATTCCGCCTTTTTCACTATAGCTATAATCTCGTTAAGGGGGGCATCCCCACTCACCCACAATTTCTCTTGTATACTAGTATTGACAGTGTGCATTATGATCTGATCTCGTACTAGGTCATCATGAAGGTGGCCAAACTTGCAAGTCACAGCCAGTTTTTTCAGCGCAGCCACATAGTCCTCCACCGACTCAGTGTCGGTTTGCTTCCTTTGGAAGAAATTATATCGGTCTATGGCCGTGCAGACAACTGGTTGGTAATGACTGTCCAAGTCTTCCAACGCATGCTGAAAGACATCTTCATCAGTGGGGGCCCTAGTCTTTTTGACCATACTCTCGTACACTCTTAACCCTTCCGGCCCCAGATTGTGCAACAGGATTTTCTTCCTGCGTTTACTTGAAAACGCTTCTTCCCCTTCATCTTCTAGGGCCAACAGATAATTCAAGAAGTAGCTCTTCCAATCTGCCCATTTCATAGCCGGTTCGCCCGACTTCGGCAGGAAAGGAACTGGGTTGGTGAGTGAGAAGGTCTGCGCACACATGATGGTGAGTTGCTGGCCTAGGGGTAGCTGGGACTTCTTCAGGCGGACGCAGGAGCCGTGGGCAAGCAGTCCTTGCGGGCAGGGGTGGCCTGTGCAGCTGGGAGGGGGGCCTTGAGCGATCCTACCGCTGCTTCGCTTGGGGTTAAGGGGTCAGTCTTCCTGAGCGTCTCACCCGGCAACCTGGAGTACTCGGCTGGGAGGACAGTAGAGGGTTAGGAGCCGGTGCACCCACGTGTTGGCTGGCAGGTGCTCCACCTGAAGCGACAGGAGAGCTGTGCTAGGGCAGCCGAGCGTGAGCGCAGCCCTTGATCGTAGAGCCCTGTAGGCAGTATGTCCCCTCAAAATGCACAAGGGCCTACTGCAGGCACTTACTGTGGCGTTGCTGGCCGTGGGGTGACTTCCCGGTGTGGGGCATCAGTGCTCTGCTGTCCTGGTGCTTGCCGCAGCTCTGGACCTGCAGTGGCTGGTGGGCGCGTATAGAATGAAAGCAGGAACCGCCACTGTCTGCCGGGCGTCCCGCTGTTGCACTCCCCCTCCGATTGTGAGATGCCGCGTCGGTGCTCGGCGGCCCGAAGTAAATGTGCAGGCGGGGTTTGAGGCCGTAACCGCTCGGGGCATGCGCCACCTCGTCGCCAATTTGTAGTGACGGCTGTCCACCTTAAATGAAGAGCGCGGAGTCCGTCAGGTATTTGAATCTCTTTATTCCTATCGGAGGGAGAGCGCGGGGCCAGCTCTCTCAAGAAGCGCCACCAGCTAATCCACCGCCGCAGCTCCCGTCATGCCTTGCCAGGGTCACGTGGTGGGTAACAGCTAGAACGCAACACCACAGCGTACTACACTGAAAGGGGGAAGAATATCTGGAATACACAGAAGTGCCTTATGAGCACCAGATGGCAGAGCGGTTGGTGGAGGCACTTGATACACATGTGCAGGATTCCGTTAATGGAGCCCTGATTAAAGCTGTGAGGCCTTTTACCCAAACCCTGATCCGTTTTGGACGGTAAGAGTTGGGGGTTCCTTCTCCTGCCATGCTGCGACCAATGATGCAGGCTTCACCCAGAGATTTTCAGGTGGGGGTTCTTCTACTTCTTCTGCGGACCTCCTCTCTCAAATTGCTGCCTCTGTCTTGGGGGACCATGAATATTGGAGCGCACTATCCCAAGGCCCTTCGGGCATCTTGGTGGGTTCAACACCACACCTGATCAACATTTCTTCTATGTCCTTTTCCCCTGCCTTTGGATTCGGACTTCCTTCAGGACGACCCACAGCCGGTATTGAAACGCAAACACACCATGCCACTGCAGATTTACTGCCGGTCTGTCACATAAACCTGTTGTCTGACCCGAAAATATTGTCCCCCATGCTCCCTAGAATGGGTGCCCTTTTTTGGAGGTGGCACAGTATGTGCAGGACAGACTGTGCAAAAGCTTTGAGCGAAAGGTGCACAACACCCTGAGGTCGGAATGCACTAGACGATCTGTTCTCGGCAAAGTGGCAGAAATGTCAGAATTGGATCCCAACATGGCGACCTTCTTCAAGAAGTTCACGAAGGACCCCAAAAAAGGTCTAGACAGGGCATGGCGTGGCTGCCAGAATAAGTTGCTAGACCTTTCCAATCCACTCACTAAAATTCTGGAATTGGCCGTTCTGGCGAAGAAGGCAAATTCCCAATTGGATCCAGGAGAGATCCTTGAATGGGCCCAAAGAGCACTGTGCCTCCTCGGATACGCTAACTGTGCTATGTCCACTGAACGCCGGAAATCTTTCCTATTGAGGATTGACCCAAAGCTGGTGGAGTTGGCATCTACGGCGGCAGGTACTATAGCGAATGGCTTGTTATTTGGAGATAAAGTTGTGAAAGACCCAAGGAAGTACGTCCCCACTTTCTCTGCCTTGGACAACGCCCAAATGTATGTGAAGAAGGTGTCTTTTTGCCAGGGCCGGACGCTTTCGAGGCCGAGCACCAGGCCGTGGATTCAATCAGGCTTCCAGAGGTTATTATCAGAGAGAATGAAGTGCCCCCTTCAGAACCTCCAACTTCTACCCCACCCATACTAAAGGAGGTCGTGGCCCCGCCCAGCGAGGTGAATATTGGGGTGTTAACAACGCCACTGATGCCACTTACTCAGGTAAGAGTAATTCCGGCCTTGGAGGGTGGAAGGATACAGTTGTACCTGCACAATTGGGAGGCATTCACTCAGGATCCGTCGGTGTTTCATACGGTTCAGGGGTTCAGATTGGAGCTTTACTCCACCCCCCAATAGGGGAGGCTTACCATTCCTCTTCTTTTTCCCCCTAAGCAGACAGCAATTTCATAGACGAAGAAATGTGTGCGCTCCTTTCAAAAAGGGCTATAGTGCGGACTGTTCCTCACCCAAAGGGCTTTGTCATTACAAACTTCTTGGTTCAAAAAAAGGACCGTGGCTTTCAACTGGTCCTGAACCTCAAGCAGTTCAACTCTTGGATAGTGTATCGCCACTCAAGATGGAGGGCATACACCTGCTCCGCGATCTTTTACAGGAGGGAGATTGGATGGTCCGTTTATACCTCAAGGACACTTATTTGGCGGTCCCCATCTTTGCCCCCCATGGACGGTTTCACCAATTTCGTTGGCGCCATCATTGCTACGAGTTCACTGCCATGCCCTTTAGTCTATTCTCGGCTCCTTGGTGTTTCACCAAGTTACTTCGACTGGTTGTCCAGTATCATCGGGAGCAGGGAGTAATGTTTATTATTCATTTGGACTACATTCTTGTCAAGGCGCAGAGCGGAGACATGGTTCTTCTTCATCTCTCTTAGGAGGTCCAGCTTCTTCAGGATCTGGAATTCGTCATCAAATCATAGAAATCGGTTATGATTCCTTCCCAGACTCTAGAATTCCTGGGTATTCAAGTGGATTCTGTCATGACCCAACTCTAGTTACCATTGAAGAAAGGGATGGCTATCAAGAAAGAGTTGAGGAGAGCGCTTGCCTCCCTGACTATATCATTGAGGATCTTGGCTCGCCTAGTGGGCCACTTAGCGTCTTCCATCCAAGCGATATTTCCCAGTACCCTGCATTACCGGGTGTTAGAAATGGGGTCTCTAGTTGGCAATGGCTGGCCACTGTCCAAGTAGGGACCCTTCTTCCTAAGTCAGAGTGAGAGGGCTACCCTCTTTAATACTCCCTGCTCAACCCTGTGGTAACGTAGCACGAGCAGGTAGGCTTATCTCAGAGGCAGGGTGTGAAGCATTTATGATCATACACAGTAACACAATGAGGAACACTACAAAGGGACACCACACAAGTAGTTATTATAAAAAAATAAGTATCTTTATATAAAGGCAGATTTATCACAAGACCAATAACTGTAAAAGCCACAATACTGTCAAAAATAGGATAGCTGTTGAAGGGCTGTCAAAAATAGTTCAAAGGTTGCAAAAATAAGGTTCAAGTTCAAAGCAGTGGTCTCTGCGACCCTTTCTTTCACAAAGTACCTGGGTTTAGTTGCAAAACCAACAAAGTGTCGCAAAGAAGCTGTAGCGATGATTCTCGGCACGCGAGGCCGGCGATGCGTTGAAATCCTTGCCGCAAGGGAGGATGATGCGCCGATCTGCGGGATGCGTGCGGAGACGATGCGACAAACTTCTGCACGCTGGACCACCGATGCGATGACTTTCTTGCCGCGTGGGAGAAGTCGATGCGGTGATCCTGTTGCGCTGTGCGATCGTGTTGCGATGCGAAGACAAGACGCTCCGCGAGGGAGCGACGAAATTCGGTGTGATGCGATCAAAGTGGCGAACGCACGGCGTCCGCACTGCGACGTCTCGAAGCGATGATTTCTGTCAGGGTTGCGAGTGCGCGGCGACAGCAGCGCGATGATCTTTCCAGCGCGTCTCGGCTGCAGCGGCTCGCAAAGGGGCGCCAGCGATGGTTTCGGGTTGCGGGCCCTCGGCGGCAGCAGCGCGATGATTTTCCCAGCGCTCCGACTGCAGCGGCCCGCAAAGATGCGTTAGCGTCAATTTCTTACCCTCTTGTCTCTGATGCAAACTAGAGGCCCTGGAACTCACAGGAGCCTCCTCAGCAGATAGCAGTCCTCGCAGGGAGGAAGCAGGAGGTTGGTGGTGGAGTCTGTTGTGCCTGAGACTCCAGCAGGAGGCTAGCTCTTTTCCTAGCCCTTGGGTGATTGCTGTACAAAAATAAAAGTTCTCTCAATAGTTCCTTTTCCTCTTCTTCAAGGTCCAGTGGTCACTGCTGCAGGCCAGTGCAAGAAACAACACACAAGCACAAGGACAGTCACTTCCTGCAGATTCCTCCAGTGGCACGGACAGAGTTTCCTCTCCAGATCCAAAAGCAATACAAAAGTAGGGGGTTTGAGCACAGATATTTATACCCCAAAAGCCTTTGATCCTTGAAGCTACCAGTCCCTGAACCTAGCCAGAACCAGTTCTTGCTCAGGCCTGGAGCACTTTGTTTACCAGGCTGCATCCTTCCTTTCAGAAAGAGGGGTCTGCTAGTAGACACACAGTGGGAGGTGGAGCCAGCATTCACCTTGCCAGGCACAGCCCTATTCAGATCAAAGAGCCACCCTTCCCCACACTCTAAATGCAGATCTCTCTATTCCACCAAGGTCTGACTCAGCCTGTCCTGCCCCTCTAAAACCAGACAGCCAATACACATAACGGCAGAGCACACTGGAAGGCTTAGGCAAGAAAATACCTACTTTCTAAAAGTGGTATTTTCAAACACAGAATATAAAAATAAACTTCACTAAAAGGTGTATTTTAATATTCTGAGCTCAGGCATACTAAATTCGTTTTTCTACCATGTCCCTGGGGTCAGTTAGGACTATAGCATGTAATAGTCAAACTGCCCATTCTAGCCTATGAGGAACAGGTAGCCTTACAGTAGTGAAAAACGAAATGGTGCATAATTCACTACCAGGACATGCTACACACACCCAGGCATGTCCTACCTTACACATACAATGCACCCTACCCGAGGGGCGACTTACAGGATGCCAAGGGAAGGTTCAGGGGCTGGGAAGTGGTTGCACTTCACAGCCAAGATGGCAGTTCTGGACTGCACACAGACACTGCAGTGGCAGGTCTGAGACACACTTTACAAGCTGCTTCTGTGGGTGGCACACATCAGTGCTGCAGGCCCACCAGCAGCATTTGGTTTACCAGCCCTGGGCACACATAGGCCACACTACTAGGGACTAACAGGTAAACCAAATAAGCCAATCAGGGATATACCAATTCACATAGACATATTTATACAGGGAGCATTCGCGCTGTGACACTGAATGGCAGTGGCACAGCGCCCAGAGCATCTAACACCAGTAAAACAGAGGAGACAACAGCGAAAAATGGAAGGGAGACCCACGCCAATGGTGCCAGGTCTAACACACGTCCCCTCCAGCTGAAATGTGGGGAGAACTACCCATCCCCTTGAAGTTCTCATCGCTAAGGCGGAAAAATCTGGACAGACCATCAGCATTGGCGTGTTCTGTACCAGGGCGGTGTTCCACCGTGAAGTCCATACCCTGTAGGGAAATGGACCACCTCAACAACTTGGGATTCTCACCCCTCATCTGCATCAGCCATCTGAGGGGCCTGTGGTCTGTCTGAACCCGGAAGTGAGTCCCAAACAGGTATGGTCTCAGCTTCTTCAGTGCCCAGACCACAGCAAATGCCTCACGCTCAATTGCACTCCACCTCTGTTCCCGTGGAAGTAACCTCCTACTGATGAAGGCCACAGGTTGGTCTAGGCCCTCCTCATTTATCTGTGACAGAACGGCCCCCACCCCATGCTCTGAAGCGTCTGTCTGGACAACAAAATCCTTAGCAAAATTGGGCGCCTGGAGTACGGGTGCTGTACACATAGCAGTTTTGAGGGCATCAAAGGCTTTCTGACAGGTGTCAGTCCAGTTCACAATCTTTGGCCGCTTCTTGAAGTCAGCTCAGTCAAGGGTGCAACAATGTTGCCATACCCCTTGACAAACCTCCTGTAATAACCCGTGAGTCCTAAGAAGGCCCTCACCTGGGTCTGGGTCCTTGGGGGCTCCCAAGTCAGGATGGTTTCAATCTTGGGCTGCAGGGGCGCCACCTGGCCGCTCCCCACCTGGTGTCCCAAGCACACCACAGAACCCTGCCCAATCTGGCACTTACTGGCCTTGATTGTGAGGCCTGCTCTGCGCAGCGCCATCAACACTTCCCAGAGGTGGCGCAAGTGGTCCTCCCAGGAGGAACTAAACACTGCAATGTCATCCAGGTAGGCGGCACTGAAAGCCTCCAGCCCAACCAACACCTGGTTGACCAATCTCTGGAAGGTGGCAGGGGCATTCTTCATCCCAAAGGGCATCACACGGAACTGGTAGTGCCCATCTGGTGTGGAGAATGCTGACCTCTCCTTTGCCCCATCCGTTAAGGCGATCTGCCAGTACCCAGACGTCAGATCAAACGTGCTGAGGTACCGGGCAGCCCCTAACCGGTCTATGAGCTCATCAGCTCTGGGGATGGGGTGCGCGTCGGTCTTGGTGACCGAATTGAGACCTCGGTAGTCCACACAGAACCTAAGTTCAGGAGTGGCACCAGGCGTCGCAGCTTTTGGTACCAAGACCACGGGGCTGGACCAGGGGCTGCTAGAGGACTCAACCACCCCTAGGGCGAACATTTTAGAGACCTCCTCCTTAATGCAAGCCCTGACCCTGTCAGTTACCCTGTAAGCCTTGTGCTTGACAGGAGAACTGTCCCCGGTATCCACCTCATGGACGCACCAATCAGTGACACCAGGTACCAGGGAGAACAAATCAGAAAATTGCCCCAACAGGTGGTGACAATCTCTCTGCTGCTCAGGGGTCAGTGTGGTGGAGAGGATCACACCCTCCACTGACCCATCCTTCTCTTCTGCACACAGGAGGTCAGGAGAGGCTCACTCTCCTCCTCAACCCCATCATCTGTGGCAAGAAGCATGCCCACTTCAGACCTCTCAAAGTGGGGCTTTAGGCGGTTCACATGCAGGACCCGCAAGGGGTTCCTGGGAGACTGAAAGTCCACCAAGTAGGTAACTGGACTTTTGCGCTCCACCACCTCAAAGGGACCGGTCCACTTATCTTGGAGCGCACAAGGCTCCACTGGGGCCAGTACCCAAACCTTCTGACCAGGTTGAAATTCGACCAGAGTGGCATTCTGGTCGTGCCAACGTTTCATTTCTTCTTGGCTGGCTTCCAGATTTGCCTCAGCAATTTTTCTGAAACGCCGAGTCTGGTTCCTGAAGGCCAACATGTAGCTAAATACATCTTGGGAGGTTTCCTGGGAGATTGCTCCCAGCCTTCCTTGACCAGACTCAGAGGTCCTCTAACCGGGTGGCCATAGAGGAGTTCAAAGGGACTGAACCCTAAGGACTTCTGTGGCACCTCCCGGTAGGCAAACAACAGGCATGGCAAGAGGACGTCCCACTTACGCCTCAGGGGCTCTTCTAGGCCCATGATCATGCTCTTCAAGGTCCGGTTGAACCTTTCAACCAGACCATTACCTTGGGGTGGTAAGGAGTGGTGAACTTATACGTTACCCCACACTCCTTCCACAGAGACTTCATGTACTGGGAGATGAAGTTGGTCCCCCTGTCAGACACCACCTCTCTGGGGAATCCCACACGGGAGAAAATCCCCATCAGTGCACGTCTCACCACGGGGGCCGTCACTGTCCTGAGCGGGATGGCTTCAGGGTACCGGGTGGCATGGTCCACCAAGACCAGGATGAACCTGTTGCCCATGGCTGTCTTGGGGTCCAGAGGCCCCACAATGTCAATGCCCACTCGCTCGAATGGGGTACTCACAACTGGAAAGGGCTGGAGTGGGGCCTTGATCTTCCCCCACTCTTCCCACTTGCCTGGCAAGTCTCACAGGTCCTGCAATGAGAGTCTGAACTCTTGTGCATCTGGGGCCAATAAAAGTGGGCAGCCAGCCTCTCAAAGGTCTTGGTCTGCCCCAGATGTCCTGCCAATGGAATGTCATGAGCCAACCCCAGTAGGAAGGTTCTGAAGCACTCGGGTACCACCAGCACACGGGCTGACCCTGGCTCAGCAACCTTAGGCTCACTATACAGGAGACTGTTCTCCCAATAAATCAGATGTGAACCAGACATGTCACCTTCTGCCTGGGCTGCAGCCTGTCGCCGCATACCCTCAAGAGAGGGGCAAACTCTCTGCTGCTCACAAAATTCCTCCCTGGTGGGTCCCCCTTCCTGCTGCCAATGGGTCAGCTCAGGCAGGTCCCCCAGTTCGGTGATCTGCTCCCCGGTAGGCTCCAGGGCATCCCCTCAGGGTCTGCTTCTTCCTGGGCCGTGGGAACCAAGGGGGCCGGCTTCCCGCGCCCCTTGCCCCTTCTCTCTAAGGCAGGGATCTGGGCCCTACTCTCAGGCTCCAGATCCTTTTCAACACCCTCCTTGGCTGCCATGGACCGCGTGGTAGCACACGCCCACTCAGGCAGACCCAACATCTCTAAGTGAGCCTTCCTCTCCACCGTAGCCCACGGGGAGTCCTCTAAATCATTGCCCAGCAGACAGTCTACAGGCATGGCGGGCCTCACAGCTACCTGAAGAGTTCCTGAGACCCCCCCACTCAAAGGGAACCTGAGCCACCTCACATTGGCTCTCTGAGTTGTCGGCGGACACTACTGGGTAGAATGCATGGGGGACAACCTGCTCTTTGGACACCAACCGGGAGCTGACAGCAGTTACACTGGCCCCTGTGTCTCTTAGAGCCTCCACCCTATGGCCATTGATGGTCACCCACTGCCTGTATTTTTAGTGTTAGCAGGCAGTGCAGGCTTGGGGACCATCTCAAAGTCCCCTAATGAGACAAGGGTCAATTCTACGGGATCCCACCCCTCTTGGGCACCCATCTCCTCCTCTCCCAGGGCTACACTAGCAATCTGGCGGGGTGGTGCACGGGGGTGCACTGGCCCCCTTTGGGGGCACTGGGGATCAAAATATCTGTGGCCCACTTGACCACAGTTGTAACACGTGGGGGCCCCTGGGAACAGGCCTACCTGGTGGGGGCCCGGTCCTCCTTTCTTGGGGGCTGGGACACCACTGCTGGGTTCCCTGGGGGATTACTTTGGGGCCCTCGGGGAACTCCCTCTGTTGACCCTTGTCCCCCCACTCCTCTGCTGGGGACCCTGCCCACCTTTGGCGACGTCTCCCACTGGACCCTTGCGGACCCGGGTGCTCACCCAGCGGTCCGCCTCCTCAGCAAGCTTTCTAGGGTTAGTCAGCTTGCAATCAATTAGGTGCTGGCATAGCTCAGGAAAACAATTGCTAGATAAATGCTCCCATGCAATCAAATCATAAAACTGTGCAAAAGTTTCTACTTTGCTACCTCTTACCCAGCGTTCCATGGCTCTGCAAAAAGGACACATATTCAACCCACGTGGTACCCTCTAGCTTCTTACAGACCCTAAACCTCTGTCTATACATCTCAGGGGTCAAACCATAGCGGGTCACCAACGCTTCCTTCATGTGGGCGTAAACCATCCTACTTTCTGGGGGCAGGTCCAGCAAGGTATCCCTCCCCTCACTCACAAAGCGTCCCCACAACCCTGCTCCCCAATCCTTCTCAGGGACCCGGTGGGACACCATGGCTACTTCATAAGCGGCAAACCATTGCCCAATATCTTCACTTTTGTGGAAATCTTTAATAACCTCCTTGGGTATATACACCCTACTCTCAGGGTGCACTACAGGTACGCTGCCACCAGAGGGGGAGATTTCCATGCTCTTAGCTTTAATCTCCAACTCCCTCAATACTCTCTCATGCTCAAGCTTCATCCTCATAATCTCAATTTCTAACTTCTTGTTCTCTAGGTCCCGGTGACCATCCATTTTAAGCTTAGCCATCTCCATATTATGCCGCCTATCTCTCTCCCTGTCCTCCAGCTCTTCTGGGGACAGACCCTTAGCGGACACACTAGAGCCCGGGTTGGAAAGGGCTGGGACTCCTACTAAGTCTACTACATCGCCCTGCTGCTCTCCTCCCTCCACAAGCTCTCCTAGATCCTTAGGGGCATCCCTGGCTTCTAGCCAGGCCTTCAGCGCCTTGTAATACTCCTCCCTCCTAGTGAGACCTGTGATAGGGACTGTGAATTGCTTGCAAAAATATTTGAGCTGCTTGGCATTGTAGGTTTCTATTTTCTCTTCTTCCCAGGAGAGATCTTCTGAGGCATTGGATCTGGGCTTGCCCATTGTAGAAATAACTGGCAATATCAATAAAGGACAGAAGAAAACTTCTCAAAAATGTAAGCGGGTGAAAAATCACCGGCAATATCAATCACAATATAGGATCCTAAAAATTCTCAGAAATGTGCGTGGGTGAAAAATCACCAGCAATATCAATCACAATAGGGGATCAAAACTTTCAATAAATGTGCGCGGGTGAAAAATCACCGGCAATATCAATCACAATACAGGATCCCAAAACTCTCAGAAATGTGCGTGGGTGAAAAATCACCAGCAATATCAATCACAATAGGGGATCAAAAACTTTCAATAAATGGGCGCGGGTGAAAAATCACCGGCAATATCAATCACAATATAGGATCCCAAAAACTCTCAGAAAATGCGCGCGGGTGAAAAATCACCGGCAATATCAATCACAATATAGAAGCAAAAAAACAATTCTCAAAAAAATGTATGCGGTACGTTATGGTCTGCACTCACTAGTAGTGTACACTATAATTACTGTATGCGATCATAAATGCAAGTCCAGATCCTCACCGCTGACCACCAATGTTAGAAATGGGGGTCTCTAGTTGGCAATGGCTGGCCACTGTCCAAGTAGGGACCCTTCTTCCTAAGTCAGAGTGAGAGGGCTACCCTCTTTAATACCCCTGCTCAACCCTGTGGTAACGTAGCACGAGCAGGTAGGCTTATCTCAGAGGCAGGGTGTGAAGCATTTATGATCATACACAGTAACACAATGAGGAACACTACAAAGGGACACCACACAAGTAGTTATTATAAAAAAATAAGTATCTGTATATAAAGGCAGATTTATCACAAGACCAATAACTGTAAAAGCCACAATACTGTCAAAAATAGGATAGCTGTTGAAGGGCTGTCAAAAATAGTTCAAAGGTTGCAAAAATAAGGTTCAAGTTCAAAGCAGTGGTCTCTGCGACCCTTTCTTTCACAAAGTACCTGGGTTTAGTTGCAAAACCAACAAAGTGTCGCAAAGAAGCTGTAGCGATGATTCTCGGCACGCGAGGCCGGCGATGCGTTGAAATCCTTGCCGCAAGGGAGGATGATGCGCCGATCTGCGGGATGCGTGCGGAGACGATGCGACAAACTTCTGCACGCTGGACCACCGATGCGATGACTTTCTTGCCGCGTGGGAGAAGTCGATGCGGTGATCCTGTTGCGCTGTGCGATCATGTTGCGATGCGAAGACAAGACGCTCCGCGAGGGAGCGACGAAATTCGGTGTGATGCGATCAAAGTGGCGAACGCACGGCGTCCGCACTGCGACGTCTCGAAGCGATGATTTCTGTCAGGGTTGCGAGTGCGCGGCGACAGCAGCGCGATGATCTTTCCAGCGCGTCTCGGCTGCAGCGGCTCGCAAAGGGGCGTCAGCGATGGTTTCGGGTTGCGGGCCCTCGGCGGCAGCAGCGCGATGATTTTCCCAGCGCTCCGACTGCAGCGGCCCGCAAAGATGCGTTAGCGTCGATTTCTTACCCTCTTCTCTCTGATGCAAACTAGAGGCCCTGGAACTCACAGGAGCCTCCTCAGCAGATAGCAGTCCTCGCAGGGAGGAAGCAGGAGGTTGGTGGTGGAGTCTGTTGTGCCTGAGACTCCAGCAGGAGGCTAGCTCTTTTCCTAGCCCTTGGGTGATTGCTGTACAAAAATAAAAGTTCTCTCAATAGTTCCTTTTCCTCTTCTTCAAGGTCCAGTGGTCACTGCTGCAGGCCAGTGCAAGAAACAACACACAAGCACAAGGACAGTCACTTCCTGCAGATTCCTCCAGTGGCACGGACAGAGTTTCCTCTCCAGATCCAAAAGCAATACAAAAGTAGGGGGTTTGAGCACAGATATTTATACCCCAAAAGCCTTTGATCCTTGAAGCTACCAGTCCCTGAACCTAGCCAGAACCAGTTCTGCTCAGGCCTGGAGCACTTTGTTTACCAGGCTGCATCCTTCCTTTCAGAAAGAGGGGTCTGCTAGTAGACACACAGTGGGAGGTGGAGCCAGCATTCACCTTGCCAGGCACAGCCCTATTCAGATCAAAGAGCCACCCTTCCCCACACTCTAAATGCAGATCTCCTATTCCACCAAGGTCTGACTCAGCCTGTCCTGCCCCTCTAAAACCAGACAGCCAATACACATAACGGCAGAGCACACTGGAAGGCTTAGGCAAGAAAATACCTACTTTCTAAAAGCGGTATTTTCAAACACAGAATATAAAAATAAACTTCACTAAAAGGTGTATTTTAATATTCCGAGCTCAGGCATACTAAATTCGTTTTTCTACCATGTCCCTGGGGTCAGTTAGGACTATAGCATGTAATAGTCAAACTGCCCATTCTAGCCTATGAGGAACAGGTAGCCTTACAGTAGTGAAAAACGAAATGGTGCATAATTCACTACCAGGACATGCTACACACACCCAGGCATGTCCTACCTTACACATACAATGCACCCTACCCGAGGGGCGACTTACAGGATGCCAAGGGAAGGTTCAGGGGCTGGGAAGTGGTTGCACTTCACAGCCAAGATGGCAGTTCTGGACTGCACACAGACACTGCAGTGGCAGGTCTGAGACACACTTTACAAGCTGCTTCTGTGGGTGGCACACATCAGTGCTGCAGGCCCACCAGCAGCATTTGGTTTACCAGCCCTGGGCATACATAGGCCACACTACTAGGGACTAACAGGTAAACCAAATAAGCCAATCAGGGATATACCAATTCACATAGACATATTTATACAGGGAGCATTCGCGCTGTGACACTGAATGGCAGTGGCACAGCGCCCAGAGCATCTAACACCAGTAAAACAGAGGAGACAACAGCGAAAAATGGAAGGGAGACCCACGCCAATGGTGCCAGGTCTAACACCGGGCCCTTCAGAAATTGGAGATTTTACATCTTCGCAAGGGGTTTTCCTATTTGGAGCAAATAGTGTTGTCGGAGGAAGCCTGGCTGAATATTGCGATCTTTGCATCAGTTCCAGAGGTGATCAAAGAATCCGATGCCAGACGATGGGGTTGAGGGCTCGATGTGGTCCGGTGGAGATGGGGACAGGTGGCTCCCAGACGAACTTCACCTCCATATCTACTGTCTCGAACTGTAGGTGGGATCCTTGGCACTTCGCACTCTATCCCGCCCATCTCAAGGGCTCTTGTCACTCATGGCATGGAGACTTTCAGAAGATGCTGGCAAGTGCCAGGAGTTTCACAAGACGTTATGTTCTTGTCGCAGTCTTGGGCTCCCTGTACACACAAGCAATATGAGGCAGCCTGGCGCCAATGGGTATGTTGGTATGGTGAACAGAATGTGGATTCCTTGGGGGCAGGTTTCCAAATGATTGTGAATTTCCTATCTGAATGGGCCAGTCAAGGTCTCACCTATAGAACAATTAACAATTTCTGTTCTGCTGGACATTCCCATTTGAATGATAACCCAGTAGGTGGACATCCGTTGGTGTGCAAGTTTCTTAGGTGTATTCGGATGGTCCACCCCCCTCAACCCAAGTACTCTTTGTTGTGGGATGTTGATGTAGTTCTGCGATTTCTCAGATCTTGGCCCGCTAATGAGGATCTTTCTCGTAAACAGTTGTCTGCTAAGCTGACGCTTCTCTTGTGTCTAGTTTCCTGTAGACGTGCTTCGGATTTGAGGGCTCTGGACTTAGCAGGTAATTTACTCCCTCCGGGGTGTCTTTTACTATTTTGAGATGTACGAAAACTGCATCGAGATGTATCAGTTATCGTGCTTTTCCTCATCATTAGAGTTGTGTGTGGTTAAATGCCTTAAAGCATATGAGTAATGTACCCGTAAACTGCGGAGAGATTCCACGGGACAGTTGCTCATCTCTTTACAGAAACCTTTCCGCACAGTCTCTTCGGCAACCTTGGCCAGATGGGTTAAATGGTTGTTGGCTGAAGCTGGTATTGATATATCTATTTTTGGGGCTCATTCTGTGAGAAGAGCCATGGCTTCTACAGCTTATTCTACTGGTTCTCGCTTGGAGGATGTTATGGCTGCGGCGGACTTGTCTTCTGTTTCCACATTTAAGGTCTTTTATTATAAGCCTATAGTGGATGTTGCATCAATGGTGGTGGCTCAATAAAAAATTGTCTATCTAACACATCAAGAATTTTCAAATCTATTAAGGACACGGAGGCAAGGATTAGCCCACCCTAGGACTTTACATTACCTTTTTATGGTTGTTCATTGTAGAAGTTATTTCTGCATGTTATTGTGATTTCTGTTCTGCATTGCTTCTTCCTGGTGCTGTTGTCTTATTGCCCACCCGTGATTGATTGGACTGTCTTTACGGTATTGGCTATTACCTGTGGTGTTTTCGTTTCAGGAACAGATGTTATATCGGCTTGAAGCTGGATATTGAGTGGCTGAGGGTTGATTAGCTGTTTTCCTGCGACAGAAGTTCATCTTTGCTGGCTATGTTCGGCTACTTCTGTGAATTGGACATGTTGGTTTGATCGAAGTTTCGTCTTGAGACTTTATGTTGATGTTCGCAAAGAGGAAGTACTATAGTGATGTCAACATATAAAGGGGGGCATGACCCCTGTAATTGGATGGCACATTGAGCTGTTGGGGCTCATGGGATATGCAGTTTAAAGTTTTAAGTGTTTTGAATTTCACAGAAAGAGAAGCATAATCCTCACCTCCGTGTTCTTAATAGAACTGAAAATTCTTGACTTGCTAGCTATTCTAGTTGCATCTTTACTTTTATCCTTTGGATAGATTTTTGGTATCTAACCACCAAAGACTGCGCCTGACTTCTGGTGACAGAGGAATCCTCTTGTCCAGCGAGTCCATTGTCAAAGACGACTGACTGTTTAGATGCCAGAAAAGAGGACGAAGCGGAAGTGCCGCCTACAGAACTGTTTGAACCAATGCTACAGACAACCTTGGACTTACAAGCCTGCTCCCTGGATTAAAGATAGAGGCTCGTCAAATGAAGGCACAAAATTCTCTTTTTTTTTTTAAAGCGAAAAACTTTCCTCATGCGTAATGACTGGGACGAGGGACGTAGAGGTAAGAAGTGATCTGCCCAGAATCACAGGATATTGTTCCCCAGTTCCAACGTCGAGAAATCAGGAAGTCACGTCCCATATACTCACCCCTCCCATCGCAAACAAGCACTGCTGCTCTGTACCGCGATCTTTAAATATGTGAATCTGATTTAAATGTTGACAGCATAGGGGAAAGGATGAGGCCTAATGGCCAGAGCTGCAGACTTTGTAGCTGGGGAACCAGGTTCGAGTCTTGGCATAGGCTCAGCACCCTGTGATTCTGGGCAAATCACTTAATCTCCCCATGCATACCAAAAATGAATGTGTCCTTGTGTAACGTAACTGGTGCTCATGTAAAGCGCTCCAATACCGTTGGTTCGAGTTCGTGCTATATAAATCTGCAACAAAAAAAAAAACAAAAAAAAAACTGCAACTGAACACTGACAGCATATACAAAATAGAGAGGCACTATCTTTCTGCCTCTTTCTTTGCTGCTCTGCAGTCAAGATAAGTGCCTCTCTATTTTGCATATCTTTAAGTGGTTGTAATATACTGCATTTACTATACTTGCTTACTGTGTTAATTGACTGTTACACATACTGGTGCGACGCTGTCAAGGTTGATTTCCTTCTTTTGCCTTCGATCGGCGCTCCTCGCACAATTGTTCTTATAGACAGTCTTTCCCTTCCTTTCAGGTATTGGCGCGTGAGGCGCTCTCGTTTTTCGTGCCTGTGTTTCCCCCTTCTGAACTGTTTTCTCCGCTGCACTTCACGCGCTCCCCGCGCAAGCACACTTGAATTGGCCCTTCCCGGGAGCGAGGTAGCGTGTGTAGCCCCATTGGGCTACACACACGTATCCTCTCCGGAAGCCTACGCGTCTCTTTGTACGCGAGGCAGCTTCCTTATCAGATCGTTGGAGCTGCCTCTCCCCAGGCTGCAAAAACAGGGGAATCTGCAGGATTGTGCCGGTACCAGGCCAACAACTAATATTTCACATTAATAATTCAAATATTTCAAATTACTGAAAAACTTATTGGAAAACTTTTTTGAAAACCTTTATTTAAACAACTTGTCCTACAGGCTGAGAGGGTGATTCCTCCCTCTGCTTAAGTCCTGCAAGAGACTTATTGATACCCCTGGCTTTCCTGCACCAGCGGATTGCTCCCTCCTGACGCCCTGCTTCAAAGCTGAACAGGGCTGCAATAAAATTCGGACTCTGGTCTTCCAATCCCCTCCTGGCCTCTTATCTGGTTGACCTTGCTTCCCTCTGGGGATTTTTGATTGGAGTGTCTACGGCTCCCTTGCGACATGTCTGGCTACGAGACATATGACCAAGATCTGGCTGCTTATGGCCCAGAAGACGATAAAGACTATTTTTATGATGAGGGCATAAAAGCCATTATTGACAAAACTGAGCAGAAAAAGCTAGACAAGGCTTTGTCTTCAGCTCTCCTTCCCATTTCCCAACGCTTGGACAAGCTGGAAGGGCTTCCGTCCTCCCCCGTCCTTCCGGTCCCCCCCCCCCCCACCCCCCTCCATCTTCTCTTTCTGCCCCTTCATGGCCACATGTGATAGTCATTGCGAAAGTGACCGAAGGAGTTATTCCAGATCATGCTTACAGTGTGGGCCCCCTCCCTCCCCCTCTTTACCCCCTGGGCCCAGCCCCTCACACAGATACTGACACAAATACTTCCTCTTCTCACGAATCCCAACCTCGCAATCGTTCAAAGGAGCGCAAGCGTTCTATTTCTCCCTCCACTCAGTTCCATTTCGCCTTTGATCCTTCAAGCATTGTCCACCCCAGATCCTCAGCTTGGTCCCCTGCCCCAGCAGTGGCTGAGTATATGCAGTTGAATCTGCACAAGAGCTTCAACAAAGAAGTCCGATCCCGACTTCGCTCTGAATGCCCATGCCCAGACCTCCCCCACAAAACTGCCCTCACCCCAGAAATCGACACCTCCATGCAAACTTAATATAATAAAAAGGGTATCGATAGAGTGCTGTGAGCTTGCCAAGATAAACTCCCCGATGTTTCTGGCCCCCTAGCCAAGATTTTAGAATTGGCCCTCCAAGCCCAAGAGACAGGGGCCTCTATTCTCCCTGAGGTGTTAGCGGCCTGGACCCAGAGGTCCATCTGCCTCCTGGGCAACGCCAACTGCGGGTTAGCCTCAGAACGCCGCAAATCCGTTCTTCTACGCATTGACCAACAACTGGCTGAGTTGGCCACAGCAGAACCAGGTCCCCTGGCAGAAGGAAAGCTGTTTGGAGATCGATTTGTCAAAGATATAGCCAAATTCATTAATACTTTCACCTCCTTGGATACGTCTCAGACTTCACTCAAGCGAGTTGTCAACCCCCTTTCTGGCAGGGCCGGTCGTGGCAGAGAATGCTCGACCGGCCGCTTCAACCAGCAAGGTCCTCAATGCAGATTTAACCCCAGACTTAGAGGTTACGCCCAAGATCCGGCCCAAGCAGGGTTCTACCCTACTAGGTCTAAAGGCTACAGAGGACGGTTCAATCGAGGAGTCAACAGGGGCGTCTGTAACAACGACAACCAATCCACAGGTAATGACTCCCACGATCCTTCCGACGCTTCCTTTGGGGGGAAGACTGAAATTTTTTGTAAACAATTGGGCAAACATTACTTCAAATCCACAATGGTCTACGCGCCACAACATCAGGCGAGTCCACAATGCCCTTGCTATGGTACCAAAGCTTGGACATCCCGCGGCGGTCCTGCTTGCGGATATCGATAAAGCCTTCGACTTGCTGGACTGGGAATACTTATTCCTTCTCTTACAAGCCCTAAACCTTGGCCCACGATTCATATCCTACACTCGCCTCTTAAACAGAGATCTCTCTGCTTCTGTATGGGTCGCCGGAGCCATGTCGGCCCCCTTTCCCACTGGTAGGGGCACGCAACAGGAGTGCCCCTTGTCCCCGCTCCTCTTCGCACTTGCTATAGAACCATTGGCAAACTGGGTGTGACGTGACCCTTTAGTCCGGTGCTTTAAATGGTCCCAGGAGGTGTCGGATAGGATCGCACTATGTGCAGACGACTTCTTGATTTTTCTTACAGATCTGGGGTTTACGGGCCATCGGATCTTGCAGATCCTAAGAGTGTTTGGGGAAACGTCGGATCTATGCACGAATCTGACCAAGTCCATACTATTCTCGGTCTGCGGTGATCAGGGGCAGGGCACATGGGCATCACAGTTGACACATGCATCTGATGGTTTTACATACTTGGGTGCTTTTGTGTCAACTGATCAGACGGTGTCATGGGCATGCAACATACATCTCCTAATCCCTAAGATCAGAGACGAGGTGCAGGCCTGGTCCCCTCTTCCCCTATCCCTTTACAGCAGGTCTGCCATTTTTAACATGGTCTCAATACCGCGGATCTTGTATAGGCTTGAGAATTACCTGTATAGTATCCCTCAATCCTGGTTTACACAAATCAACGTACTCCTCAATACCTTTTTATGGCGCGGTGGGGCTACGCGAGTCGCACTGCGAATGTGTACACAATCCACCTACTGCGGCGGGATAGCGGCGGACGATATTTTCGCTTATTACTCAGCTTCCCACCTCCTTGACATTAATGAATGGTAGTACAATCCTCAGACGGACCCAGGATTCGCGGTCAAGAGAAGCCTGATGGGGGACCAATCGTTGCTAGACCTACGCAAACGGCGGAACCGCGGCAGACCGGGGTGGGTAGCTGGAACTGGTTCTAAAATGAATTTATCAATGTGAGAGATCGTTTTTGACCCACATTTGAACAATAAGGCCCGTATGTGCCTGTTTGGCCATACCTCTCACCTTATCTAGAGCTCAGCAGAGCCCATTCTTATTGAAAGCCCAGCAGTAATTCAGGCGCTGGTTGAAAGAATAGGTGCTCCTTGTTTTCTCAGTCCTGACGAAGACCCTGAGCTAAGGCTTGATTCACCTTGAACTCTTATGGGGTCGAAACGTTGACTTCTACCTCTGCACAAGCCCAGACGACTGGAATTTATTACCAGTGCCTATACTATGCTATGTGATACCATTGGAACAATGGACCTATGTTAGGCGGATTGGTCCTTTTATGTAAATTGGATGTATATATGTCACGTCACCTCTCCCTTGTCCACTACCTTTACCTATTTCACTCCCACCTACTACACCCCATTCTGTCCTATCCCATCACCAGAGCACCAAGAACTTGAATTCAAATGAAATGAAAGAGCAACTGCGTTACCGATAAAAATGTGAATATTTGCTTGGAAAATAAACGGCATTCACTGTAGATCATGTAACATGGGTATTGTGAATGCTATTTCTCATTTCTTTTGTTTTGAAAAAATGCTGCTACTTTGACCAAGTGTTTATTGTACTGCAATTATAACCCGGGTCTGGTAGCATTTCGGGTAACCCCATTGATACATAATAGACTTGCTGTACAGCCACAGTCGCTTGAACCATCTGCCCCCAGCCACCAGAGTAGTGATCCAGTTGCGGAGACGCATGGTACGGCAGATGGGATGGGGAGGGCGGTTGACACGGATGACTCCGCTGTGGCAGGGATCTTATCTTTGACAAGTTGGGACACTGTCTGGTTTCCGTACATGGGATCCTATCAGTATAGCCACAAGGGGGACATAATGAAGGGTACAGTTCTCAAATCCTTCCAGCAACTACAGGAAGAGTTCCATCTCCACCGTAACCAATTCTACAAATACTTGAAACTGAGACATGCCCTATCCCCACATATCACAACACTGACAGAACTCCTTGAATTCCACCCACTAGAGGGGCGATTGTTAATGGGGGGTATCGGAGTACATAAGATTAGACAAATATACCAAACCATTGTCACACACAACAATACAACACTGAACGCACTCCGACGGAGTTGGGAAAGCGACATACCTGATCTCTCAGATGATGATTGGACGGAGGCGCTGACGAGTCCTCGTGGTGCTGCCATAGCGTCTCGCTGCCGTTTGATCCAGTTCAAATTTCTACACCGAGCCTATTACACTAGAAATCGCCTATGGCGCATAGGCGTTATATCTTCGCCGGTGTGCCTGAGGTGCAATCGAGAAACTGGCACCTTCCTCCACACAGTATGGAGCTGCAGTGCTCTCCAACCCTACTGGTATAAAATATTGACCTGCTTTGGTAAGATACTCTCATGGAATATCCCGTCCAATCCCAAAGTAATTTTGCTCCATAGCACTGATGAAATAGGTGGCAATAGGTATGAACAACACTTATTATTCCTTGGGCTCACACTTGCCAAACGGGATATTGCCCAACATTGGAAGAGTAACACTTCGATACCCTTAGGGAAGTAGAACAAAGCCTTAGACTGGTGCATGGGAATGGAATTGGCTGTGTTCCAGGCACGGGGTTGCCCACAGAAACACCGAAAGATATGGCAACGATGGGCAGATTATAGAGGTATTGACTTACCCATAGTAGAGTCCCCGGAGTCCCTCATTCAGCAGGAAAGCAATTCAATTGTGTAGTCTCTGTAAATTGGACATAATTATCCAGATGGACATGATGTACCAGTGACTGAGGGATGTGGGGGGAGGGCCGAATCTGTGCTCAGTTTAGCCAAGATTAATTGTTTATCTTTTCTGTGCTATTCTCATCGGTACAAGGTGGCATTTATATTGAAATTTATTGATGTGTAGGACTCTGGCCGCTGCTGTAACCATTATAAAATCGAATAAAATTTGTTTAAAAAAAAGATTACTACCAATTCGTGGGTTTTGAACACTGTTCAGGGTTATCAAATAGAACTATCTAGCCCTCCCTTTCAAGACTCAACCCCCCCTCCATTTTTCCCAACAAGAAGAGTCTTTCATAGACTCAGAACTTCAGGAACTTTTGTCAAAACAGGCAATTGCTTTGACGGCTCCTCACCCAAGGGCTTTTGCAGCAATGTCTTTTTAGTACAAAAGAAAGACAGAGGCCAAAGATTGGTACTGAATCTCGGGCTCTTCAACCCGTTTGTGATCTATCGCCATTTCAAGATGGAAGGCATGCATCTATTGAGAGATATTCTGCAAGAACGAGATTGGATGGTTCGACTAGATCGCAAAGATGCTTATCTGTCTGTTTCCATCTATCCTCCTCATCACCATTATCTTCAATTCCAATGGAGGGGCCATTGGTATCAATACCAATCCCTGCCCTTCGGCCTCTCATCAGCTCCCTGGGTGTTCACCAAACTCTTGAAACCTGTGGTGGTTCGGTTAAGAGAAATGGGGGTTCGCCTGATCATCTACCTGGACAACATGCTTCTTATGGCTCAAGATCACTCCCTTCTGTTACTTCATCTGTCTTGGACAGTGCCCCTCCTCCAGAACCTGGGTTTCGTGATAAACTCCAAGAAATCCATGATGGCCCCCGCTCATCATTTGGACTTCCTGGGTTTTCAAATAGACTCCCTGTCAGCACAATTACTTTTCCTCCTGCGAAAGTGAAATCTATCAAGAGAGAGCTGAAAAGAAATCTGTCGAAACAGATGGTATCTTTGAGATCCCTGACCGGGATTGTGGGGTTGCTAGCGTCTTCGATTCAAGCAATTTTCCCAGGCCCCTTACACTACAGGGCTCTTCAGCGCCTGAAAATTCATTATTTACAACAGGGCTTCAGCTACAATCATATGATCCCGCAGACGACCAAAGCTCAGGAGGAACTCCAATGGTGGCTTCTGCATATGGAAGCATGGCAAGGCCATTTTCGGAGTCAAACCAGACATGGTCATCGAGTCTGACACCAGTTGTTGGGGCTGGGGCACACGATGCGGAGAATTTTCTAAAGGCGGTCGATGGTCAGCCGAAGAATTAAAACTTCATATCAACTGTCTGGAACTGCTAGTGGGTTCCTTTACCATAAGGTCAATATCTCCCATAAAGAGCAATTGCTGCATCCTCTTGTGGATGGACAATGTGTCGGTGGTTCGGTACATTAACCGCTTGGGAGGCACGAGATCTCGTCCTTTGGCCAACATAGCCCGAGACTTCTGGCATTTTTGCCTCTCCCAGAAGATCACGGGCATGGCAGAATATCTTTTGGGCAAAGACAATCTAGTGGCGGACTGGAACTCCAGATTCCTGAGAGATTACAGCGACTGGAAACTCCATTCTTCCGTCTTTCAGGAGACGATGTCATCTCGGGGCCCGTGTCAAGTGGATCTGTTTGCCTCCCAGCTCAATGCACAACTTCCCTGGTTCTACAGTTGGAGACCGGACCCAATGGCCTTGGGGACGGACACCTTCCTACACTTCTGGGGAACCCAGATGAATTATGCCTTCCCTCCATTTGCCATGATTCTGAGGGTGGTGGCACAGGTCCGACGTCAGTCAGCGACTCTGTTGTTAATTAATCCTTTGTGGAAGACACAATCGTGGTTTCCGACTCTTTTGGAATTATCTGTGGCTCTTCCCATCTGCCTTTAAGTGTTTCCTCAACTACTCCTGGACCCAGTTGTGTCGCCTCATCCTCTTGTTCTTCAAGACCAGTTGACACTCATGGTTTGAAAAATTTCAGGAGACATGATCAGATTGAAGGAATTTCAGCAGCAGCGCTGACTTTATACACCAAGCTTGGGCTCCTTCCACTCGCAAACGATATTCTTCTGCATGGAAGCCCTGGGTGGGTTGGTGCCTTCAACAGATGTAGATCCTGTGGGATCCGAATTGAAAGATGTTCTAAATTTCCTTTCAGAGTGTGCTGAATCTGGAGTATGTTACAGGTCTGTAAATAACTTTAGGTCAGCATTATCAGCTGGACATAACCAGATAGATGGCAAACCGGTGGGTGTCCACCATATAGTATGTAAACTTTTGAAAGGAATTAGAGAGGCCAGGCTTAGGAGACCTAGAAACTCTCAGTTATGGGATCTTACAAATGTTTTATCTTTATTAGAGTCTTGGCCTGATAACAAAGATTTGATGTTGAAGCAAATTTCAGCTAAATTGACTATGCTTTTATACTTGATTTCCTGCCGACGAGTGTCGGATGTACATGTTCTGGACCTTGCAGGTAGGTTGTTTTCTCCTGATGGTGTTTCTTTTATTATATCTAAACGAACAAAGACTATGTCATGCCACATTGACTATCCCACTTTTCCACACAATGCTAAATTGTGTAGTGAAATGTTTAAAGGTTTACAAGGAACGTACCTTGACACATAAAGCAGAGCCCTTGGGCCCCTTACTTCTGGTGATCCAGAAGCCTTTTTGCCCAGTGTCAGCTGCTACCATGGCACGTTGGGTTTGTTGGCTCATGGGGAAGCAGGGATTGACATTTCTGTGTATGGAGCTCATTCTGCCAGATAAGCCATGGCTTCCAAAGCCTTTGCTTTGGGTTCTAGATTAGAGGATATCCTTCGAGCTGCAGAATGGTCGTCCGATTCCATGTTTAATATCTTTTATTACAAACCTATTGTGCATGCTTCCTCTGTGGTTCTTGGTGAGCAGTATAATTGAAGCCTCTGGTCCTGCCATAGAATAGAACATTTTCTAGCATTTTGTGACTAGAGACAAGAATTTTAAATTTTATTAAGGACACGGAGGCGAGGATTATCCCACCCGTTGGGACCGGTAAGATTAACATCTCTAGACTGTCATTGAATCATATGGCTTATGTATGGCATTGTCGTCCCTCCCTTCTGTTCATGAGTACAATATGTTGAGACTCAAACTTTATATTTTGATTTCAGGAGCGGACTCGAAACAAATTTAAATCTAATGGCTTGACAGTTTCCAACATTGGATGTTCTTTCCCATTGGATCGGTGAATGTTGCATTCCTCTTGGATTTTCCCTCTCCTTGGATCTTAAAAACTCTCTGTTGAGAGTCGGAACTGTATGTTGTTCTCGTTTGGACTTGTTTTATAAGACTGCTTATTCGCAAAGAAAGAGGTAGAAAGATGGTGCCTTTCTATTTTGTATATGCTGGATACTGTTGATTGGTGGGTCTGATAGAGGCGTGGTTCAAAGCCTCATTGGAAATGTAGTATGCATAGCTGCCAAGGTTTTGGATTGCTATGTGTGACATTTTCATAATTTCAGTGTTATTATGAGTGACATTTCAACTACTATGAGTGACACATTCTCGCAAGCAAAATCAAGCAATGAAGACGAGGGAAACATATAAATATCAGAAATTACACCCATTTGAGCAACAAGAAACTCCTCGAAGATCTTAAAACTGCTACAAAGCACCAGAAATGGAGGCAGTAACCTAGTGCCCTTGTAACCTAGGAGGCCTCAACACAACAACATCATCCATGAACAGTGAGTTATATCATAAATGCCGGCCTCCTTACTGAGCACCCACTCTGAAAGGCAGCTGCCTAATTGCGCCGCGCTGCCATTAACGCATCTGACACACACTCAGGGTGGCTGGTACTTACTTGTTCAACACTTTACAGCAGGCAGCGTGACTGTGTCGGCAACTCAATATCACCTCCTAATATTACCGAATGTTTGTTCCCGATGTAGCTCGATTGGTCAATGTGTATTATTTCCGTAAGGAGCAATGCAAGTCTATCAGCTAGGATTTTCACATATATTTTGATGTCAAGGTACAATAATGTTATTTGTATGATAATCTTTTCAAAGGAAATCTCTACCTGGATTATGCAGGACTGTAATATCTGGATCATACATGGTTAGAGTTGCTGTCTCCTTATTGGCATGTGTTGAAACACCTGTGACAATTTGGTGCTATTTAGGTCATAAACTTTTTATATAAGCCTCACAAACCTATCTGGGCAATGGTATTTCAAATATTTATAGTAATTTGTCTCTTTTGTTGTAAAAGGCTCAGTCATTTTTTTCTTTTCGGTCCGAGAAGTTGAGCACCTGCAACATGTCCTGGAAGAGTTTGCCTTTCTTCTTGCCTTTGACTACCAAATACTTCAGTATACAAAATCAGCTCCAGGTCACAAAATCAGCTCTCTGTTTCTTGTAGCCTGCAAACATTTTACTAATAGGGTGTGCACTTGTTACTTACCATGTCAGTTTAGTTTCCTTTTCAGCAACCAAGGTTCATTCAAGGCAGCAGCCAGGCTCCTAAGGCTGCGAGCCACTGACCCCCCGCGGGTGACAATCATTTTGGTTTGTCCTGAGTCAGTTGGCGGAAGGCCTGTTCAGTGTGACAGAGTCTGTCCTGGCAGCCCCGATCCGCTGCACAGCTGGGTGACGGTCAGTCACTGACTGCACCGGACTCTGACCCCAGGCTCGGCAATTTAAATTGGATTTGTGGCGGCCATATGCCTGAGCCACACTGCGGGCGGCCGGACCGATGCGAGCAGCAGGCTGCTTGACCAGCGCCATGATTGCAGCTCTGGCTAGTGCGCCTGCAAACCCAGCCGCTGACAAACTCCTCGCTGGCAGCAGGATGTGACGTCACCCCACAGCGCCACGGGAGGCCAGATTTATTACAACCTGACTGGCAGTGGCGCTGTGGGGATCGAGATACATTGTAGCAGAGCCATGAGCTGCCTACCAGAGGCCCGTAGCTCAACTGCGAGTGCACCAAGCCTGCACAAGCAGCGCATGCATGCGACGGGTGATGCGCTGATAGCTGCTACACTACTCAGTTTTAGGCAGCACTTCAGCAGACACAGAATGTGGAATACATCATATCCGTGACAATGCATTTCAGTGTGGTGATGCGGAGCACCACACTGAAATGTGTTAGTCTAACGCCTGATGTGCGGTACTTAGCAGGACTGAGTGTAATATATGTTTACTGTTTTTTGATTGGCTGCTGTTGGTTAAGAGTATTAAAGATTGAGAAGCATAATCCTTACCTCCATGTCCTTAAAAGAATCTAAAATTCTTGTTGCAAAATGCTAGAAAATTTTCTATCCTTTGTCTATAATATTAAACATACGCGGACAGCACAAGACCCTCCTGAGCATGCGCAGAAAAAGCCCTCCATATTTGTCTTCAAAGTGTTCTTCCTTTAGCGCATGCGCTCTGCATAAACGTCTGCTCTCTGCTGCTGCGCACTGAGCCTCACTATCCCAGTCTGCTCCTTGCTGAGGATTAAAAATTTGCAAACATTTGTGACAAGAATTTTCAATTCTATTAAGGACAATGATGCGAGGATTATGCTTCTCATTTCTTTACCACTTTATTAACAGCAGCCAATGAAAGAAAAGTTTTCAGTAGCACTACATTACCCATGAATACTCATGTCACGTGACCAACCATAGAGCATAGCCCTATATTAGCCCTAACCAAGGTGACAGTGTCCTTTTTCTTTGAGTAAAATCCAACAGTTAAGTCATTTCCAACCAAGAAACTTAAAAAACACGTTGATCCAGCATTCACCAAAGGTCTTTCTCATGAGGATTCAACTTGGAGCCAAACAGGGCTTAACTCTTTATCCCGCTTCTGGACAAAACGAAGCCTAACGACTGCCCGGCATTAGGAAGGCATTCTTCTCCGCAACAGCAGGGTGTAGTTAGAAAATATCTGCTTCAGAAATGCATTACTTGCCCTCTGCACCTGGAATTGAAAAGGGGAAGACCGTTACCCTGATCTCAACACATAAGTCACAAATCATGGCAATAAGAAAAGGGAAGGGAAAACATAAGAAAAACGTATTCATTACATCAGTACAATGTAAACCACTTTAATTTGGGTGGGATAATCCTCGCCTCCGTGTCCTCAATAGAATTGAAAATTCTTGGCACGAATGTTTGCAAATTTTTTATTCTATGTCAGGACCGGAGGCTCCGATTTTGCTTGTTTAAAGCTTAGCTACCACAACAGAAGCCACATCAACAATCGGTTTGTAATAAAACGTTTTAAAAGTAGTCTCTGTTGACCAATCAACCGCATTCATGATATCCACCAAGCTAACCCCCAAGGCAAAGGATTTCGAGGCCATAGCCCCTCGAGCTGAATGAGCTCCGAATTTGGAAACATCAATGCCTGCTTCGCCCATGAGCCAACGCACCCATCTCGCCAGGGTGGCTGGGGTCACTGGGCGGAAAGGTTTTTGCAATGCAATCAATGATTGACCCTTCGTGTCTGAACAAAATTCATCAGTATTCACCTTGTATGCTTTCAAGCATTGTACAACACAAAGCTTAGGGTTATCCAGAAAAGCCGGATAGGATACTGAAGAGGTATTGCATTTAGTTTGTTTTGAAATGGAAAAGGTAACCCCTTCTGGGGGAAATCTGCATCCCACCAGATCCAAAGCACGGACATCTGACACTCTTTTACATGAGATAAGACACAGTAACATGGTCAGTTTGGCCGATAATTGTTTCCTCGATAAATACTTATTGGAAGGCCGTGATTCAAAAACTTTAAAACAATGGACACATCCCATAGAACAGAGTACTTTGGACCTGGGGGTCTGATCATCCAGATACCTCTAAGAAGCTTGCACACCAAAGGGTGTCCTCCCACCGGTTTACCATCCACCGGATCGTGGCCTGCTGAAATGGCGATCGAAAATTATTTACCGTTCTGGAGGACATTCCTGAGGAAGCGATGGAGGATAGAAAGTTGATAACTAGATAAAAGTGTGCATTAACGGGATTGGCGTCCCGTTCACTGCACCAGCTACACCATCGTTTCCAGGCTGAAGAGTATCGCTTGTGGGTCTTAGCTGACCAGGCCTCACTGATAAACTTGCAAGTGTCTCTCGAAAGGCCAGGGACACTCCATCTGTCCCGGCCAAGCTACCAGAGATAGTTGTTCTGACAATATCATTGGATGTGGGGATCCCTGCGGGTCCAGCAATAGGTTCCAACGATGTGGAAGGAGAATCGGGGATGCACACGACATTTCCAGAAGTACTGGGAACCATGCTTTCACTCTCTAGAGTGGGGAAATCATTATTAATTCCGCCCGTTGGCCACGCGCTTGCACCAGCACCCTGGGAATCATCATGAATGGGGGAAACGCATAACACAGAGTTGTTGACCAGTCCTGAAGGAAGGCGTCCGTGGCTACTGCCTCTGGATCTGGGCACCAACTGATGAAGGCTGGGAGTTGTCTGTTGAGACGCAAAAAGGTCTAGGTGACAAGGACCCCATAGGCGGTTCAGCGCTTGGAAAATCGGAGGATGGAGTCTCCAATCGCTGAAGTCCTGAAGATATCGGGTTTGCAAATCCGCAACTGTGTTGTTGCAGCCCAGAAGGTATTCCGCTATTACAGAAATTCTGTGTTGTAGGCGGAAGTGCCAAAAATCCTTGGTGATCTCCACTAAAACCCGGGACCTTGTCCCCCCCCAACTTGTTCACATGCCGAACCTCTGAGACATTGTCCACGTGGAGTAAGATACAACAGTCTGTCTTCCGAGGTGAAAGACTGCGAATCGCAAAAGAGCCCGCCAGGAGCTCCAGGCAGTTGATATGCAAAGACAGTTCATCCTGGGACCAATGACACCCCGTGGAGATCTATCCGCACCGGGCTCCCCAACCCCAACGGCTGGCATCGGACTCGATCACTACTTCTGGAGAAGAACCAAAAATGGCCCTGCCGTTCCAAGCCTCCATGTGATCCAAACACCACTGCATCTCCAACCTCACTTCCCCTGAGAGGAGAATCTGTTCTGCGTAACAGAGGCCTTTTCCTGAGATGCTGAATTTTGAGTCCCTGAAGCGCTCGATAGTGAAGGGGGCCCGGAAAAATTGCTTGTATCGAGGAGGCCAGAAGACCCACCACTCGGGCTACTGACCTCAATAATACAGTCTGCTTGTTCAGAATCGATCTCAATTCTCTCTTGATCGATCAGACTTTCTGTGCTGGAAGGAGTAATTGGCATCGACGGGAATCGATCTGGAATCTTAGAAACTCTATTGATTGTGTCGGAGTCAGGATCGAATTCTAGGAGTTCACAATGAACCCCAAGCTCTGCAGTAGCTTGATCGACCACTTGAGATGGGTTGCTACCAGATGAGGATAACGTGCCATGATTATTATGTCGTCCAGATAGATGATTAGACGTACTCTCCGAGCTCTCAAGGATTCCACTACCGGACGAAGGAGCTTCGTGAAGCACCATGGTGCCGATAACAGACCGAAGGGAAGAACCTTGTATTCGTAGTAAACTCCCTGCCAGAGGAACTGTAGGAAACGCCGATGTGGCGCGAAAATGGGAACAGAAAGGTACGCATCTTTTAGGTCCAAACGGACCATCCAATCCCCTTCCTGGAGAAGTGCACACAAACCCTTGGGGCGTTTTCTAAGTGTGGAGATGGCGCCTCCCAATTATACGCTATTCTTTGTAAAAACTATCTGTGCGGTGCAGAGGTGAGGGAAACCAACACCCTAAACCCTCAATCGGGGACCCTAGACGAGGTCCACTGTAGACAAACTGTGATCCTGTGCACACGCTATTTGTTTGGCAAGTTATGGCGTAATTCTACCACCTTAGTAGCATATCATACATATAGATAAAATATAGATTCCTGTAATCAAAACAATTTTGTAGAGTATTCTTTCGTTCTTTATTCAGACCGGAAGTTCATTCGAACACGTACGGAGACGACATCAATGCGAAGCGTACTCGCTTCCAGATCGCCTACCCCGAGACACAACTGGGGTATTTACTTGCTAAGGATTTCTCCAGTAATAATACGAGGAATCCAGATTGGATTGTAGGAACGAAGCAACCTACAATAATATTGAAACCTTTGAACCGGGGGTCAACCTAATTACAGCCGGGACGGAAGTAAAACCGGCGGGGAGAATAGGATATATCACATCCACCTGCTCAACAGCCCTGAAGAAGTCGTTTGGGAAATCTCCCACGACGAAACACGTGTTGGCTGGGCAATCTTACTGAATAAAGAACAAAAGAATACTCTACAAAGTTGTTTTGATTACAGGAATCTATATTTTATCTATATGTATGATATGCTACTAAGGTGGTAGAATTACGCCATAACTTGCCAAACAAATAGCGTGTGCACAGGATCACAGTTTCCCTTCCTGGAGAAGATCGCAAAGAAGATGGATGCCCTCCATCTTGAAGTGTCAATAGACTACCCATCCATTGAAGTATTTTAGATTTAACACCAGCCTGGATCCACCCCCTTTCTTCTCGACCAGAAAGATACTGATGATAAACCCCCTGATAAACCCCCTGGGGTGAAGATCCGTGGTTACTATGGCCCCTTTCTTCAGAAGAGATTGCATTTCGGAGGAGATGAAATCTTGCTCTTGCCGAGAAAAAGACATCATTGGAGGAAGGGAAACCTGACTGGGGGAACTGTAAAATTCTAGTTTGTACCCTTGCACTGTCTCTAGAAGCCAAGCATCTTGTGAAATTGTCTGCCATACCTGCAGAAAGGATCGGATCTTGCCCCCCCACACCACCTCTGGGTCTATAGCCAAGGCAGATTCCTTTGCCATAAAACCAAACTCCAAAATCTTCGTTAGAGGACCTGACATGTCAAGGAGTTTGTCTTGGCAAGAACGCCATGCCCTGCCTATGGCCTTTTTAGGATCCTTTGAATACTTCTTTAGATAAGTCACCATAGTGGGATCCACTTCGGGGGTCCCAGCCACTTTACCCGGTAGGTCTGGTCTCGGGGCTTGGAGCGAAGCCTCGCTCTAACATCTTTATCAAAAGCCTGGCGTAGGTGAGTCTGGACGTAATCTGTCACCTCCTGAGGGGGTAACCAGGAGGTAGAGTTAGGATGAATGATCTTTGTCGGCTCAAAGAGAGTACCTTGGGTTGAGGAGTGGTGTGTCATGACGCTCCTTTCGTGAGCGTTTACTAGGTCTGGGGGCTTCGTCTTGGTCAGACGTGTGGCATGATGAGTTATCCCCATCGTCGTTGTGGAAGGATTCCGTTGCCGCCGGCTCAGGAGGGGGGAATGTTATAATCGTGCTCATTGACCATAGCTTTGGCCAGTTAAGCGAAGTCAGCCGCGGGGGGCCCTTGGAACCTTTCTCACTGGGTTTGGGTCTTATACTAGGGGTGGGGAGCCATCCTTGATGTTGGGCGTAGCCACAAAGGTGGCGTTTCAAAGGCTCGCACTAGGGCTTTATTAACTGAATGTTGCACCCCGGCATCCAGTACATTAACGAGATCCTGCTCCAAAGACCGAGAAGGTTCCTCATCAAAATAATCGTAATAGTACTCTGCCATGATGAGGGTGCGCAGTGCAGCTGTACTGTCCCAATGCAGGAAGGCCAATAACCCAAATATGAGGGGTTGAAACCCCACCTCAGGAGCAATTTCAAGGGGGAGTGGAGCAACCCCAGGCAAGCCAAGCAACAATATTAATGATATGAGGTGGAGGGAGGGCTTGCCACAACCACTCTAGGCAAAGCCTATGCAGGAATACTACAGCCCTGAAGTTCTGGACTCTCAGGACATCTCTGGGAGCAAGCACGAGGGATCGGGACACTCGGAGCCAAGGACGCTGCTACTGCGATCGTTAATGCCTTCCGATTGACTATAAAGGCATTCAAAATGGCCGCTGCGCGTGTGCAGGGTGTGCCACTCGTCCAAACTAAAAAAAGGACTGCGCGTCTACTAGTCGCACGTCCTCGCTCCCTTCTCCCGCTCCACCAGTAAAATAGACACAGGCGCACGGTGCCCTGTCGGGAGGCAGAGCGCTCCCAAAAAAGTGACCGGGCGCTGCTCTTGAAATGGAGCACACAAATCGTAACGTTCGCTAAGCAGGCACCAAGCGCCGTAATCAGCGATAAACAAGAGCCTCTAACGCGACAACTCACAGATAATTTGACTACACAATAGCATATACAGTACAAGCGTAATCAGCACTAAAACACGATCGTCATGCAAATTCACATTAGAGTAATGGAAGAGCACTTAACAGCTGGGGAGCAGCAAATAAAGAGGACACTGTCACTGTAGTAATGTGTCTTTAATAGAATTATAGAGTTTAGAGTGTTATGAAGATTCTGTACTATGTATGAGGTAGATGAGAATGTTATCTGTCAGACGCAGTGAAGCAGTGGACGTGCTCACTCCTCAACACCTGTGCTGTCCGAAGTTGCCTTTATTAAAATACAAGAAAATACACTATATTCGTGTTGGTTCATCATTACATATTTGGCGACGAGTTAAGGCAACCTCGAGGGACCCACGCTGATCCTCCTTTGCTTCAAAACAGTTGCAGTGGATCACAGTCAGCCACGGTGTTTGAAATCTACGGCAGTTGGATTTCACTAAGACGATTACCGGACAAGCTTGGAAACCCCTGTTTATGCTCACGGGTAAGCAGACTGAATTGGGACATACAGATTTTTTTTCGAGTATTTTTCTGTATTGATCTTGACTCTGCGAACATTGTACAGTTAACCGCCTGCACGCGCGCTGTTTACCTTCAAGTTCAGCATTGCTGGGAGCTCGAGCGGCATTCTGCATTCCCCATTCTCTCTTCAAGTTCTGCTCATCGTCGTCTGGGTACGTTCTACGTGATTTGCAATGTCAACGTCACCACGCTGGTCATGACCCTAACGTGACGCCATTTTGGAAATCCGATCTGCCAGTCAATTTCACTGTTTACAAAAGACGGAACTTCACCGAAGAGAGAGCAATTACTCTACATTTACCACGAGTGCGCCGGTAGTCTCTTTTTCAAAAAAATAATAACCAGACAGTAAGTACATTACGTATATTTACTTATTCTTCCTTGTACATTACATTTCGGGAGTATCACTACATAATGACCACTCCAACAGCATCTTCTCAAGGAGAGACAACCCCACGGGGTGATTCTGCATTTCATCTAAATACCCCAAAATAATTTTTGTCATCTCCTGGAGAACCTATTATTCAATGGAACGAGTGGAAAGTCTATTTTTTGAACTATATTGCCAATCTTGAAGATTGTAGTGGAGCTTATTCTCCTGAAAGGAAGAAAAGGATCTTAATGTACTGTCTGGGTCCCGAAGGTCTTCGTGTATTTGGGCAATTGCAACAAAAAGATAGACCTGGTGACATAGACATATTTAAAGCTGCCTTATTGGATCTTGATGAACACTTTTTACCCACTGTGTGTGTTGGAGTTATGCGCCACGCATTTTTTCAAAGGAAACAAGAAAAACATGAATCCATTGAGGATTATGTATCAGCCTTAAGAAAGCTTTCTATATCGTGTAGATTTGGTAATCTTCATGATGAACTTATAAGAGATCAAATTGTAATGTATGCAAAAATAAGGCTATACAAGATAGATTGTGGGTGGAGGGTGAATCCAACTTGAAAGAGATTATTACTATTGTCAAAAAGCGGAGTTATCAGAGTGTTGTGCTAAAGTTACGTTGGCTTCCGAAAAAAAGAATGTAGTGACTCCGTTAACAAAATTTCAGAAAGCCAGGGAAAATACCTTCAAACATACAAAAAAGTTTGATCAAAATGACGTTAAGAAAAGTGATAGTTCTATAAAAAACAAGCAGTATAATTATTCATGCTACCGTTGTGGCAGCACTTCACACTCTGCTCAATATTACAAATGCCCAGCACGATCTGCGAAATGCTTAGAGTGTGGGTTAATTGGACATTTTGCCAAAGCATGCAGACGCAAAATGTATAAGAAAAAGAGTAAAGTGGCTTGTGTGAGAGAGAGTGATATTGAGGATTCTTCCTCGGATGATGGTGATGATGACATCAAAGTTAAATGTGACACTAAGAAGAAAGTTGTCCTGAAAATTTCTGGTGAGGGCGACAGTAAACCTTTATGTTGGGTTTCTTTTGGTGGTGTATCATTGCAGGTGGCGGCAGATTCTGGCTCGCCTTACACTATCATTGCCGAAAATGTGTGGTTACACCATTTTTGTTCCACCATTGGAAATCATGTAGATGCACCTGACATCAACCCTGAAAGCTATACTGGTGAGAAAATAGATATTATTGGGTTTAGACAGCTTATCTTCAGGTTCAAAGGCAGGACTGCTTTATGTAAACTATACGTAGGCAAAGATGGACCATCCGTCCTTGGATGGAAAGATCAACGCAAGTTGAACATTATTTTAAATCCTAATAGTCCAGAACAGGTATTAGTAGCATGTGAATCTGAGGACACAAAAAAATGGGTGTTGGAAGAATTTCCCAATGTATTCAATGGAAAAGTTGGAAAATTGAAAGGATTTTCTCATTCCATCAAGTTGAAACAAAATGCTATCCCCAAGATTCATAAAACACGAAATATTCCATTTATTGTGAGGGATGAAGTGAAACAAGAACTGGATAAATTATTAGATACACACATTATTGAACCAATAGAATCATCCAAATGGATTTCTCCGTTGGTCGTCGCGAGACGTGCCAACGGCAAAGTCCGCTTGTGTGTTGATTTAAGAGGATTGAACAACAACATTATTGTTGATCAATTCCCATTACCTCGCATTGACGAAATGTTATCTTTAACCAGGGATGCAAAGTGGTTTTCCACGTTAGACTTGTCCTCTGCTTACCATCAAATTATGCTAGATGCTGATTGTAAACACTTGACTGCTTTTTGTACACCGTTTGGATGTTTCCAATTCCGCCGAATGCCCTTTGGATTGGCATCGGCGGCGGCTGTGTTTCAAAGACTCATGACACAGTTATTTGGAGACATCCAAGACGTTGTATTTTTTCAAGATGACATATTAATCATGGGTAAGTCAAAAAACACCATGATGACATCTTAAGGAAAGTTTTGCAAGTGCTTGATAAAAAGGTTTAACTGGTGAAATCACCAAATGCAAGTTTGCGGAATCTAATGTAACCTACCTTGGACATGTAATTTGTCGTGATGGCATTAAACCTAAAGATAAACTTATTGAAGCTATAGTTAAAGCTCCTCCACCACAAAACAAAGATGAACTTCGTTCATTTTTAGGTTTAGCTGAATACTATTCCAAATTTGTGGAGAAGTTCTCGGACAAAACTCACGAAATGCGTTCCTTAATAAAAAACAAAAGCAAATTTGATTGGTCAGACAAATGTCAATCTTCCTTTTTAGATATTAAATCAGCTATCGTTAAAGCTCCCACATTAAAAGGATTTAATCCTTCTGCTACTACCTTTATAACTACCGATGCTAGTGGGAAAGGTTTAGGGGCGGTCCTCACTCAAAACAACGAAAGTGGGAACGAAGATGTTATAGCTTTTGCTTCAAGGTCATTATCTCCCACCGAAGAGAGGTATTCGGTTATAGAAAGGGAGACTTTAGCATGTGTGTGGGCTCTCGAGCACTTCAGAAAATGTATTTGGGGAAGAGAATTTACAGTGAGAACGGATCATAAACCGTTGACTAAAGTGTTAACCACTGACGGACTATCAAGAGCTTCCGCTAGGATAGCCAGACTTGCCATGCGATTGCAAGATTTTATCTACAAGGTACAATATGTTCCTGGTAGAATGAATGTCACTGCTGATTTTTTAAGCAGAATGTCCTTACCCCTTACGGAGGTTGACACCAGTCCCTGGAATGACGTGTGCGTGGCTGGCATTTTTGTAAGTGAAAATTGTCAAGGTATACAAGAAGAAGAATGGATGAACGCACAATCTAATGACGCCATTTTAGATAAAGTAATACACAGTGTTGAAAATGGTTGGGAGAGATGTATAAAATCTGACCTTATTGGTGAACTTAAAGCATTTTGGGAAGTAAGAAATGAGTTGGGTATTGAGGGAGTGTTTTTAGTTAGAGGAGGAAAAATTATTCCACCATCAGTATTAAGAAATAAAATAATTTCACTATGTCATGAAGGCCATCCTGGTATTGCACGAACTAAACGCAATATTAAATCCTTGTATTGGTGGCCTAAAATTGACATTGAAACTGAACGTTTTGTTAGATCTTGTATGGAATGTGTGTCAGCAGACAAGTCTCAGAAAACCTTAAATCCTCCATTAAGTTCCTTAGTTTGTCCCGATTTACCGTGGGAAGAGGTAGCTCTAGATATAATGGGGCCAGTGTTATGGACTGATGGCTCTCAAAAGTATATTATTGTTTTAATGGATTTATTTTCTAAATGGGTTGAAGTGGAAGTCGTTACAAAAATTGACACTCGCTCTGTTATCAAATTCCTTGAGAATATTTTTCTGAGAGAAGGCTTCCCTAAATCCTTACTTACTGATAATGGTGTTCAATTTAAATCCTTAGAAATGAAAAACTTCATGGAATATGCTGGTATTAATCAAAAATTCACAGCACTTTATCATCCAAGAGGAAATGCTGTTGTGGAAAGGATAAACAGAGTTATTAAAGGTACTTTGCAATTAGCTATGCAAAACAAAAGGGATTTAGAGATTGAATTAAAGAAAATGGTGTGGAGCTACAGAGTTACCATTCATGACTCAATTGGTAATAGTCCTTTCGGTATCATGAGAGGTAGAGTTCCACATTCAAAAGTTAATCCAGGTTGGATGAACAAAGGAAACAAAATTGAATGGGATGTTAGTGACATAAAGGAATGCATGGCAAAGTCTCAACAGAAGAACAAAGTGTACTTTGACAGAAAGTATGGTGTCAGGAATGTTAATATTCGTATAGGACAATGGGTAAGAGTGAAATCCAGTAGGAAAATCGTAAAAGGAAAAAACAAATTTAGCGAACCAAAGAAAATTGTCAAAGTGCATAGAAATACAGTGCAGCTAGAAGATGGATCTATTTATCATATGAGCAAATTAGCTGTTGTTAAAAAAGGTAGTGCTGGTAAAGTAACTCAAGGCACTAAGGTTGATTCCGAGAGGGACAGATATTGGTGGATTACCGTTAATCATACTAACAATGAAAATGTACCTCCCATCACTGACATTAGGTCTGATCATAGCTCAGACCTGTGCAATGGTAATGAAGTACCCAGTTACCCTGCTAATCAAAGTCCTTCTACTAGCTCTGACAGAGTTAGCAGCTTTGGCAGAAACATTGTTAAACCCAAGAAACTGGAAGACTATGTTTGTGTTACCTACATTTGATTTATACATTTTTTTTCTGAAATGTTAATTTTTTTTATTTTTTTATTTGGTATTATTAGGGGAAGATAGGGGTATGTTTGCAATAAAGAAGAGGGATGTGTAGTAATGTGTCTTTAATAGAATTATAGAGTTTAGAGTGTTATGAAGATTCTGTACTATGTATGAGGTAGATGAGAATGTTATCTGTCAGACGCAGTGAAGCAGTGGACGTGCTCACTCAACACCTGTGCTGTCCGAAGTTGCCTTTATTAAAATACAAGAAAATACACTATATTCGTGTTGGTTCATCATTACAGTCACCTTGGTTAGGGCTTATATAGGGCTATGCTCGGTCACGTGACATATGAATATTCATGGGTAATGTACTGTTACTCAAAACTTTTCTTTCATTGGCTGCTGTTCATAAAGTGGTAAAGAAATGAGAAGCATAATTAAAAATTTGCGAACAGTCGTGACAAGAATTTTCAATTCTATTAAGGACAACGGAGGCGAGGATTATGCTTCTCATTTCTTTGCTTTATTACAGCAGCCAATAAAAACCATCTTTTTTTATTCCAAAAAACTACAAATCCCATGAGTCCTATGTATCCTGCTACCATAGAGACTATCCCTATATCAAGTCCATCAGAGGTAACCACTTCCTCTTTCTTTGCTAAACTGCGAACTGTGAAGTCCAATACTTTCCATAAACTTTTCCGTCTTGAACTGGGTCCGTGAAGAACAAACTTTCAGGAGAATCAACCTTAGAAGGCCAACAGGCAAACTCCGGATTCGAGTCACAAGGTCCCGCTGTTCAATCCAGGTGAGAGATCACCACGCCGTGAAGAGGAATAACATTCCCAACGAAACCATGGAAAAAGGGAGGCACTGCTCACTTGCCACTGGAATCTGAAATAAAACAAAAAGATCCCGTAATAACGGTAATCTTCAAACTATGTTCTATCATTAATTTCTACAATAAGGGTGGGAAAAATTATCAAACAAAATGCAATTGAAATGCAATAACAGTATTGATTGTACATTTACAGTCATGAAATAACACAAGATCTGGGTGGGATAATCCTCGCCTCCGTTGTCCTTAATAGAATTGAAAATTCTTGTCACGACTGTTCGCAAATTTTTAATTCTATGTCAGGACCGGAGGCTCCGATTATGCTTGTTCAAAGCTTAGCCACCACCACTGATGCGACATCTACAATAGGTTTGTAATAAAACGATTTAAAAGTAGATTCATTTGACCAATCCGCTGTATTCATGATGTCTGTAAGACTTACACCTAAGGAAAAAGACTTAGACGCCATCGCGCCTCGAACAGAGTGAGCACCAAATTTAGAGACATCAATGCCTGCTTCACTCATGAGCCAACGCACCCATCTTGCAAGAGTAGCCGGAGACACTGGGCGAAACGGTTTTTGTAAAGAGATAAAAAACTGACCCTGCATGTCTGAGCGGAATTCGGCTGTACTTACCTCGTATGCCTTTACACATTGTACCACACATAATTTTGGATTATCCGGGAAAGCCGGATAGGACACCGAAGTTGAGTTACATTTAGTACGTCTGGAAATAATAAAAGTGACCCCTTCTGGGGAAAAACGGCGACCCGCGAGATCTAAAGCTCTGATATCAGATACTCTCTTACAAGAGACCAGACATAACAACATCGCCAGCTTGGCTGAAAGCTGCTTCCGTGACAGGTATTTGTTGGCCGGCCAAGTTTCTAGAAACCGGAGCACCACTGTAACATCCCACAGAAAAGAATACTTTGGGCACGGTGGTTTGACCATCCGGATGCCTCTAAGCAATTTACACACCAGGGGGTGTTCCCCCACTGGTTTGCCCTCCAACTGAGCGTGCCCAGCCGAGATAGCGGATCGGAAATTGTTTACCGTCCTGTAAGCAGAACCCGATGAGGCCAGAGAGGCTAGGAAATTCATGACCATGGAGACATTGGCTGTAGTGGGATCAACTTCCCGTTGAACACACCAGCTACACCACCTGTTCCATGCTGATGAATACCGCTTGTGGGTATTATCGGACCATGCCTGTCTGATGAAGGCAGAAGCGTCCGTCGAAAGGCCTGGGACTTGCCATCTGTCCCTGAAACTCGCCACGCTACTAGTGGCAACTGTCCCGCATCTACTAGTGGATGAGGGGCCTTGAGAGGGTCCAGCAACAAATTCCATCTCTGAGGGAGAAGAATTGGTACAGCGCAAGACATCGCCAGAACCATCGGGAACCACGCTTGCGCTCTCACAATGGTGTAATTAATACCAGTTCCGTCTGTTGACGCCTGGTTTGCGCCAGGACCCTGGTTATCATGACAAAAGGAGGGAATGCATAACAAAGGACTGGGGGCCAAGTCTGAAGGAACGCATCCGAGGCTAGAGCCTCCGGATCCGGACGCCAGCTGTAAAAATTTGGTAGTTGTTTGTTCAGACGTGACGCGAACAAATCTAACTGGCAAGGGCCCCAAAGGAGATTCAGCATTCGGAAAATCCGGGGGTGTAGACGCCAATCGCTGTAGTCCCGTAGATAACGGGAGTGCCAGTCGGCTACTTCGTTTTGGCGACCCGGGAGGTATTCCGCCACTACAGACAGTTTGTGTTGCAGGCAATAATGCCAAAAATCTTTGGCGATCTCCGCTAGGATGCGGGACCTCGTTCCTCCGAGTTTGTTCACATATTGAACGGCCGACACATTGTCCATCCTCAAGAGGATGCAACAATCCGTCTTCTGCGGGGAGAGGCTGCGGATCGCGAGCGAGCCTGCCAGCAACTCTAAGCAATTGATGTGAAGGGCAAGCTCCTGCGGAGACCACCGTCCCCCGTCGAGATCGGACCGCAGCGGGCACCCCAGCCCCAGCGGCTGGCGTCCGACTCGATCACCACCTCTGGTTTGGAACCGAATATGGCTCTGCCATTCCACGATTCCATGTGGTCTAGCCACCACAACATCTCCAACCTCGCTTCCTCTGAAAGAGGGATCTGTTCGGCATATCCGAGGCCTTTGCGGAGATGTTGAATCTTCAAACGCTGGAGAGCCCGGTAGTGAAGAGGGCCCGGGAAGATGGCCTGGATCGAGGATGCCAGCAAACCCACTACCCGGGCTATGGATCTCAAGGATACAATCTGCCTGCTCATAATCGATCTCAACTCCTTCTTGATTGTTCTGATCTTGGACGTGGGCAGGAGAAGTTGGCAGCTGCGTGAGTCCACTTGAAAGCCCAGAAAATCTATAGCTTGTGTGGGCACCAGAACTGATTTCTGAGGGTTTACAATGAAACCCAGGCTTTGGAGTAATTGAATGGACCACTCTAGATGTTTCGTCACCAATAGTGGGCATTGTGCCATGAGAATGACATCGTCGAGGTAGACGATTAGTCTCACTCCGCGTGATCGCAAGGACTCCATCACCGGCCGAAGGAGTTTCGTGAAACACCATGGTGCTGACGAAAGTCCGAAGGGAAGGACCGTGTATTCGTAATAGACGCCTCGCCAGAGGAACTGAAGAAAGCGTCGGTGAGGGGCGTAGATGGGCACGGACAAGTAAGCGTCCTTTAGATCTAACCGGACCATCCAATCGCCCTCTTGCAGAAGGTCGCGTAATAAATGGACGCCCTCCATTTTGAAATGGCGGTATACGATCCAACCATTGAACTCTTTGAGATTGAGTACCAACCGGAACCCGCCCCTTTTTTCTGGACAAGGAACACATTGCTGATAAAACCCTGCGGGTGCAAAGGAGACGCCACTATTGCCCCTTTCTTCAAGAGGGATTGTATCTCCTCTGAAATAAAATTCTGATCGTGTTGGGAAAAATGTATGGGAGGAGGGGAAAAGCGCTGTATGGGGCGTTGGTACATTTCCAACTTGTAACCCTGTACCGTCTCTAGGATCCACGGATCTTGAGAGATCGTTTGCCAAACCTGGAGGAAATACTGAATGCGACCCCCCAACATCACTTGGGAACAAGGGATAAGTCTCACCTGTGGAGCCGGAATCCTGGTGATTTCCTTGGTTGCCACCAAATCTGCCTCTGCGGAATCGACTCCGCGCCCTCCGGGAGGGGTAGAAGTTAGGATTTCCAGAGGAATAGTCTTGATAACCTCCCCTGTGGTGTTGTTGGCCACGTGGGGCGCCTTGATTGTGACCTCGGCCGAACGACCGCCCTCTGTTTCGTCCGGCCCTGGAGAAAACCGGGCGGAAGGCGCGCCGGAGAGACTCTTGCGCCTTATCCAGGCCGCTGAAAGTAGCTACGAATTTTGTTAGCTCCTTCAAGAAGGGTTGACCAAAGAGGAGACCCTGGGCTACCGGGCCCGCTTCCGATGACGACAATTCCGCTAGTTTAGGATCTAGCTTGAGAAGGATAGACCTCCTCCTCTCACTCGACATGGCGCAGTTAGCGTTGCCCAACAGGCATACCGCTCGCTGCGTCCAACCGATGAGGTCGTCGGGGTCCACAAGGGACCCGGACTCCTTGGCTCGGAGACCTATCTCAAGAATCTTGGCTAAAGGCCCTGAGAGATCGAGGAGTTTATCCTGGCATGACCGCCAGGCGCGGTCTAAGCCTTTTTTGGGATCCTTTGCGTATTTTTTAAGATAGGTTAACATCGAAGGATCCACTTCGGGTGTTTCTGCCACACGTGCGGCCAGATCTGGTCTCGGGCACTCCGACCTAAGTCGTGCCCTGACGTCCTTGTCGAAGGGGCGCCGGAGGTGCGATTGAAGATAGTCCGCTACCTCCTGTGACGGGAGCCAGGCAGTAGAATTTGGGTGGATGATGTCCGCCGGGTCGAAGGTAAGATGTTTAGGTGGGGGGGGAGGTTCCACATGGTGTTCCTTCCTGGTCTTTTTCGCTGGCTTAACGAATTCCTCCTGATCGGATTCTCCGTCAGTAGAGGTGTCCCCTTTGTCGTCTTGGGTAGACTCCATCCGGTCCGGTTTCGCCAGATAAGAGTGGTCATTCGCTAGGGCTTTGGACAGCCGAGCGAAGTCTTCAGAATGGGGATTAGACACCTTGTCTTTTGGTTTGGGACGGGTATTTAAGGCTGGGAGCCACCCCTGTTGCAGCGCGTAGTTACTCAGATGACGTTTAAGGGGCGCAATCGCCCTTACTAGCGCTGAATTCACGGACTGCTGCACACCAGTATCCAAAGCCTCAACGAGGTCTTGCTCCATTGAACCGGAGGGTTCAGAATCAACATATTCCTCCTCAAAATAATATTCCTCCATGGTGCAAGCAACAGCTGTCACCAAAATGCCCAACAGTTGGTGTGTGTTCAGGAGTAATTATGGGGAGAGGGACCACCCCAGACAGGCCAGGCAATCAAGCCTACAGTAAAGTTATGTAGTGGAGGGAGGGCCTGCCAAAACCTCTCTAGGCAGAGCCTATGCTATTATTGTACAGCCCTCAGCTGATTTGAGCATCGGGCGTCAGTGGGGGCTGTAAAACGGGCCGATTATTTAAATAACTGAGCGTTTCCCGCTCTGCTACCGCTCCGAGTAGCGTTCACAATGCAGGCAGTAATTAGTAATGGCCGCCGCGCATGCGCGGTATCGGCCGCCCGTAAACAAGGAAAGAGGACTCGCGCCAGCGACTACGCGCGCGGTCCTCGCCCCCAAACTCCCACTCCACTGAGAGGGACACGGGCGCAGCGCGCCCGGTCGGGGAGGCCGAGCGCTCCCTCAGACGCCGCACACGCGCGTAAGCGCTCGACGAAGGAAGAAAAGGTACATTACTTTCTCCACACAGCGCGGATCAAGCGCCCGGTAGGGCCCGCGTAAGGTGGACAATATCGCAACACGTACAGCGCGAGCAAGCGCACATTCAAAACATTGAATTTTACGTATATATATATATAGACGTTAATGCCAAACACAAGCTACGCTCTCAACCCCATACACCCACATCCTGAAAAGCAGTAAGGGAGAGGCACTTAACTGGCTGCGGAGCAGCAAAGAAAGAGGAAGTGGTTACCTCTGATGGACTTGATATAGGGATAGTCTCTATGGTAGCAGGATACATAGGACTCATGGGATTTGTAGTTTTTTGGAATAAAAAAAAGATGGTTTTTATTGGCTGCTGTAATAAAGCAAAGAAATGAGAAGCATAATCGGAGCCTCCGGTCCTGACATAGAATCGGAGCCTCTGGTCCTGACACAAAATCACATTCGTTGACAGTTGTCCCGGAAGCGTTTCTTGTCTTGCGCATGCGGTCTGGATAAGTCTCTCGTCTTCGCAGCTGCGCATTGAGCTTCACTCAGTTAAGTCTGCTCCTTGCTTAGGGTCAGACATTGACATTTGTCTGGGGAGTGTTCCTTCTGCGCATGCGCTTTGGATAAATATCTGCTCTCCGCGGCTGCGCACTGAGCCTCACGTAGCCCAGTCTGCTCCATGCCGAGGATCACAGTCATTGACACTTGTCCCGGAAGTGTTTCTTGTCCTACACGTTCGGTCTGGAAATGTGTCTCCTCCCCGCGGCTGCGCACTGAGCTTCACTCAGTTTTGCTCCTTGCTCAGGGGCAGTCATTGTTCGTGGTCTCGGAAGTGTTCCTTCTTCTGCGCATGCGCTTCGCATAAGTATCTGCTGCCTGCGCACTGAGCCTCACGGCTGCTTCTTGCTCAGGGTCACGCATTGCCTGTTGTTCCCTCTTGGCTCCTCCGTAGGTCCGGTCAGTGCCCGGTGTCTCTGGGACTGCCACCCGCCCTGCACCGTGCACCGCAGCCAGCTGTGTCCGTGGATGGTTCCTGTCCCGCGGCGGTGACATCAGAGACGATAAACGTTGGGAAATAGCGATGAAAACCAGCAAGATGTTTCCGGGGGATGCTGCGGGGGTGAGTGCTGGTCTGTGGGGCTTCCCGCGGCCTGTGACGGGTCTGCATGAACTCAGCTGTCAGGCCAGCAGCCTCAGATCCTCAGGTGTCATCACTGCCCCGGTGAGGCTTGTCTGCAGCGCCCAGAGGCTGGCATTTATGTCTCACCTGTGACATGCCAGTGACCCCTGACCCGGAGCTGCATGTCCCACTGCTCCCTGTACTAGCACACCTTCTGTGATGGGTGTGAGGGAGCAGGAGACGCACCTGAGGGCCCGGGAGGGAGCAGGAGTCACACCTGAGGGCCCTAGAGGGAGCAGGAGACACACCTGAGGGCCCTAGAGGGAGCAGGAGACACCTGAGGGCCCTAGAGGGAGCAGGAAACACACATGGGGCCTGGGAGGGAGCAGGAGACACACCTGAGGGTGTGAGAGGGAGCAGGAGACACACCTGAGGGAGCAGGAGACACACCTGAGGGCCCGGAAGGGAGCAGGAGACACACCTGAGGGCCCGGAAGGGAGCAGGAGACACACCTGAGGGCCCGGGAGGGAGCAGGAGACGAGCAGGAGACACACCCGAGGGCCCAGGAGGGAGCAGGAGACACACCCGAGGGCCCGGGAGGGAGCAGGAGACACACCGAGGGCCCGGGAGGGAGCAGGAGACACACCTGTGGGCCCAGGAGGGAGCATGAGACACACCGAGGGCCTTAGAGGGAGCGGGAGACACACCTGAGGGCCCTAGAGGGAGCAGGAGACACACCAAGGGCCTTAGAGGGAGCAGGAGACACACCGAGGGCCTTAGAGGGAGCAGGGGACACACCAGAGGGCCCGAGAGGGAGCAGGAGATGCACCTTAGGGCCTTAGAGGGAGCAGGAGACACACCTGTGGGCCCTAGAGGGAGCAGGAGACACACCGAGGGCCTTAGAGGGAGCAGGGGACACACCCGAGGACCTGAGAGGGAGCAGGAGACACACCTTAGGGCCCGGGAGGGAGCAGGAGTCACACCTTAGGGCCCGGGAGGGAGCAGGAGTCACACCTGTGGGCCCTAGAGGGAGCAGGAGACACACCGAGGGCCTTAGAGGGAGCTGGGGACACACCCGAGGACCTGAGAGGGAGCAGGAGACACACCTGTGGGTGTGAGAGGGAGCAGGAGACACACCTAAGGGAGCAGGATACACGCCTGTGTGCCCTAGAGGGAGCAGGAGACACACCTGAGGGCCTTAGAGGGAGCAGGAGACATGCCTGAGAGTGTGAGAGGGAGCAGGAGACACACCTGAGGGCCTGGGAGGGAGCAGGAGACACACCTGAGGGCCTGGGAGGGAGCAGGAGACACACCTGAGGGCCCGGGAGGGAGCAGGAGACATACCTGAGGGCCCGGGAGGGAGCAGGAGACATACCTGAGGGCCCGGGAGGGAGCAGGAGACGCACCTGAGGCCCTCAGAGGGAGCAGGAGAGGCACCCGAGGGCCCGAGAGGGAACAGGAGAGACACCCGAGTGCCCGAGAGGGATCAGGAGAGACATCTGAGGGAGCAGGAGACACACCTTTGGGCCTGAGAGGGAGCAGGAGACACACCTGAGGGTGTGAGAGGGAGCAGGAGACACCTGAGGGCCCGGGAGGGAGCAGGAGACGCACATGAGGGCCCAAGAGGGAGCAGGAGACGCACCCGAGGCCCTCAGAGGGAGCAGGGAGAGATGCGCGAGAGGGAACAGGAGAGACACCCAAGGGCGCGAGAGGGAACAGGAGAGACACCCAAGGGCCCGAGAGGGAACAGGAGAGACACCCGAGGGCCCGAGAGGAAACAGGAGAGACACCCGAGCGCCCGAGAGGGAACAGGAGAGACACCCGAGCGCCCGAGAGGGAACAGGAGAGACACCCGAGGGCCCGAGACGGAGCAGGAGAGACACCCGAGACGGAGCAGGAGAGACACCCGAGGGCCCGAGAGGGGGCAGGAGACACACCCGAGGGCCCGAGAGGGGGCAGGAGACACACCTGAGGGCCCGAGAGGGGGCAGGAGACACACCTGAGGGCCCGAGAGGGGGCAGGAGACACACCTGAGGGCCTTAGAGGGAGCAGGAGACACACCTGTGGGCCCTAGAGGGAGCAGGAGACACACCGAGGGCCTTAGAGGGAGCAGGGGACACACCCGAGGACCTGAGAGGGAGCAGGAGACACACCTTAGGGCCCGGGAGGGAGCAGGAGTCACACCTTAGGGTCCGGGAGGGAGCAGGAGTCACACCTGTGGGCCCTAGAGGGAGCAGGAGACACACCAAGGGCCTTAGAGGGAGCTGGGGACACACCCGAGGACCTGAGAGGGAGCAGGAGACACACCTGAGGGTGTGAGAGGGAGCAGGAGACACACCTAAGGGAGCAGGATACACGCCTGTGTGCCCTAGAGGGAGCAAGAGACACACCTGAGGGCCTTAGAGGGAGCAGGAGACACGCCTGAGAGTGTGAGAGGGAGCAGGAGACACACCTGAGGGCCTGGGAGGGAGCAGGAGACACACCTGAGGGCCTGGGAGGGAGCAGGAGACACACCTGAGGGCCCGGGAGGGAGCAGGAGACATACCTGAGGGCCCGGGAGGGAGCAGGAGACATACCTGAGGGCCCGGGAGGGAGCAGGAGACGCACCTGAGGCCCTCAGAGGGAGCAGGAGAGGCACCCGAGGGCCCGAGAGGGAACAGGAGAGACACCCGAGGGCCCGAGAGGGATCAGGAGAGACATCTGAGGGAGCAGGAGACACACCTTTGGGCCTGAGAGGGAGCAGGAGACACACCTGAGGGTGTGAGAGGGAGCAGGAGACACCTGAGGGCCCGGGAGGGAGCAGGAGACGCACATGAGGGCCCAAGAGGGAGCAGGAGACGCACCGAGGCCCTCAGAGGGAGCAGGGAGAGATGCGCGAGAGGGAACAGGAGAGACACCCAAGGGCGCGAGAGGAACAGGAGAGACACCCAAGGGCCCGAGAGGGAACAGGAGAGACACCCGAGGGCCCGAGAGGAAACAGGAGAGACACCCGAGCGCCCGAGAGGGAATAGGAGAGACACCCGAGCGCCCGAGAGGGAACAGGAGAGACACCCGAGGGCCCGAGACGGAGCAGGAGAGACACCCGAGGGCCCGAGACGGAGCAGGAGAGACACCCGAGGGCCCGAGACGGAGCAGGAGAGACACCCGAGGGCCCGAGAGGGGGCAGGAGACACACCCGAGGGCCCGAGAGGGGGCAGGAGACACACCTGAGGGCCCGAGAGGGGGCAGGAGACACACCTGAGGGCCTTAGAGGGGGCAGGAGACACACCTGAGGGCCTTAGAGGGAGCAGGAGACACACCTGTGGGCCCTAGAGGGAGCAGGAGACACACCGAGGGCCTTAGAGGGAGCAGGGGACACACCCGAGGACCTGAGAGGGAGCAGGAGACACACCTTAGGGCCCGGGAGGGAGCAGGAGTCACACCTTAGGGCCCGGGAGGGAGCAGGAGTCACACCTGTGGGCCCTAGAGGGAGCAGGAGACACACCAAGGGCCTTAGAGGGAGCTGGGGACACACCCGAGGACCTGAGAGGGAGCAGGAGACACACCTGAGGGTGTGTGAGGGAGCAGGAGACACACCTAAGGGAGCAGGATACACGCCTGTGTGCCCTAGAGGGAGCAAGAGACACACCTGAGGGCCTTAGAGGGAGCAGGAGACACGCCTGAGAGTGTGAGAGGGAGCAGGAGACACACCTGAGGGCCTGGGAGGGAGCAGGAGACACACCTGAGGGCCTGGGAGGGAGCAGGAGACACACCTGAGGGCCTGGGAGGGAGCAGGAGACACACCTGAGGGCCTGGGAGGGAGCAGGAGACACACCTGAGGGCCCGGGAGGGAGCAGGAGACATACCTGAGGGGCCCGGGAGGGAGCAGGAGACATACCTGAGGGCCCGGGAGGGAGCAGGAGACGCACCTGAGGCCCTCAGAGGGAGCAGGAGAGGCACCCGAGGGCCCGAGAGGGAACAGGAGAGACACCCGAGGGCCCGAGAGGGATCAGGAGAGACATCTGAGGGAGCAGGAGACACACCTGTGGGCCTGAGAGGGAGCAGGAGACACACCTGTGGGCCTGAGAGGGAGCAGGAGACACACCTGAGGGTGTGAGAGGGAGCAGGAGACACCTGAGGGCCCGGGAGGGAGCAGGAGACGCACATGAGGGCCCAAGAGGGAGCAGGAGACGCACCCGAGGCCCTCAGAGGGTGCAGGGAGAGATGCGCGAGAGGGAACAGGAGAGACACCCAAGGGCCCGAGAGGAAACAGGAGAGACACCCGAGCGCCCGAGAGGGAACAGGAGAGACACCCGAGCGCCCGAGAGGGAACAGGAGAGACACCCGAGCGCCCGAGAGGGAACAGGAGAGACACCCGAGGGCCCGAGAGGGGGCAGGAGACACACCCGAGGGCCCGAGAGGGGGCAGGAGACACACCCGAGGGCCCGAGAGGGGGCAGGAGACACACCCGAGGGCCCGAGAGGGGGCAGGAGACACACCCGAGGGCCCGAGAGGGAGCAGGAGACACACCTGAGGGCCTGAGAGGGAGCAGGAGACACACCTGAGTGCCTGAGAGGGAGCAGGAGACACACCTGAGGGCCTGAGAGGGAGCAGGAGACACACCTGAGGGCGTGGGAGGGAGCAGGAGACACACCTGAGGGCGTGGGAGGGAGCAGGAGACACACCTGAGGGCCCGGGAGGGAGCAGGAGACACACCTGAGGGCCCAGGAGGGAGCAGGAGACACACCTGAGGTCTTGGGATATGCATTGTGTCTGTAGCGAGAGACAAGGCAGTGACAGTGCAGTGACACTGCCTGGTGTCAAGAGACCTGCAGGAAATTACTCCATGACACCTGCCAGGCATTGTTACCCCTGATGCTTGGCAGACTGACTGCAGAGCTCTGCAAAGTCACTTTAAAGAACCCCTGACACCCTGTGGTAAGTACTCGTTCTACATTATGTTCCCAACATGGGACCATCAAACCACCTTCCTCCTCAATAACGCTGCCACAGCAAGAGCAACATGCTGCAACAACTTCTTATTCACATCACTAAAGCACTAGAACGGTTCGCTAGGGCTTATGATGGGAAGTTTCCAGAGTCTAAATAAGAAAGTCACCTGCTCCCTGGTCGGCGCAAGGTTAAACCTGAAAGCTGATATTATGTCACTGGCCAGGAGTATCAAGGGTCTAGACCAGGGGTCTCCAACTTTTTCTTTATTAAGAGCGACTTATGTTCAATGAAAATCATCCAGAGCTACTAATATTATTGATTGCCTCTACGTGGGTAATTTTTAACAACCATAACTGCAATGCCACTGGCACTAAGTTACTGTTAGTAATAAGTCTCTCCACACATCAGTGCATGAGTTCTGAAAAGACATTTCCTTTTCAAATGCACAATTTTGGTATACATGTAATAATTCTACCAAGCAAAATCTTCTAATTTAGCACTGTGGGCTGTTAGCAGGAGAGGAACGTATGGGTAGCTGGACCGCTACTAGTAGCTTGCAAGCTACTTGTTGGAGAAGCCTGGACTAGACTGTCTGAGCAGCTGGAAGAAACAGCACCCGCTTACTCACACGTCACTCTTCAACCACACACCGTGTGCACACCCCTTTGCATGCACACATACATATACACCCCGCATGTACACACTCTCTCTGCCTTAACCTCATTATTGGCGTCTCTAGTGAGGAAGGTATTGATTTGGAAGACGGGCACAAATTGCTTCACAGTGGCAGTGACAAGCAGGGCAAGAAACGCACTAAATGTAAATCACCAGAAGAGCGACACGACACCCATTGTACTCTTCCTAGGTGGTGATCTTGTAATCTAGATAGAGATGCACTGGTTTAAATGCATGCCTCATGCCTTTGGCTTGCAGCAGACTCCAGGGAATTGATCCTAAGTAATTGTACACTGCAGAGCTTACTTATGCAGGAGGAGGCCGGCGGTTCCTGTAGTCGGACATTCCTCTTGAAGATGCAAGGCAGAGGAGGGAACTTTTATGTACAGAAGCCTGGTGAATTTCCTTGAAGAATGTGTGATTACAGGAACCGCCAGCCTCCTCTTGCAAAAAGTAAGTCGTGGGATCAAGGATTTTAAAGAGGTTTCATTTAACGGATCAAGTCTCTTGAGATTTATACAATAAAGTGATTTTTAGAATGATATATGTGTGTTTATACATATATATAATATATATATATATATATTACCTACTGGCAGTCGCCAGTAGGTAGTTATAGTTAGGACCTAGTTCCCATAGGAAAAGCGTTTTTTGATTTGCCAATATCTTTGGCGCCGTTTGACGAATCTTCGTGAAAGTTTCAAAACTAATGGGGCGCTCTGGTCAGCTCCTGTCTTGAAAGTTTCTGGGTGATTCGTCAAGCGGGAGCCGAGAAAAAAGGGGGGTCCCAAAATGCGTTTTCTCTATATTAATTTCCATAGGAACTTTTGTCGCGGCTACAGCCTGAACTGCTGAACAGAATTACACCAAATTTGGCAGAGAGGTAGCTCTTGGTCCAGAGTTCACTCTTTGCTTTAAATGGTGTAGATCCGGTCAGTAGTTCCTGAGAAACTTAAAAATAAAAAATATCGATATCTGGTGACCGAGGAGGATTCGCGAACCCTCCCGATCACGACCTTCATTCTGATTGGCTGCCAACACTTCAAACCAGAAAGTGTTGGCAGCCATCTTGTGACTCGGTTGAATCAAGTCACAAGAAAAAACGTTAAAAAAAAGATAAGGGGACAGGGTAGAAACACCCTGACCCCCTAGGCCTGCTCAGGAGGTCCCACAGGGACCCTGAGGGCCCAAAAAAACATTTTTGGCGGGATTCGCGCTGGGTGCGCGAATCCGGCCAGGAAAAAAAAAAAAAAACAAGCCCGCTCTTCGTTTAATTAGGCCCCCGGGTGGGCCAGGTCCCGGGCGCAATGTTCAAAATACACGCGGGCTGCTGGGGCCCCCACAGCCCCGGGACCGTGTCCCCGGGGCTTATCTATTCAATGCGTGGGGTTTTATGCTAATCCGTCTTGGGAGGAGGGGGCGTGTGAGCTGCGGCTCCTGAGCCATTCTGAATCCGTTTAAACTTTCCTGGTGCAGGCTGCTCCGCTGCGGAGTGTCTAGGTTCCTCTGCTTGGGCACTGCGGGACAGGCTGGGGGCACTGCCGCCCCGGGAGGTTGCTGGATAGTGCGGCCACGGGGCAGGAGATGTGGCTGCCACTCTGCTGTGGTCTCTGCCAGCTGCTGGCTTTGCTACCGTCCGTCACCACAGACCTGCGCTCCCTGGGCGGGAGCTCCACCGAGGACCGCACAGTGGACTGGGTGCACCACATAGACACTGGTGGCCGGCCGGAGACCCCGGGCAAGGGGCTCAGAGTATCCAGCCGGCCGGACTGCGAACTTTTGCACCGCCACCCCGAGTTTCCCCGGCGGCCGGACACTTTCATTTGCTTGCCGCTGGGAGTTTACATTCACGGGCAGGACTGTTTCATCTAGTACTGGCGGAAGCAAGGCCGAGGGTCTCCACACATCACCGTCCGCTGCCTTGTTGCCCCTCGCTGCCGTCGCGCCGGCCACCTGGTGCCGGAGGTCCTGGCTGCTCTTTTGGCCTTGGAGAGCTCGGGCTGCCATTGCTCCTGCGGGTGCATGCATCCCTGAGTTAGTGACTTCACGTGCGCACGTACCTTCGTGTCTGTCCTTGTCACTATATTCCGTGACGGGGGTCACCAACCGAGTGTCTTTTTATTGTCTCCCTGTGTATGAGTCCTTGTCAAAGGACAGCGTTTTCCAGTCTTTGGCGGAGCTTCTTGGCTCATTGTGTGATTCTGGTCAGGACGTGGCATAGAAAGAGTGCCATGGCCCCAATTAATTCAAATAAAATGTACGCTCACCCCTAATTTGATAGTAAAATACAGCTGTAATTGGGGTCCAGTGGACCCCTCAGATCCGTGGGCCCGGTGCCACTGCACCTGCAGCGCTACTGATAGACTCGCCTCTGTTCGCATGTCTCCTCTACCTGTCGGCTAGCACGCACGACACGCTTGCACCCCGCCACGCTTTTCATGTCTGAATGAAACGCCGTTATAGTGAATGTGATTTTAAACGATATTCAATGCGCGAAAGACAGACACATGATTGAATACTGTGCAGAGGAAGCATTAAACATTTATGTCTGTCGTTATCTTCATTGCAATAACTGTTTGCTTTTACTGGGCGAATATTGCTTTTACTGAGTCAATTGTCTGTTCTTAAATGTGCCCCTTGCCTTTATCCAGCTCGAAACCGACCGTCCTGAGCAAGGAGCAGGTCGCCGCCTTCTCCAGGGAAGCTAAGGGCTGCTCCCAGCCCCCATTCCCCATTACACAAACCCGGGTGTACCCCAACCCTCTCATGGCAGATAGGGGACCGGTTTGTTAGGTGGTTAATGGGGATTTACAGAAACACCTGATCCAATAGGCATTCATATGGGACGTTAGAGACACCCTCCCCCCAGGCGCTGCGCTTAAGCTTATCTGTGGTAATGTTCCTGATTTTTTTCTCAAGTGAACGATTGCTCACAGCTTGACCCAAATCATGAGTGAAAAGTTCGGTCAGACCTGCTTTTCATTTGCATTCCGGGACTTCTAGTCCTCCATATATAAAAGGACAAGCAAAGCTGCAGCATCAGAGTGTGGAGAACAAACCCGGGGCTGGCCGATTAAAGCAGGACTGGCCTGCAGCCTGCCCCCTGGAGGGTGGGGTGCTCGGGTTAAGTAAAACGCCATTCTACAACTGTGGGACCTTCCCTGGACACCCCTGGTGGGGCGCGCTTCATTACAGACTCTTCACCTGTTTATCAAGAGCGCGCGGCAGTCCGATATGCCCAAGTGTTTTGTTTTTCCTCCGTTTAGACTATGGGTTAAATAGGCACAGTGCCCACTGCCGAATCCATGTAAATGCGCCCATGCTATGCACGTTTGCACATGTGAAGCTGCCCTCGCAAGCCCTCGTTGCAGAAGAACAGACCTCTTCTGATAATGGCCACCGATGCCACTTGTTTCCAGCCCACCATCTGCTTTCCTTTCTGCCCCATTCAAACAGACGAGGTTGCAGTACAGCGTGGAAGTGGTGGGGAGAGGTCTGTTGTCTCTGTGCTGGACCTTGGCACAGGGAGAGCAGATGCCCAGTCTCGACTCCCCACATAGCCAGACCACGTCATCCTGGGAGTTTCTGGTCTCCTACCTTTGCCTCGCTACCCGTCCTAAACAGCATTGCCCACGCCATTAGGTCGCATCTTTGTGACCTATGGCTTTGCCAGTGTTATTTTTAGCCACCCTGCGCAGCATGCGCAATGTTGTGTGGCATGGCTAAAGTTTAAAAAAAACACCCCTTTGATACGGACTAATATAAGAGACAATGATAACTGGTCAGGAGGAGTTCATTGTTAAACCGAGTATGACTGTGTGTGAGAGAGAGTGAAGCAGGGAGGAAGGAAATTAATGTGACAAGGACAGAGAGGTAGAGAATAAAAGGGAGAAAAGGAGAGAGAGAGAGGAGGTGAGAGAGGAAAAGAGAGTGAGGTGAGATCGAGACAGCAAGAAAACACGAAAATTAGAAAGAAAACAAGAGACAACGGGAAAAAGTGACAGAAAGGAAGTGAAAAGAAGGCAAATGGGAGGTAGCGAGACTGAAGTGTGAGAGATGGAGAGAGCAATATGGAGAAAGAAAGCGAGGGAGTGATATGAACGGGGAAAGTGAATGAGACGAAAGGCAAAGAGAAGGAGGGAGTGATAGGGAAAAGATGGAGAGAAGAAGCGAAGGGGGCAAGAAATGTAGAAAGAGAACGGGGAACGTTTATGATGTACAGCACTGTACTCAACAAAGTTTCATCTGTTTAACACAATGGGAATTTGATCTGCGTTTATGGTTATACATTGGTAATACTGAAACAAAGTGGAAATACACCGATGTGCGCCTAAACGTGGGTCCCCAATAGACTTTATGCGGACTACTGTTTCTTTTCGGCTTGGTTTAGTTGGATAAGAAGGAAGGGTGACATTTGCAGAGGTCTTTCTTTCCACCTGTGACGCTTGCAGTGCCTTGTTTTCAGTGGTTTGCACTTTCAGGTCGGCCTTGACAGCAGGACTTTCCCGCTACAAAAAGCCACTACGTGCCTGTCTCCACCACAATGCCACAGAGGAGCTATTGCACCAGAGATCAAGGGGAGTGTTTTTCGCTTCACGCATCTATGGACTCTGTGACAAAAACTTACCTCAAACGATGCTGGTGACAATAGAAATATCGACACGTGTTTCACTTTGGGGCAGGGTGGCATCACCTGACATAACAACATGGAAGGGGGTAAAATGCCCTAGATTAAAATCTACATTTAGTTTAGCATCTTATTGATACAGCTCACTGACACCCAGGCGCTAACCCTTCCATGCACTACAGGCCTATAAACTTCATCCAAAGTGTGTGTGTGTGTGTGTGTGTGTGTGTGTGTGTGTGTGTGTGTGTGTGTGTGTGTGTGTGTGTGTGTGTGTGTGTGTGTGTGTGTGTGTGTGTGTGTGTGTGTGTGTGTGTGTGTGTGTGTGTGTGTGTGTGTGTGTGTGTGTGTGTGTGTGTGTGTGTGTGTGTGTGGTGTGTGTGTCTGTGGTCTGTGGTCTGTGGTCTGTGTGTCAGTCAGTCACACTCACATCTAAAATATGCCCTGCCTTCCTACCGGGACGGCGCCAGAAAAACCCCTTGGGGTAGCTGTGCGCCCTACAAATTTAATAATAATCTTTCATCTACTGATATGTGTCTAGCGCCCCGGGGAACGCCACACCTAATAAAAAATTATTTTTGCTGCCTTTGTTTTATTTCAACTGTGCTTCTGCGTTTAATAAAACGATAGTTTTCCTTCAGGGTGCGCATGTACTTGCTGAGTTCACAACAAGCATTAGCAAAGCCAATTGCTCTTCCCCAGTGAGAGAGCTATTGTCTTTGTCAATGGTTTTTAGCCATGTTGCACAGCAGTCCGGATGCTGTGCAGCATGGCTGAAGGTACAAAAAAAGCTCTATGTCATAGTTATGCCCCTTTTTTAACTAAGTAAACCAGATGTCTTGTAAACGACATTTCCATGTGATAAGGTTGTGCAAAGGGCTTTTGCAGAATTTGCTGACTCGTGTAGTTCGCCTGGCATTCTCCTTTTCTGTCTGTGTCTGTCGTACACCCATGCCTAGTGCTGAGTCCCGGGCCGAGCCCTACCTTCTAAATGTACAAGTCACTTCAAAGCAGACATTTTCAGCCACCACCCGCTTTCAAGAAAAAAAGTAGGTCTACATTATTCATAATGTTCTAAAAATGTATGGTGGTACACTTTTGTTTCTCTTGCTCTTACCTTTGTATGGAGGTATTAAATCAGCCATGCACATTTAACTATCACATCAGATTGTTGTGATATTTCATAAAGATCTAGACGTTTTTGCACAAATAAAGTCTTTCGCTGTTACACAGACAAAGGAGAGGCTTGCACTACTTAAACTACATAAAGTACTAAGCTGAGAAATGCTGAGGAGAGCGTGATGACTAAACAGTGGCCGCAGAATAGGATTGCTGTCTTGGTCAAGCTAACCCGAGGGCCTCAGTTGATAGAGTATTCCAACACTGACACAATAGTGCAAGTGTTAGTTCACTGTCTTCCTTTGCATCCAGATGTTCTTTTGGTTTTTGTAAGAGGCATGGTCATGCTGTTATAGGGCCAAGCTGCCAATATGTATATCTTCATCACCGGTGACTCAACAGGAGTACGTGAAGTGCCTAGTCCTTCAAAACTCTTTCCTTGACACACTATCACGCACAAACACTCCCCCCACCGAACTGTCCAACCCCACTGAGGAGCACTTCTGGACCTAGTCAGAGGTATGAGCAGGGCCACTGGAATTATGCTACTGTTTGGCTGCACCGACTTTCGCACTATTATACATTTTCCGCATTTTCCACATAATCCATCATCTGCTGCATAATCTGCAGATTTGGACAAAAAAACCTTGTTTGTAGCTCAAACGGCTCTAACATTACCAAAAATGCAGCAACAAGTGTTATAGCGTGGTGGTAGGCCCTTTGCAAACCTAGAATGGTCACTTCTTACTTATTGCTAAATGTGGGAGTTAAATTTGTACTAATGGTGTGCAAACCAATCTTGCTTGTTTCTGCGCCTCTCTTGCCTCTTTCTGCATTTCTCTTGCTTCTTTCTACACCTTTCTTCCTTTTTCTGCACTTCTCTTGCCTCTTTCTGCACATCTCTTCCGCTTTCTCCACCTCCCTTCTTTCGGCACCCCTCTTGGTTCTTTCTGCACCCCTCTTGCCTCGTTCTGCACCCCTCTTGGTTCTTTCTGCACCCCTCTTGGTTCTTTTTGCACCTGTCTTCCAAATTTCTGCACCCCTCTTGCCTCTGTCTGCACCCCTCTTCCTGCACCCCTCTTGCCTGTGTCTGCATCCCTCTTGCCTCTTTCTGCATCCCTCTTGCCTCTTTCTGCATCCCTCTTGCCTCTTTCTGCACCCCTCTTGCTTCTTTCTGCACCCCTCTTGCTTCTTTCTGCACCCCTCTTGCTTCTTTCTGCACCTCTGTTGCTTCTTTCTGCACCTCTGTTGCTTCTTTCTGCACCTTTCTTGCTTCTTTCAGCACCTTTCTTGCTTCTTTCTGCACCTCTCTTGTCTCTTTCTGCACCCCTCTTGTCTCTTTCTGCACCTCTGTTGCTTATTTCTGCACTTCTCTTGCAAATGTCTTCACCCCTCGTGCCTCTTTGTGCACCTCTCTTGCCTCTTTCTGCACACTCTTGCCTCTTTCTTCACCTCTGTTGGTTCTTTCTGCACTGCTCTTGCTTCTTTCTGCAACTCTCTCGTAAATTTATGCATCCCTCTTGCTGCACCTCTTGCCTTTTTCTGCACTGCTCTTGCTTCTTTCTGCAACTCTCTCGCAAATTTATGCATCCCTCTTGCCTCTTTCTGCACCTCTTTTGCCTTTTTCTGCACTTTTCTTGCTTCTTTCTGCACCTTCTTGCTTCTTTCTGCACCTCTCGCTTCTTTCTGCACCCTTCTTGCCTCTTTCTGCACCTCTCGTGCCTCTTTCTGCACCTCTCGTGCCTCTTTCTGCACCTCTCTTGCCTCTTTCTGCACCTCTCTTGCTTCTTTCTGCACCTCTCTTGCTTCTTTCTGCACCTCCCTTGCCTCTTTCTGCAACCATGTTCCCATTTTCTGCACCTCTCTTGCTTCTTTCTGCACCTCTCTTGCTTCTTTCTGCACCCCTCTTGCCTCTTTCTGCACCCCTGTTCCCTCTGTCTGCACCCCTGTTCCCTCTGTCTGCACCTCTTTTGCCTGTTTCTGGAACTCTCTTGCCTCTTTCTGCACTTTTCTTGCCTTTTTCTGTACCCCTCTTGCCTCTTTGTGCACCCTTATTTCCTCTTTGTGCACCTATGTTGCTTCTTTCTGCACCTCTTTTGCCTCTTTCTGCAGTTCTATTGCCTCTGTCTGCACCCCTCTTGCCTCTGTCTGCACCCCTGCTCCCTCTTTCTGCACTTTTGCCTGTTTCTGCAACTCTCTTGCTTCTTTCTGAACTTCTCTTGCCTCTTTCTGTACTCAAATGGGAAGTGCAAGCTGTCAAGTTTAAAGGTCTGCGTGCTCTCATGACTGAGGTATATGTCTACTTCTACATGTGTCATTACATGTGTTATGCATCTGAAGATGGTAGCTTAAAAAGCGGGTAACTTCTCCTATAGGTGGTCAAATCTTCTCAGTTCTGCTTTGTCATTCGGTTGCACAGGCAGACATGTCTTATGTATATATGTATTCTAGAGCTCCTCAAATATACTATTGAATACCCATGTGCCCTGTATTGTGAGCAGAAAGAAATGCATACACCTTTTTGTACACAAATTTGCAGATTATGCTGTTTGAAACACAGGTATTCAAGTATTTGTGTGTTTATTTTTATGTAACATGTCACTAGGAAAAAGCAGAGACTGTCCGGGACTGTCCGGGACTATGTCGGGAACACAGTCAGGGACTTGAGCAAGGACTGGGTAGAAAACGTACCATGCACAGAAAGAGTAGTACAGCGCTGCCCAGGATCACACAAGGAGTCAGAGGAGAAAAAGGGATCCAAAGGGGAAGCCTGTACAAGATGGCTAAGACTCAGAAAGGAAGGGCACTCACAAGGCAATTTAGCATTCAGACTAACTACACCCAGGACGGACGTGCAAGACATATATATATATATATATATATATATATATATAATACAACATTAACAATAAAAGGAATGTGGGGTAAAGCACTCAGGAGCTCCACACGGTAAGACTGAAGCTCAGTAAGTTCCTCACCCACAATTGCTGTTACAGATACTGACTGAAAATACCCACATATAGGATATGTATGCAAAGGCAGGGTCTGTGAAGCTTATACCTATGGTGATGTTGTAACTGTAACTCAAAGACAATACTCTCAGTGAACAAGAAACTCCACCTAGGTAGTCAGCTGTGCCCACAGATCCTGGCGATCAAACAGGAACATGCAAGGCAGTAACAGCAATGGGGTAGAGCTAAACACAAGCACAATAGACAAGGAGCTAGCAAGGAGGAGTGCTTAACAGTCAAGGAAGGAAATCACAGGGCACACTTGGCAGAAAGCAGGTAACAAACATACAAGGTAACAGAAGCAAGACAGCAGAATAGAAAGACAGCAAACTAGAACTGGAACTAAGGAAATGGTAAGAAAGGCAGGGACTGGAAAAGGATATACAGAAGGGGAGGCTACAAGGGTATACTAGAATAGTGCAGGTTCAGGAATCAAGAAAACAAAGTAGCATAGAAGGCAGTGCTGGGGCAGGAACAAGAATTGAGCTAAGGGTCAGGAGTCAAGGTAGCACTGCAGGCAGTGCTGGTTCAGGAACGGGATTACTAAAGCTTCAGGAGTCAAGGTAGCACTGCAGGCAGTGCTAGTTCAGGAGCAGGGAATTACTAAAGCTTCAGGAGTCAAGGTAGCACTGAAGACAGTGCTAGTTCAGGAACAGGGAAATTACTAAAGCTTCAGGAGTCAAGGTAGCACTGCAGGCAGTACTGGTTCAAGGAAACAGGAAATAGCTACAGCTCAGGAAACAAGGAGTCAAGAGAGCACTGCAAATCAGGAACTAGAAATAGCTGAAGCCCAGGAACAAAGAATAACTATAGCTCAGGAAACAAGGTAGCACTGCAAGCAGTGCTAATTCAGGCACAAGGAATAGCTATAGCTCAGGAACTTGGGAAACAAGGATTAGCTATAGCTCAGGAATCAAGGAATATCAAAAGCTCAGGAAACACTGGAAACAAGGATCGGCCTCACCGGTATACAGCTACATTGACCAACACTGGGCTGAAGGGAGCTGGGGCTTAAAAGAGCTCACAGTACTCATGCGCATCAGGTGTGAGCAGGCTAGCAGCAGCCAGCCACAGGTGAACTGAATTCCTCCACCCATCCTTGGCCTGCAGGGGTGGAGACAAAGCAGTGAGCAGGGGATTATAGGTAATGGAGTTTCCAGCAAGAGCAGACTGGCTTCCACAAAACCCGGCATGGATTGGGAATGGATGTCAATTCCTAAATGATGTCCAAATGCCTGGAAGTCAGGATATGCATACAGGGGAGTGTCTGGAAGCATATTAGAATACTGGAAAGCCCCACAATTCGGCCCCCTGTTGGTGAGAACGAGAGCACAGGGAGTGAATCGTGACAGTACACCCCCTCCAACGACCGGCTCCCCGAATCTGGGACTCGATTTAAAGCCTTTGCTGCTATGAAATAAGTCCATTTCCATCAGAGATGTAGTGAAAGATACCAGAGGACTGCAGGAAAAATGTGATGTTCTGGAGGGTAGGATAATAGGCTGTAAATTAACAGCAGTATTGAAGGCAGAACCTGAAGAGTCCAAATCCAGTAACAGGGGCTTAGAAGCCTGAATTAAAGGTGTTTGAAGTCTTGATGATGGCAGGCTAGAGTAGCACTCTGAAATCAAAGGAAGATTTACTGTAGGGTCAAAAGCATATAACGGATTGGCAGGAGGCACAGAGGTCAACGGCAAACTGGCTGAAGACAAAGGAGACAACAAGAAGCAGACCTGAGACTCTGGCCCTGGATGAAAACATACAGAAGACTCACATGCAGGAGACTCTGGAAGCAGGTATGCAGGAGACCCAGGCCCTTGAGGCTTACATGTTGAGAGTTTTATCTCTGATGCTGGCGATTCAGTCTCTGAATGTATACGTACTGAGACCTCTGAAGGCTGGCAAACTGGAAGCACAGGGTCAAAAAGTAGGCAAGATAGAGGCTCAAGGCCAGAAGGCAGGGAGCCTGGAAGCTCTGGTGCTGAAGGCAGGGAGCCTGGAAGCTCTGGTGCTGAAGTCAGATAGGCTGGGAGCTCTGGTTCGGAAGTCAGACAGGCTGGAGACTCTGACTTAGTAGGCAGGTGAGCTGAGGGCTTGTGCTCTGAATGCAGGCAGTCTGGAGGCTCCGGTACTAATGGCAGGCAGGCTGCAGGCTCGGGCTCAGATGGCAGGCAGGCTGCAGGCTCAGGCTCACATGGCAGGCAGGCTGCAGGCTCGGGCTCACATGACAGGCAGGCTGTAGGCTGAAGTTCAGAAGGCAGCAGGCCGGCTGAGGACTCTGGAGACTCTGAGAGCAGCAGGCCGGCTGAGGACTCTGGAGACTCTGCAAAAAGACAAGCTGATGACAGAGAGGCACAAGGATGTTGGACTTTAAATTCTGGGAATGGCGATAGCCTGTGAACAGTAGATTCCCTATTGTCAATATTGAAATCTTCACAGTTCCTTGGCTCATTAAAACACACTGAAGGGCTTTCTTCGGGATGGCTAAGAATACTGCTTATCTTAGAGTCTCTGATGACCAGACTCCCTTTACCATTTGGCAGTTCACATGTCTTAGTCAGAGGAAATAGGTCTGATACTTCTTGGTCATGGGAGATTTGTTCAATTCCTTCTGCATTACAAGGTGGTCCAGATGCATCACAGCATTGAGTAATATTATGTCCTGACTTTTCAATATGTGGCGTGCTTGAAGGCGAGAGAGCAAACAAGGGGTCAGGATTGTGTTCCTTCTCAGTGAGGAGGTTGGCTTCAGTCGCAGAATTTAGACCAAAAGCATAGACTGAGTCAGAGGGTGTTGTCACATCAGGGATTATGTTGGGCACTGGTTCAGGTTTTGCCTGTATGTCAATGGTCAGGGTATGTGATACCCCCGGGGTGGAACTGATCTCCCTACCAGGAAGTGAAAGCAAACTAGTATTTAGTGTCTTTCCTGGCATCTGGGGTTCCTTAGGAGTGGAGGGACACATCTCAGATGTAGTGCCTATACACAGTTTAGCACTAGAAGACAACACATCAGAGGAGGTAGAAATTTCAGAATTCAAACAAATACTTTCATTAACTGGACTGTGAGACAAGGTACTATGGTTTTTCTGAATGGAATCTGAGGGATCAGCCACTGTATTGTTCACACAATCGCTGGACCAGCTCTGAGGGGAACGCAAAAGAGAGCGCAAGGCTTCATTCTCCATTTCTAAGGAGGCTAACATAGAGATGGAAAAGTTGTTTTCTATAGGGGTTTTAGATTCCCACTTGAACTCTGGGTTATAATTTTTTAACAGAGTCTGAAACATTTTATTCTCTCGTTGTAATTCAAGAATCTTAGATGTAATTATATCCTGTGAAGACTGTAGATCTTTCTCCACAAGGACAGTGGTAGACTTGGCAACTTCACAACAAGCAGCAGAGCTATACCTTGGATTTTGATCAAACTGGCTATTAGCCGCCTGTGTTCTAGTAGGTCTTTTCTTTCTTTTGTTAAACTGATTATGGTTTACTTTGAATGTGGTATTTAACAAGGTCCCTTTAGTATCCGGGACTGTGCTCTTTACTGGACTACAAGACTGTGTAACATTATTTGAATGGAGACCAGAGGTTATAAAATGCATCTGCTCTTTCTTTGGCTGTGTGGTTGAATACTGTATTTTACAACCACTTACAGCAGACGTGCCAGATTCAGAATTCTTGTTCAGCAAACTGAGTAAGGTAGCATTCTCCTTATGCAATGCTGACACAGACATTGAATCTGGATCAGAACAGAAGATTAAGTTCGGATCCGGCAAAGAGGTGTTTGAGAGCCAATGAGTAAAATATTCAGAACGTAAATGTCCATTTCTCATAAGAGGATTCATGGTTTCAGGACTAGGGTGAACAAACTGTAAAGTAGACACTAAATGCCTCTCGTTGTTGGGCACTGGGGAATTGCCCTGCACAAACCTAAATGATGTACTGGTGTATTTCTTTCTTAAATCTCTCATTAGGACACACCTTCAATATTTTCACACACAAATGTAACAGAAAAATGGTAGCTAACTGAACGCAAAGAAACCTCACAAGTGACCCTGGGAATGTGGGTTGGTCATTCTGTCAGGGACTGTCCGGGATTATGTCGGGAACACAGTCAGGGACTTGAGCAAGGACTGGGTAGAAAACGTACCATGCACAGAAAGAGTAGTACAGCGCTGCCCAGGATCACACAAGGAGTCAGAGGAGAAAAAGGGATCCAAAGGGGAAGCCTGTACAAGATGGCTAAGACTCAGAAAGCAAGGGCACTCACAAGGCAATATAGCATTCAGACTAACTACACCCAGGACGGACGTGCAAGACATATTTATAATGCAACATTAACAATAAAGGGAATGTGGGGTAAAGCACTCAGGAGCTCCACACGGTAAGACTGAAGCTCAGTAAGTTCCTCACCCACAATTGCTGTTACAGATACTGACTGAAAATACCCACATATAGGATATGTATGCAAAGGCAGGGTCTGTGCAGCTTATACCTATGGTGATGATATAACTATAACTCAAAGACAATACTCACAGTGAACAAGAAACACCACCTAGGTAGTGAGCTGTGCCCACGGATCCTGGCGATCAAACAGGAACACGCAAGGCAGTAAGGGGTAGAACTAAACACAAGCACAATAGACAAGGAGCTAGCAAGGAGGAGTGCTTAACAGTCAAGGAAGGAAATCACAGGGCACACTTGGCAAAAAGCAGGTAACAAACATACAAGGTAACAGAAGCAAGACAGCAGAATAGAAAGACCGCAAACTAGAACTGGAACCAAGGAAATGGGAAGAAAGGCAGGGACTGGAAAAGGATATACAGAAGGGTATACTAGAATAGTGCAGGTTCAGGAATCAAGAAAACAAAGTAACATAGAAGGCAGTGCTGGGGCAGGAACAAGAATTGAGCTAAGGCTGAGGAGTCAAGGTAGGACTGCAGGCAGTGCTGGTTCAGGAACAGGGAATTACTAAAGCTTCAGGAGTCAAGGTAGCACTGCAGGCAGTGCTAGTTTAAGAACAGGGAATTACTAAAGCTTCAGGAGTCAAGATAGCACTGCAGGCAGTACTGGTTCAAGGACACAGGAAATAGCTACAGCTCAGGAAACAAGGAGTCAAGAGAGCACTGCAAGCAGTGTAAATCAGGAACAAGAAATAGCTGAAGCCCAGGAACAGGAACAAAGAATAACTATAGCTCAGAACTCAGGAAACAAGGTAGCACTGCAGGCAGTTCTAATTCAGGCACAAGGAATAGCTATAGCTCAGGAATTCAGGAAACTAGGATTAACTATAGCTCAGGAATCAAGGAATATCAAAAGCTCAGGAAACACTGGAAATAAGGGTATCAAAAGCTCAGGAAACACTGGAAACAAGGATCGGCCTCACCGGTATACAGCTACATTGACCAACACTGGGCTGAAGGGAGCTGGGGCTTAAAAGAGCTCACCGTACTCATGCACATCAGGTGTGAGCAGGCTAGCAGCAGCCAGCCACAGGTGAACTGAATTCCTCCACCCATCCTTGGCCTGCAGGGGTGGAGACAAAGCAGTGAGCAGGGGATTATAGGTAATGGAGTTTCCAGCATGAGCAGACTGGTTTCCACAAAACCCGGCATGGATTTGGAATGGATGTCAATTCCAAAATGATGTCCAAATGCCTGGAAGTCAGGATATGCATACAGGGGAGTGTCTGGAAGCATATTAGAATACTGGAAAGCCCCACAATTCGGCCCCCTGTTGGTGGGAACGAGAGCACAGGGAGTGAATCGTGACAGAGACATGCATGCATACCTTCACAAACTTGGTCAGACTTACAACAGTGATATGCTTAGGATTGCTGTTTTATATTTGGTAGGCCTAACATTCTGAGCAGTCGATTAATAGTGAACCTTCACGAGAAAAGTGAGGTTTAAGACATCTTGGGAGAAGGATTAGTGATTAGGGTACTTTGTATGAGTCTGTTGTAAGGTACAGTCAAAGTAGGCCTCTTCCTGCACCTCTGTTGGTTCTTTCTGCACATCTCTTGTTTCTTTCTGCACCTTTCTTCCTGTTTCTGGACTTCTGTTGCCTCTTTCTGCATTTCTCTTGCTTCTTTCTACGCCTTTCTTCCTCTTTCTGTACATGTTCTACCTTTGTAGGCATAGTTAGAAATTAGCATTTAAAATACCTTAGAAATTCACTGAAAAAACCAGAGGTTTCAGGGACGTTATAGTTAGGAATTAGCATTTTAAAAACCTTAGAAATTCACTGAAAAAACCACAGGTTTCAGGGCCGTTATAGTTAGGCTGACATTTCACTCGTACAAAACCAGAGAAATTCGGCCGTTATAGTTAGTTGAGGTAACTATAACTCGCGCCCCCGCAATGCACTGCTGATGACGTCACATATTACATCACTCATGACATGGTCAGTGACATCACTGGTGACATCTCAAATGACATCACTGATGACGTCATCCACTTAATATCTGATGCACCTCCTCACACCCTAATATAACCTTTCATACACCCACTCTAAAATACAGACTACCTTTCTCGAAACCATAGACACACCAATACCAGTTAGTACATACCCACTCACTGATTCATAGGACTACACACACCTCTACTCACTCACCCATACAGTCACTCGTACACGTAGTCACTCATCAATACAGCCTCTGATATATGCACTCATAAAGACACTCACATACTGCCACTCATCCACAAAGATACTCACACACATAGTCAGTCACCCAAAGACTCAATCACACTGCCATTTACTCATCTATACAGTTATACACACACCACCTCACTCATACAGATACTAACACATTCTTACTCTCTTATACAATCACTGACACAAGCACACACTCATCCATACCGCCACTCTCACAATCACTCACTCTCACATATAGTCACTTATACTCCAACACTCACATATACTGCCCTTCACATATGTAGTTACTCACACATATACCACTGAGACATCCATTCACTCACCAACACAGCCATACGCACACTCACTCATCCATTCAGCCCCTCGCAGATGCACTCATGAGCCCATACACCCAGTGTATCACCCACTCACACATCCATGCAGGGAGTCACACAATAACACAGACACTCAGGCACTCAGGCACCCATGCAGGTACTCAGACAACCAATCATTAACCCATATAGACACTCATGTAGCTACACACCAACCCATGCAACCACTTACACACTAACTGACAGACTGATACAGACATTCACAGAAATTAGTCATTCACCCATGCATTCACTAAGACACGTTTAATCACTCACTTACACAGTCAGTCACACACCCAGTAAATGATCTATTCAGACACTCATAAACCCACTCATTCTTCAATACACCTTGGCGTATATATATAACATTCTTAAACTTTAAAAAAACACTCAGTCACTGGATGATGTCATCAGTGATGTCATGAGTGATGTCATCAGTGATGTCATGAGTGATGTAATATGTGATGTCATCAGCAGTGTATTATGCGGGCGCGAGTTATAGTTAGCTCAGCTAACTATAACGGCTGAATTTCTCTGGTTTTGTATGAGTGAAATGTCAGCCTAACTATAACGTCCCTGAAACCTCTGTTTTTTTCAGTGAATTTCTAAGGTTTTTAAAATGCTAATTCCTAACTATAACGTCCCTGAAACCTCTGTTTTTTTCAGTGAATTTATATACACACAAGTATATTATTTTACCTTGGCTTGGCTTGGGAAAGGGCACAAAAACGTGCACTTTTATCCTTCGAATGTTATTTTTATACAAGTCCATATTTATGTTTGTATGTGGTGTATATGACTGGGTTAATGATGCACCCTTTGTCGACTAACTTTTGATTGATAATAGCTAACATCTTTCAAATCCATTATACATTGTCTTTTAAAAGGTTTTTTATAAGTTGTAATTTATTAATTCTTTTTGGGAATTAGCAGGAAGGTTTGGTCAATGTGTTTAAAGCTGCAGTGCTTAAATATTTTATGTATTTTTTTGTTGAAGAGATGCATTCAGCCACACCTTATAAACAATACACTGTTTATTCCGAAGATACATGTCAAACTCTCACCTCGTTTTGGTATAAAGATGGTAACCATGAAACGCATTTACCATGTACGCATTTCAGTGCTCAACTGTTTTCTAAACGTTTTTAGTAGCATAATTTATTGTGATATTAACAGTAGGTTAGAGACTATTTTATTTATGACTGTTTTTTTGTATATTTGTTATTCTGAAATCCTTTTCAGCCATTGGTTGTCCTTTTTATATGTTCCTTTTTCTTGTCATTTCCTCTCTCTCATATCTATATATTTCCGGTGTGTTTATTACTTTGACTGTGTAATAACATGACCTACATTTTGTTATTGGCTGTGTTTTAATGCTGCGTTTCTAAATCAATAACCAATTTGAAATGTCAACTAACTGATCATATCTCGTGTTGGCTGGTAATGGAATATTTTCATTTTCTGGATAAAGTGATAAATCTAAAAAAGAGTTCACTGGTGGGATTTTATTTGACACTGGGGTAGCATGGTTGAGCTAATTCGGCCAGTGTCCTAATATGTCCATCGTTAGCTGTTTGTTTATATCTACTTTTCTAAGCTGTGGTTTCCTTTGTGTTTAAGGGTAGTATTGTCAGGGCCACTGGAATTATGCGTCAGGGTAACACCAAATTATGTGGCAGGGTTGACTAAATTATGCGTCGAGAAGGCAAATTATGCAGCATAATGCAGCACATTTTTAAAAACTATTACTTCATATTTTTAGGTCTCGCCTAGGCAGCCCTTGCGCTGTCTCTTCGAGACATGCTGTATTCAGGTATGGAGTTGAAGCTCCGCCCATTTTCCGCCCATCTTTTCAATTGGCTCCTGTTACTGTCCATTCTAAATGGTTGCTTTTGATTCATGAATAGGCTTAGTATTCCCTCCTTAGTACCGCATTTTCTGCTTTTGTAACCTCCCATGAGGAGTGGCCCTTTTACTTGTGTTGTTACTCAGGATCTTTCATTTACAGCCTGTGAGCACTATTTTCTTAAATGAGTTTCTCCTACCTGCTGTTTCAGGCTCACTTTTCGCTTCCCAGCTAACACTATGGTTTAACTGCACGGTAACCATCATCTTTAGCAATGGCCTCTGCGCCTTTCTTGTGTGTGCTCACCAATCTCTCTTTTTATATATATCTTTTTTTAAGTTGCGCCTTTAATCGTAAACAATGGCGGGCGCACAGCTCGCCATTCTATTTTGTCATTATTCATTTTTTTACCAGCGCAGCAATCCTTCGAATCTCCAACATAGGCTGCTGGGCGTTGCTTTTCTTCTGGGCGGCACGCCATTAATCTTAAACAATGGCGGCCACGCGGCAAAGGTGTGCTTCATTTTTGTCCCATAAACTATAGTAGTAGCCAAGTGCTGCATATATTTCCTGCTTGGCTCCAGGCCCACAAGCATCCGCAGAGGTGAGTGTATCCGGCTCATCTATTGAATAGTTTGGCACGTTAAGCTTTCACTTCTGAATATGCTACGGGACACATTACGCTGCCGCCCGTACTTTTATTTTCCAAAACGGAGCCGAGGTTCGAGTCCTAGACTGTCGTGCCAGGGCTGGAGACGAGTACACCCTCTGCGCCATGTAATCCCGACCTTCCGCTCTCACAAACGCATATGATTATTCGTATGGTCGCGTACCAGTTGAGTGGGATACGGTGAGGAAAGGCTCCGGGGGTGCAGTTACGAGGTGCTATGGTATTTGAAACTGGGGTAAGGAATGGTGAGGGTGCCTGCATGGAAACAGACTCTGGGCATCATGGGATTTGTAGTCTGACCTCAGTACCTTCTTAAACGCAGGCAGTTTGTAAAAAATAAAAACAGCATTTTCTCCTTGCGTATTTACTAAATCCTCATTGGTTACTCAATACTTTTAGATCATTATTTTTCATGCCTCCTGCTAAGAGGAGTTCTGAGCACGGTGGGGCAGTTATCGACCTTCCACCTCATGCTTGTTGTTTTGTGAATATTTTCGTCCATGCTGCTCTGAGGATCCTCCTACCTCGATGGCAGCTTTCCAGCTGCTGCACATTCTTACTTCAGCTCCCTTGCGTTCTTCTTCTCTTTCTAACTTCCTCAATCAGTCTCACATCAACAAGGAACTGAGCAAAAATTCCAGTAAAGTCAAGAGATGCGAAAAATAAAATCTTTTGATTTTCCAACTCCTTAAACTTTTACTTTCGTCTCTCTGTCTTCTAATCGAGCAAATTCTCTGATGTCCATTACTATGCGATCTAAGTCACACATCCAATGTTCTCATCGAGAATGCTGAAGCTTTACATTTTTTTCTTGTAATTAGCACCCTTTTCCCCACAAAGTCAGAGCAGCTATGCATGCCTCGGGATGTACGAAAATGTTTTTTCCATTCCAAATTGTGCAAAATCAATATGAAGATTTTTGTACATTTTCTAGAGATCTTAAAAATGTTGTATGTAGTTGCAAATGTATTGCCAATATTCACAGTGCGTCATACTGGTCATCAAAGTGAGTGAAATCACTGAGCAAACTATATGATAAAATATTGAGACCATTATGCACTACAACTTCAAATATTGTAGAAGAGTATCACTTTTTATATTTAGCAAATATTTCTGTACCTCCCAAAGGGAAGTGTTAAAGTATGTGCCACCCAATAAAGAGTACTCTGTGTGCTCCCCTTTTGTGCGGATGAGCTACTTTCGACGTTCATATATACACAAGAATGTGATGGAACTGAAACCTAACTCCTCACAACTAGGCGCTCTGAAGTAAGTTTTTGTAGAAGTGTGTGTGTGTTTGGGGTTTTATACAGAAATGCCCAGTCAAAAAGCTATGCTATGCTATTGCAAGGTTTCCTGCTCCTTCTTCTACTGCTTTCAAAACTACCATGGGTAAATCAATTGGACAGGCTTTTTTATATTAATGAAAACAGCACTTTATTGTTTGGCTATTTTGTATGTGCCATAGTGTGATGGTGAGAGGTTGATTCTGAGAATAAGTCAAAGAATTGATGAATGAATTGATGGATGAGTTAGTTTATGAATCAATGGGTGAGTGCATGGATGGATGAATGGTTAGTTGTTTTTTGAATGGGTGTCCAATTTGGTGCATGATGAATGCATATTGTGCTGATTTTGGTGTATGGATGAAGGAGTGAGTGAATAACTGAACTGATGTATGAAGAGGAAAGTGTGTGCAATAATTGATGAAAGAGTGATGGATAAGTGAGAGCATGGATTTGTGTATGGCTAAGATGATGAATGAACGCATGGATGATAACACCGTGAATGATGAAGGTTGCTGCAGTCCTTATGGTGGAAGGAGGCTCATCTCTCCACCTGTTGCTGCTTCTGTCACACTCATCAATGCACTCACTCATCCATTCATCAATCCATGTGACAGTCACTCACGCCTTCTTCCATCCATGTACCCAGTCAGTCCACTATTCATCAATTCGTATACTCACTCATTATCCATACACCCATTGGTTCATTGTTACATTCACTCATTTGCACAAGCACACACAAACTTGCCAACATAAAAGAACTTTCAGGTATAACAAAGTTAGGCCGACTGGTTTTGCCAATACTTGTTTTACAATTTTTTCAGTGGGCTTTTGTCATTTTGCAAATTAATTTAGGTTTATGCAAGTCAAGCAATTTATTTAATTTGCTACAAATTCTTCCTGGACCACATATAGCATCGACCTGCTTCAGCATCTTCTTTCTTAGCCATGATTAATTTACCTCCTGGCCTGGTAAAAACTCACTTATTTGTAATAGCGTTCAGTTCCCGAGCCCCTGCTCTCCAGGCCTTCTACATTAATATTATTCATGATCGACACTTAGTTAAAGGACTTCTTAAACTCTTTTTCTGTAAGGTAGCCTGTAAAACACCAGTCCATGCTGTTTATCTCAAAGTGGACACATTTGCTAAGCTGCCTTTGAGGGTGTTTTTCACACTCCACCTATTATTACTATAAGCTTGCTTGTTGTTATTCTGACTCCCTAGGTCATTCTTAGCAATGGTAATTCCCGTCAAGCAAACTAACACCAACTTTCTAAACCTTTCCATTTCATCACACGGGTTTCTTGAATAACCTGGCTGTATTGCAGTGCTTAATTTGTGCTGGTGTGTGCAGCTACTTGACCTCAGCACCTATTTCTTGACACAGCACATTTTATGACATTCCACTACATAGTAGCAATGTCAATTTGTAAAAATCGACAGACAATTTAACAATGCAAAATGCATAAAACATAATAATACCAGCACCTCCAGGCCATTCTTGCATCTTTGGATGGCCAAGAATAGTTCATATTGTCACATTTGTTGGAGTGTGATGGTAAGCGAATAGCACTTGTACTGGCATTTGGCTGTGCTGACGAGGAGAGTGGGTGGTAAGAGCTGCACTGGCCTCCTGAGAAATATCTTGGGCACAGACATTTATTTTTCCACAAATTAAACACTGGCGTATAGTTAGACCTGGTTTGATTGGGGCCTAGACTCTTCCTTCTCAGAGGCAGAAGACGGCATGGGAACTATGTGCGTGTGCCTCCCAGCTCGATGCCCTTTGCTAGTTATGATATATGCATATATTTAATTTTTTCCACCAACACTGCACCTAATTTAATTCCATCATTTGTATCCACCCGTTATAATAATGATAAAAATTATGTGTTTTTGTTTGACTCATCTTAACACTTTAAATAAGGAATATTTCACTGTCCAAATGTAATGATGCTCACTTTATTCTTGTGAGAAGGATCACAGACTTAGTTGCCTTTCTAGAATTTGAACTTTTGACGTAGGTAGACCTTCTCCCCCTGAGCCATCTGAGTACAATCCGACAGCAAACACAAAGAGATGATGGACAGAGCGCTGAAACTTTTCAGACACTCACCCCCAGTCACAGATCTGGGTTGAATCCATCATCCTTCTTTAGCTCACTTCGCCTCCTCAGTTCAGACCCAGCTATATGCAAATCAGTCTTGACCCTGTGCCTCATGAGAACAGTCCAGCCCGAACTGCCAAGCCAGGTCTACCCTGAACCGGAAACAAGCATCCTGGGACCGGTTTCTGGGTATCACCCTTCATCAGCCAGGCTAGCTTGACTCCAGTGGCAAAGTGAGCAAGGGACCCACTGTTGTATTCCGCTTTAGGTGTCCGTATATAGGTTTTCCCGAATCATGTTCTTATATAGGCACAATTCGCATTGCCCTTATATAGGCATAGAATCCCAGTCCTTATTTAGGCATTAACCGTGCACTCCAAATACAGCCATGATCACCGACATCCGTCCACCCTAACGTCACAACGAGTTCTTAGAAACCAGACCCTTAAGCTTCGGGAGTTCCCCTAGCACAGGACTATTGATTTCTCCAAGAACTCATCTATTATGTATGAACCGTTATACCTTAAGGGTTCATTCCTGACGTCTTCCTCTGTCCGACTTCACGTCAATGCTAACATTCCGAGGCACCTATCAGGTATAAATATACCTTCCCTCGCCCAAGCAAGTCAGAGGAGACCTCGACTTCAGAGGAGCCCATATCCCGGCCTGACGCACTGAGAAGACGCTGTCATTCCTGCACGCAGAAGAATCCAGCTTCCAGTGTTCTGACTCCCTTCGCGGGGTGTTAGAGTTCGAGTCCGGAAGGAGATTCCCACCTCTCTCATTCTCAAGGTATGGAGCTGACTAGAACCTAGAGGGACTCTTGGCATACTATACTTGACATACTCTTAGTATACTATACTAGAGAATACTCCACCTACTTCTTACCTTTCCCTACACCTAGACTGGGTTAGGTACATTGGGGTAGAACTAGTTTAGAGACGCATCGTATGAGTACTCCCATTTTTAGCTCATGTTATTTATGTACGTGAATATATGCTAAAAGGTAATGCTAGCGCAGTATTATTTATTTCTACTGCTTACGCTGTACATTATTTATCTTGCATACTATCTTGTGATCATAACAGCACATATCTCTTACACGAGAAACAAGACTGTTCAATAAAACCTTTTTATTGAAACGCCCATCTTTCCTTTCTGTGTAACTCTGTAGAAACTAAGCATGCACGATTGACTGAGTGAAACTGTTATCTATTGTTTCCACGATTCTGAGACGTGTTCCGATTCTAAAGGGAAACAAAGTGGTCATGTTTATGCGGTTGCCAGAAACTACTCCCTTCTTGTTCTCAAGGAGTTTCTAGTGGCCTCTGAGCTAGCTGGCACAAGTAATTAAGTTTAATATACTCAATAGGGACATACCGACCTCAGTCCTATGTCAAGCCTAATGGGTTATATTATTCCAATGCGCAGAGCCTATTAGGGAAATAGGAACTACACTACATGGCGCCCAAACGTTTGGTAAGGCAGTAATTTAACGCTAGATACTGAGTAACTCAGTCGTGCTTTTCTCAGAGACCCCTACTCATATACTCCATAAGACGTCTGGAGTGGGTAGGGTTAAATATCCGCCATAACTAAATAGGACAAAAAAAACCTATATATTAGTTGTTTGGTTTGTTCAACGTTGAAGGATAGTGTTCCAAAATATTGTGCACCTTATCTTTTGTTTCCTTGAAACTTGTTCTACATTTTTCAAAAAACAAATGTCCACACGCGGGGACAATGCCACCGAAACCGGTGGAGCTGCGGCTCAACCAGTCGTAACAGCTTTTAACATTACAGGTTTAAATGAAACCGAGGAGGGTGTTATAGACATCCATCCGAACTTAAGAAGAGCCATCACTCTAAAACTTATAAAACATGGCCTACCACCAAGAGGCGGTAGAGCAGTTTTCGTGATAGAGGCACATGAATCCTTTCAGACAGAGGTATTCTATTCATGGATAGTATTCCCTGAATCAAATTCAGTAACAAAACTGTTTCACTTCTACAAAGAAGATGAACCACCAGAGGAATATATTCCTTTCGAGGATATTGAAATTCCACTAACATACCGGGAGCATCAGCTCTGGTTTAAAGGCACCCTAAAACATCACAGAAACATTACCAGGCTCGGTCCACTAGGTAGACCAGGAGCAACATGGCCGATTCTAGCCGGCTACACACCTCATCCTGACATCGATATAATGTCAGACGAGGAATTACTTACTCAACTTACAGAGTTAATAAAAATTTACAGACAATTAGTCCAATATGTCATGCGGACTTTCACAGTCCAACCACCATTGACCATTCCAAACCAAACCCCTCAACAGGGGAATACACTAAAAATTACACCACAGACTTTATACGCAGTCATGGGTAAAATGCCCACAAAACGTGCGCAAATTCCATTCTGGATAGCTCAAAAAATTACTCAAATAGAAGCAGTATTTCCTAATACTAGCCCTTATGAGAAACACAGAATCCTAACAATCTGTTTACCAATGGGGATCACACCACAACTGGAAGACTGCACCACTTAGGGCTCAGTCTTTGCTGCCATCTATACTAAAACACATGGTGTTCCGTCAATTGCAGTAATACCAGATGTCCTGAAACAAATTCAAAACGAATACGGGGCAGAGCCTGCTCTAAATTTACGTAAGAAATTACTGAAAAATTTCAACCAGGTGTCAACAATAATATTATCTAATATTAAAGGGGAGGCAGCAGCAGTGGCGATCCGCCAACGATTAAGGGAATTCGATGTTACAGAACATCAAACCGAACTACCCAGAATAATAGAACAATCTTATGCAGAATTAGGCAGAGATAGTTTGGGTGGAAGACCATTGAAGCCAAAACTATCTGAAAGTCCTGAGAAGGACTCTATTAAACAAACTCCTACATCTTCTAAAAAGAAGTGGGAAACTAATAAGCAAAATTCAAACGAGAAACGTTCTCATTCCCGAGTAGGTCTCCTCAAAAGGAGCCCTCTGAAAGGAGGTATAACCTCAGGAATAGGGATAATTTGAAAAAGCCTGACAGGTATCAAGATACTGATACACGTTCCTCTCGTACCTTTCAGATATCGTCACAGACATCGGAAAGAAGAGGACGGTCAGAACATAGAGAAGAACGCGTGAAATCGAAAGACGACAAACACGTTCCGAAAAATAAATCAAAACCTCAATTCTCAAAAAGAAGGTAGCAGGTCTGAAGATCAGACATGCCGAGGATACTGAGAACACAACTCAAGTACAGAGAATGGGCTCAGACAATGCTGGACAGTGCAGCAGAAGTCACAATAGTTCACCAGAACCTGAAGGAACTTCTGGAGATAGTGGACTTGAATGAGTACATTACAGTTGAGACTGTAGACACCAGGGTTAGTACTCCACAAAGGTTATATGAAATAACACTCCGAATGGAGGGAGACATACCGAGAAAGGTGAAAACACTCTTTTGGGAAAAACTTTCACGGGGTTATGATATACTTCTAGCTGAAAAAGACTGGCCACCACAATTTGTCAGGGAGTGCCCACATGGTGAAGACGTTATTATGCCTGCCTTCTCCAACCATATTCCAATTCACCTAAAATATACTTATGCCAGGAAATGGGCAGTTGCCCAGGCCCCAGCATTATACAAAAATCATGTAGGATGGGATGAGGACTCCTCACCATAAAATACATCTAAAAAATGAACCTACTGCACAGAGGCAGTACCCAATAAAGCAAGAAGCTAAAAAACAGGTCAGGGAGATCTTAGATCAACTTGAATACCAAGGGGTGATTGAAACATGCACCTCTTCAATGAACAATCCCTTGTTTCCTGTATCCAAACCAGACAATTCATATCGTCTAGTTTTGGATTACAGACACTTAAACACTTGTTCTAAAACATTTGCAGTGCAAAATGCAGATAGTACAGCATTAATGAATAACATTGTTCGTAAAAAATATAAAACCACATTAGATATCTCAAATGGTTTCTTTTGTCAAAACATAGCACCTGGAAGCAGGAACTTAACAGCTTTCTCAATAATGTGGACCCAGCGTCAATTTTGTCGACTCCCACAAGGGTTCAAGAACAACTCGGGGTTATTCTCAGCGAGGGTAACGGAGTTACTACAAATTTATGATAATGAGGCATTGTCATATGTCGATGACATCTATCTGACAGACGATGACCTGGATATTCACTTGAACAGGGTGAGCACCATTATACTGGGCTTCGCCTCTGAGGGCTATAAGTTCAACTTTAAAAAATCCAGAATTGCCCATCTCAATGTCCTTTTTCTAGGATATGAGCTTTCAAATGAAGGTAAGAGCTTGGCAGCCAACTTTTTAGAAAGGTGAGCGCTGCTTCAACCTCCAAAAACGCTGAAAAACTTACAATCCATCTTGGGTTTCCTAAATTTTGGTAGAACTTACATTCTAAATTACGCAGAAAGGGTTAAACCTCTCTACGCATTAATCAAACCTGATTTTTCAATCAAATATTGGACACAGGAACACACAGAAATCCTGCGTTCACTCCAAGCTAACATGTTAGCAACAAATCACTTACAAACACGCGTAAGTCAACGCAACTTAGTGATCCGAATAATTTCGGGTCAATGCGGATTCACCTACTTAACATTTAACGAGGGTGAAAAAGTACCAATAGCATACAAATCACATTTGTATACACAAGCAGAAATGCGCTTCACTTCAACTGAAAAAATACTGACAGCAGTTAAAACTGCAGAAGCAAAAGAAAGAGCTCTAGCCCAAGGGAAACGCATTATTGTCGTAACCCCAGTACCGGCTTTAGAGGCGGTAACTAAAGCGAGCATTCCAAATGCTAAAGCATTACATCCTAGATGGATACAATGGGTTAATTCTCTTGCTGCAACAGATGTTGAATATGTTTTTGATCCTGATTTAAAAACACAGGCGTTCCTGCAATATGAACATGAATGTCCTCTGCCCACTGAAATTCTGCCTCTCGATCAGTATGAATTCATAATTTACACTGACGGATCCGCACAACCCGCTACAGGGAGTAAGCAAGCTTACAGTGCAGCGTGCGCAATCGTTAAAGGTCGCATGCGCGATGGTAACTTCAGACCAATGGTCACTAAAACTCAATCTCTAGGAGATTGTACAGCTCAGCGAGCTGAACTACAAGCATTCAAACTGGCACTTGAAAGTACAGATCGCGAATTCCCCACACTCATAGTGTGCAATTCTTTCTACTGTGTACAGTCGTATAATGAATATATACAAAATTGGCTTGAAAATTGGTTCAAAGATGCAAAAGGTGGCACAATAAAGCATAAAACGCTTTGGGAACAAGTAGTTCAGTTAAAAAACGAACTACCAAAGGCTCACGTGATACATACACTGAGTCATCAACGTGATGGCGTTCACGTTGCAGGGAATTCATTGGCTGACGAAGCCGCAAAGGGGGCTGTTCAGATGGCTTCCGTAGCTGCGATCACTCGTTCAAAAACAAGAATAGATAGTGAGATAATGTTGGCTGTCAATGCTACGAGCAAAGGCAGTTGTGCAGCGTTACCCAAAAAGTTTCCACTCAAGTACTCTTATGTAATTGATGCTAACAACGTTCCTTTTGCTCGAATCCCTGGAGTGGGGGATAGGATAATTCCAAACAAGGCACGTAGATTAGGACTAATCCTAGCAGCACATGAAGGGATAGCATCTGCCCATGCATGTATTTCTGCAACAGTATCTTTACTGAAACAAAGATATTGGTGGCCTGGCATTAGGAAACAGACCAAAAACTATGTTTTGGAATATGAACTTTGCCAACAGATGAAAGTCTCCACAGTGAAACGTCCTGCGCAGACACCCCTGTTAATTTCAGACAAACCATTAGCTTGTGTTTACCTGGACCACTGCGGTCCCTTGCAAAGGGACGGTAACTATAAATATATAATGGTCGCAGTGGATTCATGCTCTAGGTTCCTATGGTTATGGCCTCAGCGCTCGGCTGACGCTCGAACTGTTATAAAAGATTTGCGAGTCTTTATCGGCACATACGCAATAGGCACGCTACATTCTGACCAGGGCCCTGCGTTTAGCTCTCGGGCTTACAAAGAAGCCATGGCCAGTCTGGGCGTTGCATTGCGGTACTCCTCTCTGTTTCATCCTGAGGGAAATTCTGTTGTGGAAAGGAAAAACCGGGACATAAAGCAGTCTATAACAGCTAGGGTATTAGGTTCGGGTGATGGGTGGGTCAAACATCTTTATGGGGTCCAACGCTCATTAAATAATTTGCCAAGAAGTTCTCTAGGGGGAGTCACTCCATATGAGGTCCTGTTTGGGACAAGAATGTGGGTTCCTGATCTCGAATGTAAAGGCACAGTGGTGCAAAATAAACCCTTTGATATCAAAGATCGTTTGGCTGTTTTACAGGATCTAAATGAACTAAGATCGAAACAAAGCAACGTGTTCCTGCAGCCAACCACCACTGGGGAAAAACCGGCAGTCCCAGCAAGGCCTGTCTGGATTCCAAAAGTTGGGGATCTAGTCAGAGAGAAGATTGCGGACAAGAAGGAATTTGGACCTTCTTACAGACAACCAGTACCTGTCCTAGCCGTTCACGGAACAAGAACAGTACTTCTGCTGCCCCTTGCTGGAAAAAAGGAGAAAAGATTTGTGTCCATCGACCTCCTCAAACCACAGTATGTGGCCAATACTAAATAGTAGGCCTCGTGGACTCCGACCTAGTAACAGACGCACTCCTCTCGCTACTATCCAAGAGGTTCAGACTGAAAGACTGATAACCATCGAGAATTCAGCAGTAACAGATGAAGGACTGAGCAACAATGCTATGGAACTCATCCCTCTTGAAACTCAAGTAACAGTTTGTCCAAATACACCTGTCTACGCCAATGTAACAAGTGTCAACTGGTTCCAGCAATTTCTACAAATCCTGATGCAATTCCAACAATTGACAGAACTGCTTCTGGCTATTTCATTAACTTTGATACGTTTTCTGAGGATCTGAGTGAACCTGAGACGTCGCCAGCATCAAAAACTTTTAAACAGCAAGTACAAGACTTTTTTCATTTTTTGAGAAAGACTTATCTGGTTTCACCATGGATTGAACTATGGATTATTTCTGGAATATTTTTCTTTCTGCTGTGGCTAGCTTTGGTTATGACTATGAGCGTGCTTATAAATGGCAGATACATCCATTTGGACATTGAAAGTAAAGATGTGAACTTACTTTTGAAACCTCTCAAATCTTCCCATTGTGAAGCAAGAGACTTGTCAGCAGTGAACATCACAGCCGTTCCTATAGAGGATGGTATAGTGTGGGACAAAACATATTTCGATATATTCGGCCCTACGGAACAATTGAACATTCCACATTTATTTAAAATTTCACTAAGTGATTTTATTTCGTCCAGTAGCTATTCTGATGATTGGGACTTTGAGACTGTAAATGACATGATGTTTGATCTAGAAAGGTCTGCTGCATTTTCTAACAATGAATATTTAGAGGGTTCATCAGACTATGAACAGCTGTATTGCTATAACCACTATGGTCATCATTTTTTGCATAAATCTGCAACACCTAGAAATGTGTTTATGTTTAACCAATGGGAGCATTGTCCTACACCACCAAAAGGTAGTTCAAAAACGTTTGCTAAAAAGTTTCCATATTTTTCAGGATACAATACATCTGATCCAGAAACATTTTACTATAAAAATGTAAACAAAACAGGACTGAAAATTATGTTAACTAATACAAAACAGATTTACTCTGCAGCATTTATTGCCCAACTGTCTAGACATAGTTTCGATTTGTGGAAGGACACAATAGACACAAAATCTGTCTGGGGTACTAAAGATTGGCAAGTGCAGGGGATAGAAGCTTTGTTTAGAGCCTGTATCATCCCTCAACAAATAATGTTTTTGAATGACACTGTGCAACAAACGTCTTGCCTTGGTTTAGCCAAGATCAAAGATATGAAAACACCTTCTGTACCAACACCTGCAAGTGATAACAATACACAGGCAGCGGTTACAGTTGACACAATACTACAAATCAACAGAACAAATCCTGATTGGAGAAAATGGTTGATCTGGCCCACAGACACAAACATCTGTCAAGGAAGATTCCTGAATAAAACACAGGGGTTTACTATTCACAGGCCAGACCCACGAAACGTCCAAAGACAGCATCCGGGGGTAGTAACAACATACAGTGTAGGAAAATGATGCCTTGATTGGCTGCAAAAATCTACACTTAAGGATGTGAAACAACACTTATCTTTACTTAAAGAAGACGCAGACCGTAGGGAATTCTTGCTTGGACCATGAAAACCGCGTCAAAAACGTTTCATATATGCCGGCATCTATGCTGCTTATAATGAAGCATGGAAGGTGTCACAGGTAGAGGCCGCAGAACGAATACGTGAACTTGATCGTATTAACTTCGAGAAAACTCTCACTGTGGTCGACAACGGGTTAACAACTTTGTCATCCAGAATTTATTCATTGGACAACATTGTATCCTCTGCTATCGACATACTGGAACAAGATTTAGCCATGTTACAACAAGGCCAATCTCAGTTACGTTCTATTATGTTATTAAGCTGGACGCTGCAATCTTTGCGTGCGGGCTATGTGCCTTGGCGTTTTATCAACACGTCGGCTCTGTTTGCAGAATACAATCTGACTGATAAACAGATCGAACTGGCACAAAGGGGAGCAAAGTATACAGTGCTGAGCATTGAAAAACTGGAAAAATTACCATTCACAGTGGCAGAAAAACCAGCTACAGAATGGCTTATTCATGGCAAAATCACTCTGCCTGTAACTACTTTTCAGTTTCAGTATTGCCTCAAACAAATGCAAGCAGGCAAATATGAAAGGTTGGGTAAAGAATACATTAAGACATCCTGGACTTTACCTTACACATACAGATGTTGGAGTGGGGATCGTGAAGTGTTTCTGAGCGGTACACACTGTGAAAGTGCACTAAGCGGTTCACTAATTTGTCAGGACATTTCTTTACACGGGGCTTGTAATGGTTCTGTGGCAAATTTGTCCTGCCATCAGCAGGGTACACCAGCTGCTGTGATTAATCCAACGTTTGGCCAACTTTCTAATGGGAGTTACCTCATGTTGAATGATCAGATCTGCTGTGGCATGTTGCCAGGCATCCCATATCTAGTAACGGTCAACTCCAGGGTCACTTGCTGTATGCAAGTATTGTTTGCCCCAATAGACACAGTCAGGGAGTCGCCTTTGTGGCCTTCGTTGAATGTCTCTTTTATACGATTTGATACTTTAAGCAGAATGAAAGCCATGCTTATTCAAGAAACAGTGCCTTTGACCTCGGCCAAAGAAATCTATGATTTACAAGTTGCAAGGACTTCGGCTGAGATACAGGCTTTAATTCGTACAAACTGCCCTATACATTTCGTAGAAATGATAGGACGTATCTTTAACATGTCTGATACAAGCGGAATTGTACATGTATTTAAGACCATCTGTTCCGGACTATTAGCACCTTTCCAGGCAGTCCTCGGAATCATCCCAAACTTCGCACATTCGGTGTTTGGTGGTGTGCCATTAATTCTAGCACTTGTTGCAGGAATTCTATTTCTATGCCTACTATTACGCTATGGCAAGCCTATTCGTCGACATCACTCCGAGCGATGTGGAGAAAGCTCTCCTTGAACGGAAGTGCCGTGAGCGAATAGTACAGCTTTTGTGCATGCCTCGTCTACGGGAACTTAATACAACGTGGTTCCTGTCATTCAGACCAATCTGGCAAGATTGCATCTTACCTGTTCTACGCTGCCTGTTTTACGGTGAAGAATGCGTGCTAGACACCTGTCTAACACTCCCATCAGCCATGCCAATGGATATCGATACTCTGCTGGACCCAATAACGGCCCATGCTTTGTGTTGTCCCCAGAGGCTACCAATCCTGATGACGGCATTCATTGAGATCTCACAGACGCTTCCGGCAGCTGCTGAGGTACGAGATGGATCAACAGGCACACAGGTAACAACGGACGCGAACATTGCATCTTCTGCTGAAGGCGATGTTTCTCATCTCTGTGCAATTAACCTTCTGAACGAGGTGTTCCAAATGTCACCAACTTCGGTGGACGATATTTTGGCTACGGAAATAGATGATCTCATGTTTACACCAGACCCATACACTGACTTTGATTCGGCTCACAGTGTACCAGGGAAGCAATGAAATTTGGCCTTCATAATTTTCAAACTTGGAACTTTTCCCAGAATTGAACTTTTTCTTTTTAATTTTTGAAATGACGTGGCGAAAAACAATCTGCTTACAGTAGAACTAGTCTTATGAAACTGACTTCTTTGAATACTTCCAGGGACACATTGTCACCTTACTTGTCTAACATAACATTTTTCCATGATATACAACCATTTCATCATATGCATATATTATTGTTTATTCATTCATGTGGCATTTATCTCCATTATATGCTTAGAATGAAAACGATGCTTTAAATGTACAGTACCTATTGCATTTCAACGGTTTATTTTTAAAACTTCTTTTAAATGCTTTTAGAAATGTTTTTAGCAACATGTGGTACTCAATTTTATGTTTAGCATTTAAATGTTTAGCATTTAGTATTATCGTTCATTCGAAAGTGGAGTGGATGTTGTATTCCGCTTTAGGTGTCCGTATATAGTTTTTCCTGAATAATGTCCTTATATAGGCACAATTCGCATTGCCCTTATATAGGCATAGAATCCCAGTCCTTATTTAGGCATTAACCATGCACTCCAAATACAGGCATGGTCACCGACATCCGTCCACCCTAACTTCACAACGAGTTCTTAGAAACCAGACCCTTAAGCTTCGGGAGTTCCCCTAGCACAGGACTATTGATTTCTCCAAGAACTCATCTATTATGTATGAACCGTTCTACCGTAAGGGTTCATTCCTGATGTCTTCCTCTGTCCGACTTCACGTCAATGCTAACATTCCGAGGCACCTATCCGGTATAAATATACCTTCCCTCGCCCAAGCAAGTCAGAGGAGACCTCGACTTCAGAGGAGCCCGTATCCCGGCCTGACGCACTGAGAAGACGCTGTCATTCCTGCACGCAGAAGAATCCAGCTTCCAGTGTTCTGACTCCCTTCGCGGGGTGTTAGAGTTCGGAGATCCGGAAGGAGATTCCCACCTCTCTCATTCTCAAGTTATGGAGCTGACTAGAACCTAGAGGGACTCTTGGCATACTATACTTAACATACTCTTAGTATACTATACTAGAGAATACTCCACCTACTTCTTACCTTTCCCTACACCTAGACTAGGTTAGGTACATTGGGGTAGAACTAGCTTAGAGACGCATCGTATGAGTACTCGCATTTATAGCTCATGTTATTTATGTACGTGAATATATGCTAAAAGATAATGCTAGCGCAGTATTATTTATTTCTACTGCTTACGCTGTACATTATTTATCTTGCATACTGTCTTGTGATCATAACAGCACATATCTCTTACACGAGAAACAAGACTGTTCAATAAAACCTTTTTATTGAAACGCCCGTCTTTCCTTTCTGTGTAACTCTGTAGAAACTAAGCATGCACGATTGACTGAGTGAAACTGTTATCTATTGTTTCCACGATTCTGAGACGTGTTCTGATTCTAAAGGGAAACAAAGTTGTCATGTTTTTCGGTTGCCAGAAACGACTCCTTTCTTGTTCTCAAGGAGTTTCTAGTGGCCTCTGAGCTAGCTGGCACAAGTAATTAAGTTTAATATACTCGATAGGGACATACCGACCTCAGTCCTATGTCAAGCCTATAGGTTATATTATACCAATGCGCAGAGCCTATTAGGGAAATAGGAACTACACTACACCACGTCTGGGCATACCCTGCCAACTTAGGGCAAACAAACAAACACAAAGAGATGATAGACCGAGCGCTGAAACTTTTCAGACACTCACCCCCAGTCACAGATCTGGGTTGAATCCATCATCATTCTTTAGCTCACTTCGCCACCACAGTTCAGACCCAGCTATATGCAAATCAGTCTTGACCCTGTGCCTCATGGGAACTCTTTGTGTTTGCTTTGTTCGCCCTAAGTTGGCAGGGTTTGCCCAGACGTGGGTCCCTTGCTCACTTTGTCACTGGATTCAAGCTAGCCTGGCTGATGAAGGGTGTTACCCAGAAACCGGTCCCACGATGCTGGTTTCCGGTTCAGGGAAATCCATACCGGGTTTTGTGGAAGCCAGTCTGCTCATGCTGGAAACTCCATTACCTATAATCCCCTGCTCACTGCTTCGTCTCCACCCCTGCAGGCCAAGGATGGGTGGAGGAATTCAGCTCACCTGTGGCTGGCTGCTGCTAGCCTGCTCACACCTGATGCGCATGAGTACTGTGAGCTCTTTTAAGCCCCAGCTCCCTTCAGCCCAGTGTTGGTCAATGTAGCTGTATACCGGTGAGGCCGATCCTTGTTTCCAGTGTTTCCTGAGCTTTTGATACCCTTATTTCCAGTGTTTCCTGAGCTTTTGATATGTCTTGATTCCTGAGCTATAGTTAATCCTTGTTCCTTGATTCCTGAGCTATAGCTATTCCTTGTGCATGAATTTGCACTGCCTGCAGTGCTACCTTGTTTCCTGAGTTCCTGAGCTATAGTTATTCTTTGTTCCTGTTCCTGGGCTTCAGCTATTTCTTGTTCCTGATTTGCACTGCTTGTAGTGCTCTCTTGACTCCTTGTTTCCTGAGCTGTAGCTATTTCCTGTTTCCTTGAACCAGTACTGCCTGCAGTGCTACCTTGACTCCTGAAGCTTTAGTAATTCCCTGTTCCTGAACCAGCACTGCCTGCAGTGCTACATTGACTCCTGAAGCTTTAGTAATTCCCTGTTCCTGAACCAGCACTGCCTGCAGTGCTACCTTGACTCCTGAGCCTTAGCTAAATTCTTGTCTTGCTCCAGCACAGCCTTCCATGCTACTTTGTTTTCTTGATTCCTGAACCTGCACTATTCTAGTATACCCTTGTAGCCTCCCCTTCTGTATATCTTTTTCCAGTCCCTGCCTTTCTTCCCAGTTCCTTAGTTCCAGTTCTAGTTTGCTGTCTTTCTATTCTGCTGTCTTGCTTCTGTTACCTTGTATGTTTGTTACCTGCTTTCTGCCAAGTGTGCCCTGTGATTTCCTTCCTTTCCTGTTAAGCACTCCTCCTTGCTAGCTTCTTGTCTATTGGGCTTGTGTTTACTTCTACCCCTTTGCTGTTACTGCCTTGCGTGTTCCTGTTTGATCGCCAGGATCCGTGGGCACAGCTGACTACCTAGGTGGTGTTTCTTGTTCACTGTGAGTATTGTCTTTGAGTTACAGTTATAACATCACCATAGGTATAAGCTCCACAGACCCTGCCTTTGCATACATATCCTATAAGTGGATATTTTCAGTCAGTATCTGTAACAGCAATTGTGAGTGAGGAACTTACTGAGCTTCAGTCTTACCGTGTGGAGCTCCTGAGTGCTTTACCCCACATTCCCTTTATTGTTAATGTTGTATTATATATATGTCTTACAAGTCCGTCCTGGGTGTAGTTAGTCTGAATGCTAAATTGCCTTGTGAGTGCCCTTCCTTTCTGAGTCTTAGCCATCTTGTACAGGCTTCCCCTTTGGATCCCTTTTTCTCCTGTGACTCCTTGTGTGATCCTGGGCAGCGCTGTACTACTTTCTGTGCACTGTACGTTTTCTACCCAGTACCCAGTCCTTGCTCAAGTTCCTGACTGTGTTCCCGACATAGTCCCGGACAGTCCCTGACACTAATACAGCACAAAGAGTTGGGGTTTCCTAAGCAAAAGTACATTGACCATCCCCTCTATGGAAATATTTCAGCCTTTGTTGCTCGCATATGATTTTACCTTAAATAAATGACAAGACAAGGGGCGTTTGGCAAAACAGCAACAAGGTTGTTTAAACGCAGCAGCCGGGAAAGTATCGACAGAGGCGCGTCTGAAGACACAGATATATATTTTGTGGGTACAATAAAACACTTTGACATTCTTTGAAAAGCATCACAGTCCTAAATAAGAAAAAAAAATCTGATAAGGGGGACACAGATGGCTCTCGAACTCGGGGAGAGCTAGTTTAGGCCAGTTTGTGAATGTCCAGTGTGGTGAGCGCGAGATCACCTCATGCAGTGTGCTTGTCATGTCCTGATTGACTGAGTTCCTAACTACCTATGGCATCTAACTTTGTGGTATTGTGGGAACGCACGCCTTTGGCCAAATGTGTTTTATTGAGGCCCATCTCCTCTGTCCTGTTTGTGGTGTTACTGCCTATCTGTGGGATCGATCAGGGTTTTCCCTGGGTGTGCGTTTGTCTTTGGGTTAAGTGTAACCCCACCTGTGACCTGTCAATCGGTTGGCTTGGGTTTGTGTCGCCAGGCCTGTCTGACCACGTATCTCTGACTTGGGGTTGATGGGGAGGTCATCTCGGATGAATCCGACACCAATTATACTAGTTTGTGAGTGTGCACGTGTAACATGGCGGTCATTGATACCATATGTGCCGATAATCTCATTATTATGCACACTGTTGTTACATCGTACATCAACATTGCATTCACTGATATTGAAGTCATTATGCGGGCATAAGTTACAGTGTACATCGACATTGGATTTACTGGTATTGACATCACTATGCATGCATAGGTCACAGGGTACATTGGCATTGCGTTTACTGGTATTGATATCATTGTGCGTGCATAGATTACAGCGTACATCAATATTGCATTTATTGGTACTGCTTCTGCTACGCCTGCATACTTTGGATTACATAGACATCGTATGTATCAATCTCAACACCTGCTCCACAAGGTCACCAGTGAATTGTGCTTCTACACTGACGGGTGCATTGTATATTTCCTGCACGTACCATACATTATTTGGATATTAGAGACATTTTCCTTGTGTATGTTTCATCATGTTATTTCTCTGTTCCCCGCTGTAATTAGCAAACATTATTATGGATTTCAAATATATGTGTACCTAGAGTGTTTCTAAATCCTTGGTACCAACTTTGCTTTTTCAGACCCCTCTTACATTCTGTGATGTGGCTGCCTATTTCTCGGAAGAGGAGTGGACGCTCTTACACAACTGGCAGAAGGAACTTTACAAGAACGTGATGAAGGAAATCCAGCAAGCCTTGAACTCTTTGGGTGAAGTTACAACCTGTGTCTTTGCTTCATAGCGTACGATGTATGGGTTTCATCCCTGTTTTCTGTTCATTAGTTATGATGAATTAGTTGATGTCCCAGGAATGGGAGAATTTCCACAGACCGCCAGACTCCAAATGAGGCCCCTTTGACATTTCCAGGTGGTGAAAAACAAATCTGATTTGCATGTGTGGGGCCGATGGATGATGGTGTAAGAAAAGTTGCAGAAGCCCTTTGGGAGGGTGTTACTCTTTTAAATTGCACTTTATAATGTGAGTCATTCACACAAAAATGGGAATGCAGAAAAGATTTTGTCATAAACCTTAGTTATGTTGGCCGTTTTGTTCATCCAGAGGCAGGACTTACTCCCAGTTCTTCAGCAGAAGACAGTTGATGAATATATCTTATTGTATGTCTTGTTTTATTGGATCCTTTGGTGTGAGTGGAATAGACCCAGAGATACCTAATATCTTTTGTAAATTAAGGGGTTTCGTTGAGTGTCAGCTGATACGTGTATTGCTGGTGGTACTTTGCCATGAGCTTTATCAAGTCTTCAGACTAAAGCTTCAGTCCTCTAGGTCATGTTATTGAATGTGCATAAGAGTTGTCACTCTGTCAATTGTAAGTCATGGCAACAAATTGTCTGTGCTGAGGATGAGTTAATTGAAGCCGATGGATGTGTGAGTAGGCCTAGACTCCAAGATAAAGAGACTTGTAGGCCGTATGCGAGAGGGTGAAAGATATTGTGCTTTTGCATTTGTCGAGATGGCGCAGAGTGTGGATGGGCAGGAAGGATGGAGAAGTAAGCACAGAATACCTCGTCAGAGAGAGGAAAGATATCTCAAATGCAAAATTGGAATAGTCCATTCTTGTGGTAGCAACGAGGCCTCTTGTATCGCATAGGCACATGCCAGGAGATATTTGCTTTGTGGGTCGGGAAGTGTCATTGTGGGTAGCGGGAAAAGGTGAGAGATAGTGTAAAGAGAAGGAAGCGTTCTTACGATAGTACGCATATGTGCGGTGCAGCAGGCTAAGCAGCACCATTGCCTTATGCAGTGACCCTTTCCTGAATCGGTTCTTAGCTGGGAACCCAAGATGGTCAACCTCTTAAAATGTCTGATCTGGAGGTAAATACATGCATTTATAAAAAATGGCAATATCATCCCCAATAGCTTCTTCAGTATTGATGAGCAGGTTGTAGCGAAGAGTACGTTGGCAAATGAAAGGAGCAAGCACCTCTTGGTGTTGGTGGGAGGGGAGCCCCCAGTAAAAAGTAGTTTCAGGGTTCTATTGGAGCCTGTATGAAGAGTTTGTAATGCCCAACAGCTCTCCAGACATTTCTCCACTGACTGCAGTAAGCATGTGTCAGTGGAAAGTCACTCTTATTCTCCCTGTACGCTGACCTCACTCAAGGAACTTGTTGCCAGGGTCACTGGAATTATGCAATTCTGAGGCCGTAGCATTTTCCACATAATTTTGGATTTTCTGCATTTGCCACATAATCCATCATCTGCTATATAATATCGACATTTTAACCAAACATTGTTTCTAGCTCAAATGGATCAAAAGTACTAAACACGCAGGAACATTTGTTACCGCTCGCAGTGGATAGCCCTTCACAAACATTTTTTGGTCAACTTTCAGTTGCATATTGATGTGTTTGGGTGTTAAATTTATACTAATGAGGTGAAATTATTACCCATACATTGCTAACATGAGTAAAAATAACAAAATAATGAAGTAATGGTTTGCTTATAATTTACTGTTTGCTGCTGCATCTGTTGTTCACTATTTCCCTGTTTTCTCCTCTTTCTCCGCTCACCTCCGTCTTGCATTAATTACTGTGCACTGTCCACTGCTCCACTGTCTTTTGTGCAGTCCGGTTTCTTTAGTGTCCTGTACACTGCTAACATTAGTAAAAATAACAAAATAATGAAGTAATGGTTTGCTTATAATTTGCTGTTTGTTGTCTGCTACTGTGCCGGTTGTCCACTATTTCCCTGTTTTCTCCTCTTTTTCCACTCGCCGCCGCCTTGCAATACTGTTGACTGCTGTACTGCCACTGTATCTGCCTGATTAATAAAGTATTTTTTCCAGGATTATCTGTTATTTTCTCCTCGCCAGTCCTTCCAGCCGGTTTCTTTCCTCTAGCTTCCTGCTTGCCCCACCCACTGCCACCCAGCGCCCATCCCTTCTCCTGGGACCTACTTAATGGATGCCGCAGCGCGTCTGTGCAGCAGGCGTGCCAATGGCGCACCAAAGGCAAGCCCGTCCGCGCCTGGACCGCGTCCAGTTCCAAGAACCCTGTCTCTCCCGCTACCCGCCAATACACCGTGACGAGCTCCGTGTCCTGGACCCCAGTCTCTTCAACAACATCTGCTGCCACACCTTTCCTCATTACACCGTTGGACCTTTTTCCTGCCGGCACTCATTTTTTCCTTCGACACTGGAGCACCTGTACTCACGATGACCACCACCTCGCCAACCACGACTGCCCCAGAACAACTCCACTGCCTCCTGCTCAACGCACAATAACTCTGCAAGCCCACCATCGAGATCTGGGACATTTCCTCCCTCACCCCGACTTCACCTTCCTCACCGAGACCTGACTTAACCCAGCTTCCTCACCTGGCCGCCTCAGCAACGCCCCTCGGCTTCAAGATAACACACTGAGACCAAATGAACAAACTGCACCACCAATGCAGACGACACCACCCCCATCATGGAACACCTCAACTTCCAACTCCAAATCGACGGCAAAAACCACCATTAGAAGCACCCTCGCCCACATACCTCCTGGACCTCACCCCAACCTTTGCAACGCCGTCCCCGAAATCATCGCCCCGCTCCCCATAACTCCAAACACTACATCTTCCTCAGAGACCTCAATTTTCACCTTGACGGCCCCGACGACACCAGAACCACCAACCTTCTCGAAAGCATGAACAACATTGGACTCATCCAACTAGTCAGCAACCTCACACTCACCGCAGGACACGCACTCTGCACCATCTTCACTGCCAGCGACAGTCAAGTACAGTCATGTCACCAAGCTCACGTGGACAGACCACACCATTGTCCACTTCACCATTACAGGAGCCCCCAGCACCACCACGAAGCAGCTCAGCACCTCACATTGCAGCTGGAACAAAGTGTCCGAGAGCTAGTGGACCGACAACCTCAGCACCTCCAACCTTGACGCCGCAACCAACCTAGAACAGGCTGTCAAGAACTTCTCCACCTGGATCACTGAGTGCACCAACCGGGTTGCCCCTGACAGGCACATCAAACCCAACAGATCCTCTAAACAGGCCAGTTGGTACACCATGGAACTCAGAACTACCAAATGCAACTGCAAACGACTGGAAAAGAAATGGCACACCAGCAAGAAGCCCACAGACCAAGCAACATTCAAGGCATCGCTCAAAAAATACCGTCTTCTCTTGAAGGTGACAAAAAGGAGCCCTTCTGCCAACCGCATTGAAGCCTGTTCTAACCACAGCAAAGAACACTTCAACATCGTCAGAGTTCTCCAACTTCTCAGCCAACAAAAACATCATTACTCCCTTCCAGCAACTCTGCAATACCCTGGTGGATTTCTTGACAACAAGTTCTTCACCATCTACAAGAACTTCGAACCCTGACTTTCTCAGCCATCTCCCTCCCACAGATGTTAACACCGACCACCTGGGACCAGCTTGCCACACATGACACCACAGCCATCATGAACTCCGTCCACTCAAGTACCCACGGACCCCTGTACCCGCTGCATTTTCAACCTAGGGAGCAGGATGATCAGCAACGAGCTCACTGCCATCTTCAACGCATTCATCACCTCTGCCACCTTCCCCGAAGAATGGAAACTCAAAGAAGTCAAACCCCTTCTCAGGAAACCTTCCGCCGACCCCTGCGAACTCAAGAAATACCGTCCCATCTCCCTGCTCCCGTTTTCCGCCAAAGTCCTTGAAAAAGCCATCAACCTCCAACTCACCGAACACCTGGAGAAAAACAACCTTCTGGACACCTCCCAAACTGGATTCCCCACCAACCACAGCACCGAAACCGCCCTGATAGCTGCAACAGACTATATCAGAACCCTCCTTCAATGGGGAGAAACAACGGCCCTGATCCTCCACAACCTCAGCAGCATTCAACACCATGTCCCACCACATCCTCATCAGATGACTTCCACCACATTGGAATCCAAGGAGACGCCCCCAAATGTATTGCCTCCTTCCTCACCGGTAGAACCCAGAGAATCGACCTATCACCCTTCAACCCAAGAATATAATCTGCGGCGCCCCTCAAGGCTCGTCCCTCAGCCGCACACTGTTCAACACTCACATGACCCCTTGGTCAACATCGTCAGAACACATGGACGAAACATCATATCCTACGCCAATGACATCCAACTCATCCTCTCGTTATCAGAAGACCCCTCCACCTCGATGGACAACTTCCGCAGGTGCTTGACGAGCATTGCCGATTGAATGAAAGACAACTACCTAAAACTCAACACGGACAAACCGGAAATGATGATCTTTGGTAATCACACCTCCCCATGGAGCGATGCCTGGTGGCCCTCCGAACTAGGACCCTCACCTACTCCGACAGACCATGCCCACAACCTTGGCATCATCCTGGACAGCAAGCTCTCCGTGAGAAGCCAGATCAAGGCAGTCTCCTCTGTCTGCATCCTCACTCTCCTCATACTCCACAAGATCTTCAAATGGCTCTCTGTCCACACCAGACAAACCGTCACTCAAGCCCTAGTTACCAGCTGACTTGAATATGGCAATGCACTCTACGTAGGAATCGTCTTGCACCTCCTGAAAAGTCTGCAGACCATACTGAATTCAGCTTACAGCCTCATACTCGACCTCCCGAAGTGGACCCACATCACCCCCCCCCCACCTCAGGAAGCTCAACTCGCTCCCCATTCAGAAGAGATGTCAATTCAAGATGCTGATCAACACCTACAAAGCTCTGCACAACCAAGGACCAGCATACAATAATCACTGCCTGAATTTCCACCAAGCCACCAGTGCTCTGCCTCACTCTCCCTTGCACACACCCCCCCACATCCGCCGAGGCAACAGGGGAAGGCGCTCCTTCTCCTACCTTCCGCGAAGTCCTGGAACGGCCTCCCTCTTTAACTCCGGACCTCATCCTCTGTGCTGGAATTCAGGAAGACTCAAGACTTATATGTTCACCTGAACCCCCCCCCAGCAACAGGGTTCTCTGCGCATGGATACTCTCATGGGTGATTAGCAGTGCTCTAGAAGTCCTGCTTGAGTAATAGTATCACAAAATGTGCGGCATTGCACCTCACAATTTGCCATTTGTTGCCACATTATATAGCCATCCTGCTACATACTTTGGTACTCCCCTGCTGCATTATTGCAGTGGACCGCTTATTGCCAAGAAAATAAAGACTGCTTGGTTCCAGTTCTGTCTATACGAAAAAGAGACAATTGCTTGCAGAAAGCCATTTCTGAACTGTTGTTCAAGCCCTTATACTTGCCTCCTGGTGGTGGCAATATCCTTCTCCACAGCCTGACAAACGCAGCACTGACCCACCTTTAAGAGCCTCCAACATACCGCAGCGTGCCTCATCAAGGACCAGAAGAAATATGATACACAGTAGATCACGACAAAGTACCAGTCCACCGCGGCCCTTAGAAAGCAACTTCTCCTACAATTTATTATGTCTGTGTCTTTGACGAGAGATATATATTACCTACTGGCGGTCGCCAGTAGGTAGTTATAGTTAGGACCTCGTTTCTATTCAAAAAGCGTTTTTTCTTTTCCCAATAACTTTGGCGCCGGTTGACGAATCTTCGCCAAATTTTCAAAACTAGTGGGGCGCTCCGGTCAGCTCCTGTCTTGTAAGTTTCGGGGTGATTCATCAAGCGGGGGCTGAGAAAAAAGGGGGGTCCCAAAACGCGTTTTCCCCATTTTAATTTCCATAGGAAACTTTAGACAAAGCTACAGCCCGAACTGTTGAACGGAATTACACCAAATTTGGCAAAAAGGTAGCGCTTGGTTCAGAAAGCGACCTTTTTTTTAAATGATGTAAATTCGTTCAGTAGTTCCTGAGAAATTCTTTTAAAAAACTTTCAATATCTGGGTGGAGCCTAACCACACATCTCCGCACGAGCTTGCCTCTGATTGGCTGCCAACACTCCAAACCAGGAAGTATTGGCAGCCATCATGTGACTCGGTAGAACCGAGTCACAAGAAATGAGTGAGAAAAAGGTTAAAAAAGAAGAAAAGGGGGCAGGGTAGAAACACCCTGACCCCCTAGGCCTGCTCAGGTGGTCCCACAAGGACCCCAGGCCAAAAGAAGCATTTTTTTTAATGATTACGGCCGATTTTGCGTAGGGTCCGCGAATCCGGCCGAAATTATTTTTTTTTAAACGAAGCGCGGTCTCCCGCGCTTTGTTAGTAAAAAAGCCCCCGGGTGGGCCAGGTCCTGGGGGCAATATAAAATGGTGTGGGGGCCTGTGGGGGCCCCCACAGCCCCGGGAACCGCCACCTCCCCGGGGCTTTATAAATTATGCGGGGGGGCCTCGCGGGCCCCCCCAAGCCCCGGGGACCACCACCTCCCTGGGGCGTCTTTAAATAACGAGGGGGGGGCCTCCTGGCCCCCCAAGCCCCGGGGACCACCACCTCCCCGGGGCGTCTTTAAATAACGAGGGGGGGGCCTCGCGGGCCCCCCCAAGCCCCGGGGACCGCCACCTCCCCGGGGCTTTCTTGAATTATTTGCGGGGGGCCCCGCGGGCCCCCCCAAGCCCCGGGGACCACCACCTCCCCGGGGCTTTACATAGCTGGGAGGGGGGCCGTGCAGCCCCCCTCCTGGAGCCCTTGATGGCCCTGGGGACCGCCACCCCCCAGGACCGGCTCCTGCAGTGTCCCGGGGTGCCCACCCTCGGGACACTGCTGTTTGCTATGCTCCCGCCCTGCCTTAGCAAACTCTGCTTTGCTTCATTGAAGCGAGAGCAGGGAAACCTGCTCTCGCTTCAATCAAGCAAAGCAGGATTACTTTTCCACAAGGGAGCTGCATGTCAGCAGCTCCCTTGCCCAGAAGCAATGCCGGCTCCCGCAGGAGGTGGGGAGCCGAGCGGGACCGTGGGGGCATTGGGGCTCCCCCCACGGTCCCCAACACAAAGGGCCGGCCCCGGGGGATGGGGTCCCCGGGGCCAGAAGTGGCCCGGAGAGGGGCCACGCGGCCCCCCTCCATCAATAAATTAAAAAAAAAAGTAAGAGGCACAGCCCCGGGGGATGAGGTCCCCGGGACCAGAAGTGGCCCACCCAGCAGCGAAGGGGACTTCAATCCCCATCCAAGAGCGCGCCAGGGAGCACGTTTGTAGAGTGGTGGGAAGAGGGGGTGTGGCCTGCTCTTCGAACTTAGCAATGCTGCTGGGTGGGACTTATTGAAGGTAATAGGAGGGGTAGTTGGCCCCCAAGGATGTCCTTGGGGGCCAACTACCCCTCTTGTTACCTCCAGTAAGTCCCGCACAGTGGGATTGCTAAGACGTCTTCGGAGGCCATGCCCCCCTTTCTCCACCATTCTGCAAACGTGCCTCCTGGCAGACTACGGGATGGGGGATGAAGTCCAATTTACTCCTGAGGGACTTTGGGGGCCAAGAAGCCCTACTGGTACCTCCTGTAAGCCCTACGCACCGGAATTCCTGAGCGCTGGTCGGAGGACCAGCACCCTTTCTCCACCACTCTGCAAACGCGACTACTAGTTAAAAAAGTGTTTGCAATGTAATAGATTTCGCATTTGTGAGAATTAGAGCTATTGGTGTTGTAAATGCAAAAGTTTTTTACTAATGTTTTTGGGAGTGGAGTGGATGTACGTTGTGTGTAGTGGAATTATGTGATATGTTGTGCAGTGAAATTATGTGGATAGAAAGTATGTGGTATTTAGTGTATAGGAATTATGTAGAGTGGGATTATGTGTTATGGAGAGTAATTATGTGGTATTGTAGTCTGTGTTGTGGAGTGGTAACCTCAGGTTTAGTCTTCCTAGTTTCCATAGAAGCTCAACTATGAACTCAGTGAGACAAAAAAAGATGGAATCACTGAGGAGCACTTGTGGACCTAGTCAGAGGTATGAGCATGGCCACTGGAATTATGTGACTGTTTGGCTGCACCGACTTTCGCACAATTATACATTTTCTGCATTAGCCACATTCATCATCTGCACCCTAATCTTCAGATTTGAACAAAAAAAGCCTTGTTTCTAGCTGAAACGGGTCAAACGTTACAAAAATGCAGCGACAAGTGTTACAGCGTGGTGGAAGGCCCTTTGCAAACCTAGAATGGTCACCTGTTACTTATTGCTAAATGTAGGTGTTAAATTGGTACTAATGGTGTGCAAGCCACTCTTGCTTCCCTCTGCGCCTCTCTTGCCTCTTTCTGCATTTCGGTTGCTTCTTTCTGCACGTTTCTTTCTTTTTCTGCACTGCTCTTGACCTCATTCTGCAAATCTCTTGTACTTTCTGCACCTCTCTTCCCGCACGTCTGTTAACTCTTTCTGCACCTCATTTGCTTATTTGTGCACCTCTGTTGTCTCCTTCTGCACTCGTCTTCCCTCTTTCTGTACCTTTCCTGCCTGTTTTTGCATCTCACATGCCTCTTTCTGCACTTTTCTTGCTTCTTACTACACCTCTGTTGCTTCTTTCAGCAAATCTCTTGCCTCTTTGTGCACTTCTCTTGCCTGTTTCTGCACCTCTCTTGCCTCTTTTTGCACCTCTGTTGGCTCTTTCTGCACCTCACTTGCTCCTTTCTACACTTCTCTTGCCTCTTTCTGCACCCCTGTTGCTTCATTCTGCACTTTCCATGCTTCTTTCTGCACCTGTCTTGCTTCTTTCTGCACCCTTGTTGTCTCTTTATGTACCTCTTTTGCCTCTTTCTGCACTTTTCTTGGCTTTTTCTGCACCTCTCTTCCCTCTTTCTGCGCGTCTGTTGCCTCTTTCTGCACCTCATTTGCTTCTTTCGGCACCCCTGTTGTCTCTTTCTGCACTCGTCTTCCCTCTTTCTGTACCTTTCCTGCCTGTTTTTGCATCTCACTTGCCTCTTTCTGCACTTTTCTTGCTTCTTTCTACTCCTCTGTTGCTTCTTTCAGCAATTCTCTTGCCTCTTTGTGCACTTCTCTTGCCTGTTTCTGCACTTCTCATGCCTCTTTCTGCACCCCTGTTGCTTCATTCTGCACTTTCCATGCTTCTTTCTGCACCTGTCTTGCTTCTTTCTGCACCCCTGTTGTCTCTTTATGTACCTCTTTTGCCTCTTTCTGCACTTTTCTTGGCTTTTCCTCTCTTCCCTCTTTCTGCACGTCTGTTGCCTCTTTCTGCACCTCATTTGCTTCTTTCTGTACCCCTGTTGTCTTTCTGCACTCGCCTTCCCTCTTTCTGTACCTTTCCTGCCTGTTTTTGCATCTCACTTGCCTCTTTGTGCACTTCTCTTGCCTGTTCCTGCACCTCTGTTGCCTCTTTTTGCACCTCTGTTGGCTCTTTCTGTACCTCACTTGTTCCTTTCTGCACCTGTCTTGCTTCTTTCTGCACCCCTGTTGTCTCTTTATGTACCTCTTTTGCCTCTTTCTGCACTTTTCTTGGCTTTTTCTGCACTTCTCTTCCTTCTTTCTGCACCCCTCCTGCCTTTTTCTGTACCTCTCTTGCCTCTTTGTGCACCCATCCTACCTTTTTCTGCACCCCTCTTGCCTCTCTCTCCCCCCCCTCTTCCTGCACCTCTGTTGGTTCTTTCTGCACTGCTCTTGCTTCTTTCTACACCTCTGTTGCTTCTTTCAGCAATTCTCTTGCCTGTTCCTGCACCTCTGTTGCCTCTTTTTGCACCTCTGTTGGCTCTTTCTGGACCTCACTTCCTTTCTGCACCTGTCTTGCTTCTTTCTGCACCCCTGTTGTCTCTTTATGTACCTCTTTTGCCTCTTTCTGCACTTTTCTTGGCTTTTTCTGCACTTCTCTTCCTTCTTTCTGCACCGCTCCTGTCTTTCTGTACTTCTCTTGCCTCTTTGTGCATCTCTCCTACCCCTTTTGCCTCTTTTTACACCTCTGTTGGTTCTTTCTGCACTTCTCTTGCTTCTTTCTGCACCTCATTTGCCTCTTTCTGCACTTCACTTGCTTTTTTCTGCACCTCTCTTGCCTCTTTCGGCACCTGTGTTGCTTCTTTCTGTACTTCTCTTGCCTCCTTCTGCACCTCTTAGTTAGAGGTAGTTTTAATCCCCCCGCCCTATTATGTACTAGGTCCATACAGGGGAGGTCATGCCAATCACAGGAGTACCCCAACCCATAGTGTACCCTAGTTTATGTAGGTGTTTTCACTGTATTCCAAGTGTCTTTCAGCATAGCACTGGCTCCGGGCCTGGTTAGTCCGAGTCAGTTACCACCAGTACCAGTCAGCAAAAAGTTGGGGGCACAGGATGACTTTGCAACAAGGCCTCTTTCTGCTCCTCTGTTGGTTCTTTATGCACATCTCTTGCTTCTTTCTTCACCTTTCTTCGTCTTTCTGGACTTCTGTTGCCTCTTTCTGCATTTCTCTTGCTTCTTTCTGCGCCTTTCTTCCTCTTTCTGCACATGTCCTACCTCTGTAGGCATAGTTGGAAATTAGCATTTAAAAAACCTTTGAAATTCACTGAAAAAACCATAGGTTTCAGGGACGTTAGAGTTAGAAATTAGCATTTAAAAAACCTTAGAAATTCACTGAAAAAACCACAGGTTTCAGGGACGTTATAGTTAGTTGGACATTTCACTCGTACAAAACCAGAGAAATTCGGCCGTTATAGTTAGTTCAGCTAACTATAACTCGCGCCCCCGCAATGAACTGCTGATGACGTCACATATTACATCATTCATGACATGGTCAGGGACATCACTGATGACATCTCAAATGACATCACTGATGACATCATCCAGTGACTGTGTTTCTGTAAAGTTTAAATATGTTTTATATATATATATAGGCCAAGGTGTATTGAAGAATGAGTGGGTGTATAAGTGTCTGAATGGATGATTTAGTAGGTGCGTGACTGACTGTATAAGTGAGTGATTAAATGTGTCTTACTGAATGCATGGGTTAGTGACTGATACAGACATTCACACAGTTTAGTTTGTCAGTTGGTGTGTAAGCGGTTGCATGGGTTGGTGAGTAGCTAAATGAGGGTCTATATGGGTTATTGATTGGTTGTCTGAGTATCTGTATGGGTGCCTGAGTGTGTGTGTGTGTGTGGGTGGGTGGGGGGGTGTGACTCTGTGCATAGATGTGAGTGGGTGATTCACTGGGTGTATGGGTTCAAGAGTGCATCTGTGAAGGGCTGTATGGGTGAGTGTATGTCTGGGTGTGTTGGTGAGTGAATGGATGTCTTAGTGGGACGTGTGAGTAACTGCATATGTGAAAGGCAGTAAGTGAGTGATTGTGAGAGTGGCTGTATGGATGAGTGTGTGCTTGTATTAGTTGTATAAGAGTGTAAGTATGTGTTCGTGTATGTTTGAATAAGTGAGGTGGTGTGTGTGTATAACAGTATAGGTGAGTAAATGGGAGTGTGATTGATTCTTTGCATGACTGACTAGGTGTGTGAGTAACTCTATGGATGAGTGGCGGTGTGTGTGTCTGTATAGATATGTGAGTGCATATGATAGTGCCGTATTGATGGTTGACTGCATGTATGAGTGACTGTATGGGTGAATGAGTGGATGTGTGTGTTGACCTAGGAATTAGTGAGTGGGTATGTACTAACTGGTATTGGTTTGTCTATGGTTTCGAAAATGGTAGTCTGTATTTTAGAGTGGGTGTATCAAAGGTTATATTAGGGTATGAGGAGGTGCATAGGATTATCACGTGGATGATGTCATCAGTGATGTCATTTGAGATGTCATCAGCGATGTCATCAGTGATGTCACTGACCATGTCATGAATGATGTAATATGTGACGTCATCAGCAGTGCATTGCGGGGGCGCGAGTTATAGTTAGCTGAACTAACTATAACGGCCAAATTTCTCTGGTTTTGTACGAGTGAAATGTCCAACTAACTATAACGTCCCTGAAACCTATGGTTTTTTTCAGTGAAAATATAAATAAATAAATAAATATATATATATATATATATATATATATATATATATATATATATATATATATATATATATATATGTTTTTTTTCTTTTATACATACACACACTTGAGAAAAAAACCTTCTCCTTGGTGGCCAATGTTTTATTGCCGCTGGAATTCGGGTTGATGTTAGTGGTTACCCCGGCACATATGCCTATCCTTTCCTAGCCAGTCCTGTCCTTTGTCTTTTTCTGTCTCTTAGGGAAGCAGTGGGTGCTCCTGTCTCCTACTAGTGGAAAATGTCCCTTGAGTAAGGGAAGGTCGGGCACGAGGCATTAGTGTATGAGAACCACATCGAGAGTGGAATATGTTGAGTGTCAGTTCCTGAGAGGAGGCACAGTTTATAACACAGAGTCTGGCACTTGAAACCACACCTTGGTATTTTAGTCAGGACACCAAAGATTTGGCAAAATTAGTTTTCTCATTTTTCCATTCAATTGTTATTGTTGCATTTTGTCCTTTTACTATAACTTGCAATAAAATCACATTTTCTGTTCGTAACAGGTCCTCTGATTGCCACTTCTGTCTTTTCTTTAAGACCACAACCAAAGGATGACTTGTGCGCCGTGGGCATTCAGGACTTGGAAATAAAGGGCAGTGTTAATCCTCCTTCACGTGAGTAGTAAATGGACGAGGGATCCATTGGTATCTAAGAGAGAAGGTTTGGGGGATTGTCCACAGTTCGTGTTGTTTTGAATGTATAGATTGGGCCCTCGCCAGTTCTTCAAGCATGCCATGACTCTTGTGTGCTACTGTCAAAGGACCAGCTGGAACATGGTTCGTTCTCTCCCTCTCTTTCCCTCTCCCGCTCTCTACCTCTCCCCTCTCCCCTCTCTCTTTACCTCTCCCCTCTCCCTCTCTCCCCCTCCCCCTCTCCCCCTCCCCTCCCCTCTCCCTTTTATCACCCTGTCCCTCTCTCTCTCTCACCCTCTCCCGCTCTCTCACCCTCTCTCACACCCTCTCCCTTTCTCTCTCTCCCCTCCCTTTCTCTCGCTCCCCCTCTTTCTCTCTCTCCCCTCTTTCTCTCTCTCCCCCTCTTTCTCTCTCCCCCTCTTTCTCTCTCCCCCTCTCCATCTCTCTCCCCCTCTCCATCTCTCTCCCCCCCTCTTTCTCTCTCTCTCTCTCCCCTTCCCCTCTTTCTCTCTACCCCCTCTTTCTTTCTCTCTCCCTCTCCCCCTCTCCCCCTCTCCCCTCTCTCTCCCCTCTCCCTCTCTCTCTCCCTCTCCCTCTCTCTCTCTCCCTCTCTCTCCCCCTCTCCCTCTCTCCCTCTCTCTCTCTCCCTCTCCCTCTCTCTCCCCCTCTCCCCCTCTCCCCCTCTCCCTCTCTCTCCCCCTCTCCCTCTCTCTCCCCCTCTCCCTCTCTCTCCCCCTCTCCCTCTCTCTCCCCCTCTCCCTCTCTCCCCCTCTCCCTCTCTCTCCCCCTCTCCCTCTCTCTCCCCCTCTTCCTCTCTCTCCCCCTCTTCCTCTCTCTCCCCTCTTCCTCTTCCTCTCTCCCTCTCTCTCCCTCTCTCTCCCCCTCTCCCCCTCCCCCTCTCTCTCCCCCTCTCTCTCCCTCCCTCTCCCTCCCTCTCCCTCTCTCCCTCTCTCTCCCCCTCTCTCCCCCTCTCTCTCCCCCTCCCTTTCTCTCCCCCTCCCTTTCTCTCCCCCTCCCTTTCTCTCCCCCCTCCCTTTCTCTCCCCCTTTCACTGTCTCTCCCTCTTTCACTCTCTCCCTCTTTCACTCTCTCCCCCTTTCACTCTCTCCTTCTTTCTTTCTCTCCCTCTCTCCCTCCCTCTCTCCCTCCCTCCCTCTCTCCCTCCCTCTCTCCCTCTCTCCCTCCCTCCCTCCCTCCCTCTCTCCCTCCCTCCCTCTCTCCCTCCTCTCCCTCCTTCCCCTCCCTCTCTCTCTCCCTCCTTCCCCTCCCTCCCTCTCTCTCTCTCCCTCCTTCCCTCCTCTCTCTCTCCCTCCTTCCCCTCCCTCTCTCTCTCCCTCCTTCCCCTCCCTCCTTCCCTCCCTCTCTCTCCCCCTCCCTCTCTCCCTCCTTCCCCTCCCTCTCTCTCCCTCCTTCCCCTCCCTCTCTCTCCCTCCTTCCCCTCCTCTCCCTCCTCTCCCTCCTTCCCCTCCCTCCCTCTCCCTCCCCCCTCCCCTCCTTCTGTCTCCCTCCTGACCCCCCTCTCTCTCCCTCTTTCTCTCCTCCCTGCTCTCCCTCTCTTCCCCCCTCCCTCTCTTCCCCCCTCTCCCTCCCTGAGCACCACTGAACATAAACCACCAGTGAGCTCAGGGTCTTCTACTAAAATAATAAAGAATAGAGCTGTGTGTCCTTAGAGTTTGAAGAAAAGAAGCTAGGATCATATAGTTTGTCTGAGAACATCAAGAAATGTCCCTTCCTGCTGCACCCCTGAATGTGTACTTTTCAGGCCTTGATAGTTTGCTTGGCCCATGAGATGTTTTATATTACAAGATTCATGCACAAGATTAACCCTGCTTAGATCTGCAATAGAAAGAGTGCTACAGGTCTTACCAAGTTAAAGACGCTGCTGTAGATACTTGGTGGTGGGGGGGGGAAGAAATGATCCACAAAGATCTTCGTAAACACCCAAGGAACAGCGTGAAATGCTCATGCACTTGAATCGTTTGCAAATGGTCCAAAGTCTAATGCGTCCTCCTGTGCATTGCCTTCCACTGAGGCTTAGTCCGTTTGTTACATGTTGTGCACTGAGCCTGAATTCCCAGATTCGAAGTGCGCTCAAGTCTGAGCATTTTAAACCAGTAGTTACTGTTCTCTGTCAGACATTTTCTTGCATGAAACTCACATTTGCAGTATGTGGGGTCCTCATAGGAGAATGCAAACCAATATTCCAAAATCATGGAACCACATAAGAAGCCCAGCATTGTATGTATTTAAAAACTGCAGAATATGCCAGGTCCACAGTCGGTGTACAAATAAACATGAATGTATTACAATCATATGAGTGCATGTGACATGTACTGAAATGTTGAATAAGACCTCAAGTGCATTTGACGTATAGTGAAATGTTGTATAAGACCTCAAGTGCATGTGACGTGTACTGAAATGTTGTATAAGACCTCAAGTGCATGTGACGTGTACTGAAATGCTGTATAAGACCTCAAGTGCATGTGACGTGTACTGAAATGTTGTATAAGACCTCAAGTGCATGTGACATGTACTGAAATGTTGTATAATAGCTCAAGTGCACAAAAATCAATGCTGTTGTAATGCTAATGATTATTCGACCTCCCTCTGTCTGGAGGTTAGTCCGACATAGCGGAATAGCCCATGTCTGTTGTATGTAGGTTTAGTGAATACTCAAATGGATCTGGACTTCTGTCATTGCCCGTTGGGCTCACATCATTTGAGGATTTTCAGTCGAAAGCGTCAAAAATCTCACAGATTTCATTTTTAGAGGTGAGGTGTCAAGATGGCCCCCATGATTTTGTCATCTCTGTAGAATGACTGAAATTCATTATAACAGCCAAACCTTGGAAGTTCAGGCAACAGTGGGACAGCATACCAGCTCCCACCAGTCCATGGCTGGATGTGAAATCACGTGGGAGGGTATGACCAGATAAAGAATGTGCTGTTAGGTCCTGTCCCTAAGCACCCATGTTTATATGCAATCCCCTGACGGTTTGACGATAAGCTGATGTTTCGGTGAAACCATACTCTCACTCCAAAAGACAATGGTGAGGTGAGTCCCAATCGGTCCACTGGTAATCCAGTAGACCTGAGGGTCCTGACAGCTACATTTGTGATCAGATGTCTGTGTTTCTGTACTGGAAGAACTTTATCTTTCATTGGCCTAGTAGGTTTATTTTCAGATGTTGTATGTGGTAACCTTTTCTCTTCCACCTGTGAGTGGCATGACTGATGCCCTTTATTTCTCCAGCCTCAATCTAGCTACAACCCCATTACTCAATTATTTAAAAATATGTACTCGGTGGATGCCACACGGTTATTTTATTTTTAATTGAATAATTTATGCTCATAAGCTTAAATAGTAGGTCAGAGAACCAATGCAGACAACAAGGACCTCATTACAGGGTTTCTGGTAACTGTCCGAATTTTACCACCCAGGAATTACTGATATCAGTGAGGATCGTTAATTCCTGGGTGTATGATTCCCTCCAGGGTGAAATTGTTTGTACCAAGGATGAGGAATAAATGCAGAAACTGGTGGAGGTAAGGGGCTCCTTACTGGCACAAAATGTACAGTTGTACGAAAATTAGGAATTTAAAGATGATAGGGCAAGCTGAGTAGAATCCTTTAATGGGAAGGTACATTACCCAACAAAGATCGTTTTCATTGTAATACTTCTCTGTACTTTTCTTTTTATGTATAACATTTCTTAACTTACATAGTTTCTTTGTATGCAGTACACCTTAACTCCAGCCAAGGGCAAACTCCCAGAACTTTTGTAGCAAAACCAGACCTGGCTCTTCTTTACTCTAAAACAACACTTCACCTTGAATACTATCCCCAACTTCCTCATGTGCATTACACAGCATCAAAGCCACGTAGCTGACCAGGACTTTAAGAGACATCCTGATTCCAACTGCAGCAGAACCCATAAGACCCACCACGATGCACGGTCACATGAACAATACTGCTTGAAAGACATATTGCTTTCTAAGTATCTCCACAGCCTACACATACCAACCACTCAGAACTAGTTAATATAAAAAAAATCACACACCTGTGTAAATGGATGCCTCACACAATTCCCCTACATCAAGATTGAGAACTCTTGAAGCCAAACAATGTAAGGTTGTAACATGATGAAAATAACACTTATGTTACTGAAGACTTTTAAAGTGAAATAGCACTCCAGCCGACTACACATATGCCACCCCATCTCTAGATTTCGATTCTCTCATCACACCAACAATACCTTCCCACACCAGAACATGTAAAAGACACAGCAATTACAACAGAACTGAGCATGCGTCACACATCGCCAAACACCCAACTGATTAGACCACAAGCCTCACCACGGCGCACATCTGTCATAGCTCACTAACAATATAACACCTTGAGGACCCAAACAGTCCCAACCTCATACTAAATCATGGGTGTCTAAGCATAATAAAACGGCCTCCACATACAGCAATCAACCCTGTTTCCTCCCAAAACAACAAAAACTACTCGCAGCTGTCACCACCTTATAAGAATACTGCACTACTAATCACACACGTCACATTCATGACATCACACCTAACACCTCAACACACCATGCAAACATTAGACCCAAAGGCAACCTACTAAATTAATTGTACAACAGTAACCAGTACAACACCTTCCAAGCACTGAGCAGCATTCATTAATTGCACAACACACCTGTAGGAAATGACCATCTTCTGCATGGTGTACCCCCGAATGTTCGTTAACTATGTTCAGTAGCTGTAGAACTCTGTACACTTCACCCCTGCTAACCAGAGGTAAAGTGCCCGTGCTCCTTCTTTGCGGCATGATAAAATGGTATTCCTCTAATTGGCATATTTAACTTACCTATAAATTCAAAGTATGTGGTACAAAGTGTACCCTAGGCGTGTAAGTTAAATGTCATTAGTGGACTTCAGCACTCATAGTACCATCAATTACAGTAACACTGGAAAACTTGGCCTCCGGCCTGCCATTGTTGGCGGACAAATGCAGCTTTTAAACTGCAATTATGCCTGTCAAAATAACATCTTTTGATAGGTCTAAAGCTTCTTTTTAAATATTAATAAAGCACACCTAAGTAGACGTTGCTGCCTGTAAGGCAGGGTGCATGGTATTTAAAATTAGGACATTTAATGTTAAACATGTCCTTATAGTGAAAAAGTCCCAAAACCGATTTTCACTGTGGCAAGGGTGGTTATTCTGTTGGAAAACATTGTGATGCAATATTAAATGTAATAATGCTATCTCTGGCTTGGAAACACTTGGAAATTTAATTATTGGACTCTTTGTAATATTTATTAAATGCCCAATTGACTGCTGAAGTCGGATTTGTAACATTTATTAAGAAAAAGGTACTTTTCGAAAGTTAGCTTTTCCCTGCTTAAAGCCTCTGGAGGCTATTTATATTGGATTCCAGCTGCAGCCCTCTTAGTGCTTAACTCCTGAGGTATGAAAACTGCTTGCAGAACAGAAGCCAAAGGCTTGGATTTTGAAATGTGTTTTGTGTTCCTGTGGCAGGACGATTATTTGAGCTGTGCCCAGGAACGTAACTATCTTCAAAGGGGCCAACCCTGTTGCTGGCAGATATCAGACGACACCTGTACAGTCCCCATCTTTAGCCCTAGTCAGCCAGGCTCCAATCACAGTGGGGAGGGAGCTGCCCCTAGGACTCTTTTGAAGTGACTTCAGAGGAGGGGTTGCTTATTTCCCTGGCCACACCTCTGGGGTGGGCACACAGTCCCTGCCCAAGGGGAGAAGGGTTTCACCATCTTGGATTTAGTTAGGGGGGCACTGTGGGATTGTTTGCTGTAGGGTACATAGGAAATGCTGCTAACGTGGGTAGGGTAACCCCGGGAGCTTTGGTTAGGGGGATCCACAAGCTGATGCCAAGCATAATTGTGACATCCTTGGTACCCTCCTCAGAAATCTACTGGACCTGTTGAAGATCAAAAGAGGACTGAACCTGCTGTCTGCAACCTGAGACCCAGGACAAGGAAGTAAACTCCAAGGGTTACAAGGCTGACCTACTGTTCAGGCTACAAGGACGAAAGGAGCTACAAGAGGTCTTCCCTGCAACTATCCAGCTGACCAATTCCAACTGAACCTGCCCTGAACCGTGCTGGAGGCTTCTGCTGAAGTGAGTCTTGACCCCCAAGTGCTTTCACTGAGGTCTTGGAACCCTGGGCTGTGTCAACGTGTACTTCTAACATCCTGAGTGACGTGGAACTTAGACACTGTTTGGCTCCAAGGACCTCTAGAGTACCGTGACAAACCTGCCAAGCCTATCTGATGAAGGTGCATTGCTGCTGAAGATTCAGGTTTCCCCCTTTTCTGAGCTTTTCTTAGCATCAAATTCTATTCAGCACAACCTCGCAGAGACGGTATCCGGCCTTGTGAAGCCCTCTTCGGCTAAAGGCTGCAGCCTTGCCCCACTGGAACAATCAAGCTCCAACAGAGTGACTGTGCGAGCGCAGAATTCTTCACCGGGCGAAGGCACCAAAAGTGGGACCGTCCTTGGCGCAAAATTCTACTTTCTCCCTTTTGGAGCTTTTCCCTCAAAGTCAATAGCTTCACCTAGAACTTGTCCAATGGCTATCCAACCTCGTGTATCCCACCTCAGCCACAGCCTGCTGCCTTGCCATGCTGAAGATTTTGGACTTTTGTTTCAGAGACTAAGTTTGAACGTAAAGCTCCAGACTGGGTTGCACCCAGCGTCTGTGGCCTGAGCATCAGACGCTTTTAGGCTTACTCAGCCTTTGTCATGGACAGAGCAATTCCTATTCCACAAGCCTCTTAATAAACATAAATGACGGGCTATAAGCCCTCTCTGACTATGGCAGCCATATTTGAATGTAGAATACATACATAAAATAAGCATTGTATATCCTAACCGTGACCCAATGAGCTTTAATTCAGCATCTCCATTTTTCAATCATTTGAATTAAACAGAATTCTTTCTAAATCTTTGGTTTACAGAGTTACAAAAATGACATATTGTGCCACACACATATGAACTATCATAACTGTTAACCCAATGTTGCGCATCCAGCTCCAACGAGTGATAGATCCATTAATACATTCAGCTGTCCCAACCTCATGAATTGCGCCCCATTGGGCGACGTATATTGAGGAGAATTCCACACCGCAGACCAATGAAGTTAACAACTTTCGGTTTATCTTGGGTGCAACCATAATAAGCATGACTACATGTTTCTGTGTGCACCACATGTCATGCCCCATTGGGCATAGCTAAAGTACGTGACAACAATTATCTCAATAAATTTCCAACTGATATATTATGAAGAAAAATTGAAAAGAAGAAAAATAAATTGGTCACTTTCCTTGTCTAGATATATTAGCTCTTTTGCGTTATTTGCTGCCGAAGACAGATTCTCTTTCCGGAATCTTGCATGTTTATCTACAAATAAATAAACATATACATCCAAGAGTCAAAAAAAGAGGTCAATAGTGTGTTCTGAATACGTTAAAATATCTAAAAGCATCTAAAACCAGTTGAGGCAACAACTGTTTCAACACCCGATGTACTTTACAGATAAGTATAAATCTCTTCATCAGTATTTAACCCTATGGGTTCCTTGGTACCCATTCTAAGGATATTCTAGTTGGCGCAACTTGAATGGAAGTATATCCTTAGAATGAGCTGTTTTGTGTCAATTAGCCGGACAACAAATATCAGAAAACCAATAACGTGGCTGAGCTAGACAAATCCCTGTGAAAATGTTACTTAATTAAACCTACTAAGATCTCAACTTGAGTTTTAGATTAAAAACAACTTCAGAAAGGCCAGCAACCACTTACACCTCCCACCCACTTCTAGGGAACATCAGTAACTACTTCATGCAGTAAAGGCTTCAACACAACTCCATACAGACTGCACCAGCATAGTTGTCATGGATTGATGCAGAGGGCCAGAAGACCCACCCCCCACTAGGGTGCACCTTCTGGAAACATATAGCAACTTCACATGAGTTTGGATGACATTCCCTTCCCCCAGTAGAATACTGCTGTTGGAAGACCAAACAACGTGCTAAGAGGCGATGCAGTATGTGAACGTGCACCATATAAAAGTGTGACTGGTAGGATAACTTCTTTTGAACTTGCAGCATTTTTGCTCATGGCATTCAATTTCCAATTTAGTCTTGTGTGTGCTTCCTAACAGGAGATCACATGTTCAAATGTGGAAATGTTCTGAGAAAAGAAGAGTTGATGGAATCCACTTTTACAGATCCTTATGGTGCAGAAGGAGAAGAAAGCAGAACGGATCCTACCTTAAGTAAGCTTCACGTTGTAAATGTTCTTTGCAGTGAGGGCTCCTTCACAGCCGACAACATGCCAAATGAACTGCGAGTGAAAGCATTTATGGAGGGTGCTTTGAGATTTCCTCATCTATGAAGGATGCTGAGTCCGGACTCTGCATCCTTCCCAAAGGGACTATAGTCTTCTTCAGTCAGATCTAAATAAGATTTTAGTTGAAATAAGTAGAATAGTGACGTCACTAAAGTCACTCAGTTTTCGGTGTCAATGTTGAGTGAGGGCAACGAGTAGAACTGCACAATTCAATTCAACAATGCAATATATTGATGACAAGCCACGAGGTATCAATTTTGAAAGTGGTGCTCGACTTGCATGGCTGTAAAGGGCAGTCAGGTGGAGGTGGGAGAAACCATGGGTAATGAAAGCGATCCTGGTGAATAATAAGAATTTCTTATTGTGTAGCTTTTCTACCTTGGTTTACGATTTCCTAGTGCTGTAGATTACGGGTGAAGCGTGGAACGACTGGACGGTGGTGTGCTTTTATGACTGTATAAGGGAAATTAGTACAGCCGTCTATAGAAACATATTATGCTCTATCCCCCTATCTTTTTCTGAAGGCTATTCCTACAGACATCATGACTTTCACACTGCTTTAAGCTGTGTCAGTATAAGAACATTTCTTGAAGGGTGTTGCACTTCTCTGACATTTGCTAATAGCCAGCTCTCAAGAGTTACAATTGTAGTCAGCTGTAGTGAATGTGTAGAAGACACGGGGATTTATAACTGTCTGGATACTTTAAAAATGCAAAATAGAACTATCGGATCAGACTGGCACCACTCTGAAATGGCTTCAAAACCCCTCCTTATGCTTGCCCTTAAACTTTTGTGCAGCTTGTCCATGTCCAGAAAGATGCTCTCGTTGCAATCCAGAACAATCTGTTACCTAAAACCAAACATGTCTTTGACCACTTCCTGCACATCTGGGGTCATATGGATATTTTCTGCCCCACCAAAGCTTACACTTTCAAGGTACCCACTTTTGTTTTCCTTCTAGGGGATCACATCCTTAACTCAGGAGATGCCGCCAGAAAGGAAGAACTGGAGTCTGGTCTAATGGACATCTGTGATGCTGAAAGTGCAGAGAACAGCTCCTGCCCCACCTTAGGTAAGGCTCATGTTCTTCAGTTATTGTCATGTTGCTGAGGCTTAGAGAAGTGCCTGTGAGTGCAACAAGCATTTGGGAATCTCTCCGCACTCCTGGTGCACTTTGGTACCAAAGAGGAGGTTCCACATCATGGTGCTCCTTTTTTCTGCTCAAGATGCACTTTGGTATTAAAGAAGAGACTGCACTATGGGTGTAACAAACATATCTGCTGTGCAGGGGTGCCCCCCACATTACAGTCTTGAAGCCCGTCTCAAAACAAAGTGAATGAGCAATAAAGATGCCTTTAAATATTGTTATCTTGTCATATTTGCTCAGCTTTCAGAGACCGAGGTCAAAAGTCATTTTGTCTTCCTACATTTACTTTTCTTTCTGTGACTGAAGTTAGAGGATTTAGTAAAGTGAACTGTGTGACAATCGCGTTGAGACCAGTTCACGGGTCAAGTACATTACAGTTTGGTCGAGTAGATTTTTCAAGTTACTAGACCCGCAGGCCTAGTAACATTTTTATGATTTTTCGAGCCCTGTCCGTCTATAAAGGTAGATCCTACTGCCCAGCACAAAAAAAGATTCCAGATGCATGGGATTTTTTAAGTGATTTTGTTACGCATGTGTTAGGGATTCAGTGTTGTAAAAGGTTCCACTAATTGCTCATTCTTCTGGGCAAAAACATCCTTTTGGATATATAGCGTGGCCTATAATGTCTGAATTATTATATGTGCAGAATATTCAATTTTATGCATGAACTGTGCTTTGTTCTTGGTGGCAAGTACGGTATACCTAGCTTGTACAGGCCTCTAAAAATCTACTCGCCCACTCACTATGGCGAGTCAGATTTGATTAGGTCGAGCAATTTTTAGCACCTACTCATCCGTTCTGGTGAGGGAACTAAAGCTGGAAGAAACAAGTTTTCTATTCATTCAGAAAGTGAATGAGCAATAAAGACGCCTTTGAATCTTTTTTTTTATCTTGACACATTTGCTGTCTGTTCAAGGACAGAGGTCAAATGTCAGTTTGTCTTTTTACTAATTGTTTCTTATCTTATCCTGAAAAATGGTGTTTACTTTTCTTTCCCTTATTGCAGTTAGAGGTTTTTGTCAAGTGAGATGTCTGACAATCATTGTGGAACAAAAGGCTGTAGGATGTTTTTTCTAACACAACATTTAAACAGCTTGCAAATGAATAGTACAAGTATTTCAAAATATATCCGGAATCACGAAAGAATTTTTATAATTTAGAAGTGTGATGCAAACAAAGATTTAAATAGGAGCAAAACAAATCGGGACACTTTACCTGGTGATGTGCAAATGACAAATGTTTGCAGAAACTCGATTTCCAAACTTCATACACTATATAATTTTATCAGTAAAACCGCATGTCAGTGCGAAAGTTTGTGGCCATTTCAATGGAAAATCTGCTGATTGCAAATGAGTGTGCTACCACTTCGTGCTTCAGGTATGTATTTATTAAAAGTGATAGTTTTTAAACATGATTTGAGAAACATTCCTGCACCCATCCTGATGGCAATGCGGTTAATGAACTAACACAGCGGTCATGTGTATCCTATATGTGGCTAGATTTGTATTGTATATGGAGCAAATGTTTAGTCTATTAAATCAAATGTAAGCGTTTTTTGCAGACATGCAGAACTTGCGTTCAAAGGTGCTCTCATATGTGGTAAAGAAGAAATGGCAGCTTCGTGTATTAAAATATTTGCCCAGGATCACATAATTTGAAACCAGTTTATGGTCAAGACATTATAATTAGGTGGAGCAGATTATTTAAATCAGGAGACCTGCAGGTCTAGTAAACGTTTTATGGTTTTTTGAGGCCTGTTGTAGCAATTAGTGGCTTGTTTCCCGTTGTTAGTCTGACACCAAACTGCGTCCACATTTGAGCTGTTAACTCCTTTAGGCAGGTAACTCGAGTCACAGGGTTCACTATTGATTAGCTTTTATTTATTACATTTTGTAATGTGCTCAGATGTACTCATGATAGATCTGATAAACACATGTAAAGTCTTTGGATCTGATGTTGCTTCTTATGATGCCACTTCTTGTCAGGTCATAGCCATGATACCATTTCTCTAATGCCACACGTCGCAATGTCGCGTGAATTCTGCCTAACTTGATTCGTCCCACCACTTCTTTTTTTTAGGACATGTGCTCTGCTTGTCTCCCTGTTTAATGTCCCAACTAATTATTAAATCATTAGTGATTGGGTTCGGAGCTGTGTAACACTGGTTGGCCTTAAGGATCAATTTTGGGTTAATGATGGGGTCTCTGGCAGCGGCTGGAGCATGAATTAGTGGTTCTGGATATCCCACTGTAGCTGGCTTAGTCATGCAACAAACTGTGAATTGATCCTTGTGTTTCCAAACCAGATTTGTTATTTCAGGGTTAGCCCAAGTTACTCTCGTTGGTTCTTTACCAGCAATTATAGCAACTTCCACAAACTTAATTGATTCCATGCTTTGGGAGTTCAGAGATTTTCGGTTGTTTTGTGAGTGAAGAAGCCTCAGTTTTTTATGTGGTACTGGCTTTTTGTACATGTATTCTGGTGTAAGAAGGAGGGAACTGTAGGTAGATTTCACCCTAATTGTTCCCTCTATCGTACAGAAGTTCATTCGTGTGATTTTTGGGAGGATTAGAACTTTGGCCGGCATTCTCAAGGGGATAGTGTGCAATCAAAGAGTGGTCTCCAATGGCCCTAGATGCTTGTGTGGTGGCGCTTTACGATCGTTATAAGAGCTATCTGAGACACAGACTGGGATACTTAGATCGTATGTGGAATTGCTTTCTCTATCTAACTGTGTTCTCTGTGGGTGCTGCAATATTATGCAGTGATCCACTAGAGGGAAGTTGTGTGGGCCTGTGCTCTAACTCCGCTTGTAATGGCGGACCCTTTTAGACATTTTGGGTGGCCACATGGTGCCGTAACCTTTGCACCATGTTTGCACTCATGCACTCTGTTAACCCTCAGTTGAAGGTCCTTGCCGATGCCTCAAACGCATTCGACTCCTTGGAGTTGCACTATTTGTTCCAACTGCTACAGCTCCTTGGATTCCGCCCCCGCTTTACCACTGGATTAAGCTCCTATATACATTACCGTGTGCTGGACTGTGCATAAATGGGGAAGTGACAACCCTATTCTCTGTGGCCAGAGGCACCGGCAGGGCTGCCCTTATCGCCTATCCTATTCACAATGGAATTTGAGCCATTGGCGGCCTGCATGCGACAGCATCACTCGTAGAGAGGACTTGTCTTCCATGACTGGTGCATTCTGGTTTCCATGTGCGTGGATTACGTCACCTTGTATGTTCGGGACTCGCAGCCCAGTCTATCTCCCGAAATCCGTGAAGCTGTTCGATTTGGTGGTCTCCCTGACATCCACGTCGGTACATTTCCCACTCACCTTGGCGATAGACTGTTTTACTACTGAATACGATATGGGTGATTTTTACCCTGACAAGCAGTTCATACCAGTACAGCCTATTCTTGCACTCCCACAGCTCACCACACTTGACACTTGACGTTTTCACATACTACAGATTCTGCGGAACCTTCAGAACCCTACACAACACAAAGGCCCTCTCCATCCTCCATGCACTGACCAATATGTCCCCTCGAAAGCTGATCACGCACCTCTATGTGACCATGTAGACCAACGCACCTGTATGCAACCCCAGGGCCTATCTCGGTTGGGCAGCGGAACCCGACCCCACCCCACTCACGGAGGACCAGTGGCGATATTGCTGCACACTGACCAGATTGCTCTATCCCTCAATTACAGACTGCGCCTGCTCAATCTCTGCTTTCTCCACAGGATGTACTGCACCCCAGCCTAGCTACTCTGTATGGGTCTCTCTGAGACAGCACGGTGCTGCACATACAGAGCAGTCTTCTTTCTTCCCCTGGCATGGGACTGCTCTGCAGTGGCCCATTTCTGGACTAGTGTGTATGACGCCCCACTAGTGGTGTCACGCCCGCGATCGCCAGACTATGGGCCCTGGTACTGGACTCCCGTGCTGCACCTTTGTTTGCAGCTTTCTGTAAATGAGCACTGGGACATCGGCTGAAATCCATCCTACTACTGATGACTGAATATGGAGACGACCACTCTGACTTAAATGTTGCTCTGCCTATTTAGCTTTCTGTATTTTTACTAAACTGTTTTGTCTTTGGATGGCTTTTATAACTCATTAAAAAAAACCTTTAAAAAAATGTTCTTCATGCGCTTCCGTGCGATCGTTAGAGTGAAGGCAGAAGGATATCCTCAAGAGCCAATTGCATTGGGCTGAGCCAAGACATGATTGACAGCCATTAGCCGATGTGTGAAAGAGGCTAGGCTGGTGGAGCGGGGTGGACTCAAAGGTAACTGCATATGTTTGGTAGCAACAGGTATGTTTAGTAGGTCCCTAAAAATGTGGGATTTATTTTTAACAGAACTTGTTCCTTCACGAGCATGTAGGGAAAGGAGTGAGAAACTGTTTCCACAAGCTTACTAAACTGAAACCTGACTGTATCTGTTTCAGATTTTTTCGATGGAGGATTTGAATAATGTTATTCACACATGTATAGCCTAAAAAAATACCCACAATAAAAATAATTGCTGAAGGCCTGGCACAGATGGAGTGAGCAGCACCGCTCAATAGCCCTGCTCGGCGGGCCGCAATCCAGCACCATCCTGAGCCGATATACCCAACTAACTGACAATAATTTGTGTCCTTGGCCTGCCGGGAGCCTTGACACCCCGCGGCTCTACAGCGGCGCTGTGTTCAGGAGGGAGAACGCCTACATAGGAGACTGAGCCCTGCTGCGGGGCTACAGCGGAGCTGTGTTCAGGAGGGAGAACGCCTACATAGGAGACTGCGCCCGGCTGCGGGGCTACAGCGACGCTGTGTTCAGGAGGGAGAACGCCTACGTAGGAGACTGCGCCCGGCTGCGGGGCTACAGCGACGCTGTGTTCAGGAGGGAGAACGCCTACATAGGAGACTGCGCCCGGCTGCGGGGCTACAGCGACGCTGTGTTCAGGAGGGAGAACGCCTACATAGGAGACTGTGCCCGGCTGCGGGGCTCCATCGACGCTGTGTTCAGGAGGGAGAACGCCTACATAGGAGACTGTGCCCGGCTGCGGGGCTACAGCGGCGCTGTGTTCAGGAGGGAGAACGCCTACATAGGAGACTGTGCCCGGCTGCGAGGCTACAGCGGAGCTGTGTTCAGGAGGGAGAACGCCTACATAGGAGACTGTGCCCGGCTGCGGGGCTACAGCGGCGCTGTGTTCAGGAGGGAGAACGCCTACATAGGAGACTGTGCCCGGCTGCGGGGCTACAGCGACGCTGTGTTCAGGAGGGAGAACGCCTACATAGGAGACAGCGCCCGGCTGCGGGGCTACAGTGGAGCTGTGTTCAGGAGGGAGAACGCCTACATAGGAGACTGTGCCCGGCTGCGGGGCTACAGCGGCGCTGTGTTCAGGAGGGAGAACGCCTACATAGGAGACTGCGCCCGGCTGCGGGGCTACAGCGACGCTGTGTTCAGGACGGAGAACGCCTACATAGGAGACTGTGCCCGGCTGCGGGGCTACAGCGACGCTGTGTTCAGGAGGAGAACGCCTACATAGGAGACTGCGCCCGGCTGCGGGGCTACAGCGACGCTGTGTTCAGGAGGAGAACGCCTACATAGGAGACTGCGCCCGGCTGCGGGGCTACAGCGACGCTGTGTTCAGGAGTGAGAACGCCTACATAGGAGACTGTGCCCGGCTGCGGGGCTACAGCGACGCTGTGTTCAGGAGGGAGAACGCCTACATAGGAGACTGTGCCCGGCTGCGGGGCTACAGCGACGCTGTGTTCAGGAGGGAGAATGCCTACCTAGGAGACTGCGCCCGGCTGCGGGGCTACAGCGACGCTGTGTTCAGGAGGGAGAACGCCTACATAGGAGACTGTGCCCGGCTGCGGGGCTACAGCGACGCAGTGTTCAGGAGGGAGAACGCCTACATAGGAGACTCTGCCCGGCTGCGGGGCTACAGCGACGCTGTGTTCACGAGGGAGAACGCATACATAGGAGACTGTGCCCGGCTGCGGGGCTACAGCGGCGCTGTGTTCAGGAGGGAGAACGCCTACATAGGAGACTGTGCCCGGCTGCGGGGCTACCGCGGCGCTTTGTTCAGGAGGGAGAACGCCTACATAGGAGACTGTGCCCGGCTGCGGGGCTACAGCGGCGCTGTGTTCAGGAGGGAGAACGCCTACATAGGAGACTGTGCCCGGCTGCGGGGCTACAGCGGCGCTGTGTTCAGGAGGGAGAACGCCTACATAGGAGACTGCGCCCGGCTGCGGGGCTACAGCGACGCTGTGTTCAGGAGGGAGAACGCCTACATAGGAGACTGTGCCCGGCTGCGGGGCTACAGCGACGATGTGTTCAGGAGGGAGAACGCCTACATAGGAGACTGCGCCCGGCTGCGGGGCTACAGCGACGCTGTGTTCAGGAGGGAGAACGCCTACATAGGAGACTGTGCCCGGCTGCGGGGCTACAGCGACGCTGTGTTCAGGAGGGAGAACGCCTACATAGGAGACTGTGCCCGGCTGCGGGGCTACAGCGGCGCTGTGTTCAGGAGGGAGAACGCCTACATAGGAGACTGTGTGCCCGACTGCGGGGCTACAGCGTCGCTGTGTTCAGGAGGGAGAACGCCTACATAGGAGACTGTGCCCGGCTGCGGGGCTACAGCGGCGCTGTGTTCAGGAGGAGAACGCCTACATAGGAGACTGTGCCCGGCTGCGGGGCTACAGCGGCGCTGTGTTCAGGAGGGAGAACGCCTACATAGGAGACTGTGCCCGGCTGCGGGGCTACAGCGGAGCTGTGTTCAGGAGGGAGAACGCCTACATAGGAGACTGTGCCCGGCTGCGGGGCTACAGCGACGCTGTGTTCAGGAGGGAGAACGCCTACATAGGGAGACTGTGCCCGGCTGCGGGGCTACAGCGACGATGTGTTCAGGAGGGAGAACGCCTACATAGGAGACTGCGCCCGGCTGCGGGGCTACAGCGACGCTGTGTTCAGGAGGAGAACGCCTACATAGGAGACTGTGCCCGGCTGCGGGGCTACAGCGACGCTGTGTTCAGGAGGGAGAACGCCTACATAGGAGACTGTGCCCGGCTGCGGGGCTACAGCGACGCTGTGTTCAGGAGGGAGAACGCCTACATAGGAGACTGTGCCCGGCTGCGGGGCAACAGCGACGCTGTGTTCAGGAGGGAGAACGCCTACATAGGAGACTGTGCCCGGCTGCGGGGCTACAGCGGCGCTGTGTTCAGGATGGAGAACGCCTACATAGGAGACTGTGTGCCCGACTGCGGGGCTACAGCGGCGCTGTGTTCAGGAGGGAGAACGCCTACATAGGAGACTGCGCCCGGCTGCAGGGCTACAGCGGAGCTGTGTTCAGGAGGGAGAACGCCTACATAGGAGACAGTGCCTGGCTGCTGGGCTATAGCGGAGCTGTGTTCAGGAGGGAGAACGCCTACATAGGAGACTTTGCCCAGCTGCGGCGCTGTGTTCAGGAGGGAGAACGCCTACATAGGAGACTGTGCCCGGCTGCGGGGCTACAGCGACGCTGTGTTCAGGAGGGAGAACGCCTACATAGGAGACTGTGCCCGGCTGCGGGGCTACAGCGACGCTGTGTTCAGGAGGGAGAATGCCTACATAGGAGACTGTGCCCGGCTGCGGGGCTACAGCGACGCTGTGTTCAGGAGGGAGAACGCCTACATAGGAGACTGTGCCCAGCTGCGGGGCTACAGCGACGCTGTGTTCAGGAGGGAGAACGCCTACAAAGGAGACTGTGCCCGGCTGCGGGGCTACAGCGACGCTGTGTTCAGGAGGGAGAACGCCTACAAAGGAGACTGTGCCCGGCTGCGGGGCTACAGCGACGCTGTGTTCAGGAGGGAGAACGCCTACATAGGAGACTGTGCCCGGCTGCGTGGCTACAGCGGAGCTGTGTTCAGGAGGGAGAACGCCTACATAGGAGACTGTGCCCGGCTGCGGGGCTACAGCGGAGCTGTGTTCAGGAGGGAGACAGCGCCCGGCTGCAGGGCTACAGCGGAGCTGTGTTCAGGAGGGAGAACGCCTACATAGGAGACTGTGCCCGGCTGCGGGGCTACAGCGGAGCTGTGTTCAGGAGGGAGACAGCGCCCGGCTGCAGGGCTACAGCGGAGCTGTGTTCAGGAGGGAGAACGCCTACATAGGAGACTGTGCCCGGCTGGGGGACTACAGCGGCGCTGTGTTCAGGAAGGAGAATGCCTACATAGGAGACTGTGCCCGGCTGCGGGGCTACAGCGGCGCTGTGTTCAGGAGGGAGAACGCCTACATAGGAGACTGCACCCGGCTGGGGGACTACAGCGGAGCTGTGTTCAGGAGGGAGAACACCTACATGGGAGACTGTGCCCGGCTGCGGGGCTACAGCGGAGCTGTGTTCAGGAGGGAGAACGCCTACATAGGAGACTGTGCCCGGCTCCGTGGCTACAGCGGAGCTGTGTTCAGGAGGGAGAACGCCTACATAGGAGACTGTGCCCGGCTGCGGGGCTACAGCGGAGCTGTGTTCAGGAGGGAGAACGCCTACATAGGAGACTGTGCCCGGCTGCGGGGCTACAGCCTAAAATGGCGGCGGCTGTGTGTACGAATCGGTGATCGGAGTGCTGGAGAGAGAGTCTGCCATCTGTGCGTCACTAACACCGAGGGCCCTGTGGACCCGGCCGCTGTCCGTCGAGAGGAAGGCAAGTGCGACTGAGCGAGCCACCACACGCTGCTCGGCCCGAGAGAGACATGCGGCCTGCGGGAGGCGGGTGGCCGCAGTCCGAGGGAGGAGCTCTTTTTGGCAATGTGGAGCCATGCAGTCTGGGACAGAAGTGCTGGTGCCCCCGCGGTTACGGAGAGATGCACGACCTTTCCGACTTGGTACGGTGAGGCCAGCGCGGCGGCACAGGAATATCGGGAAAGGACATCCCTGGGACCTTGCGACAACGGTGGAGCGTGGCAAGCTCTGGCCCGAGGATTGAATCACTTGAGGGTGCCGCTTTGAAGTTTGGGGCCCGCATTGCGGCACTTAAGGGTACTGAGATGCGCTGCTACGCGCTGCATAACTGAGAGTATGTCAACTGCATCTTTAAGGTGTGAACCTGCGGTGGAACGCCCGTCACCATTCAGTCAGTGGGATTTACTCCTGCACACTGATGCACCGCCTCAAGGTGATATTCTACGTGAGCGGAGGGATTTGTGAGCTGGAAGGGTTGTAAATACACTGGACTCTTCAATCCAGGCATTTACAGGCTTAAATCAGACTGGCCAAGAGATTTGGGCCCTTGATGTCCCCGTGATTTTATTGAGAACACGAAGGCCGAGAGTCAAGACCAAGAGCCTCATTTCCAATAGGCTGATCCAGGGAGACCTGAATTAAAGGGCCAGAGTCACTAGTTCCAGCCTACCATGTCTCTCCTGTGCCATCACTAGTCCTAGTACCTGGACCCTGAGTGGAGATCAGGGGCAGCCCATGCCCTCTTGGTGCTGCCCTGTGCGAAAGCATTGACAGAAACAAATTGAGGACAGGGGCCTGGGAGAGTCTTCAGCGAGGGAGCTCCACCTGCGCTGCTTTGCTGGCATCCAAGGGGTGGCAGCGAGGAACCCCTGTGAGGAAGTAGATGCCCTGAAAGGTGGGGGCTACTCGCTGAGGTCGTTATTGCAGGGGACGAGACCTGGGGTAATGCCCTTACCTACTCTACATTTATAGTTGCCAAGCTGGGACTTGCATTCCATTGGAGGCACGTTTGTCTCTTTGCATACTAAAGCCACTACACAAAAGGAACGAGGCAAACAGCAGGCAGTGGCAATGAGAAACTAGAAGGAGCTTACCCACATCCGATAACGATGGGGAAATCAACGTGTAAACGTGATCAGGGCACTGACTTTGGGTCAGAACCCCAAGACAAGAATAAGAACCCTGATGACTTGTCGGAGACCCCCCAGAATCCCACGATGCAGGATATTCTACAGGCCATCGCGATCTCCAGTGAGAGACTGAAGGTGAAAATTGACTCCATAGGCACAGACCTAGGACTTCTGCATGACGACCATCAGCGCCTGGCTGAGAGGGTGCCTCCAAATGATCGCCATTTGGATCAGTCTGCCCCTACTATGTCTGCCCTGAAAGATCGCCTGACGGCAGTTGAAGCAAAAGTGCCTGAGGGGGTTAGGACCATGCTGGAGGAATTCAGACTCTTATCTGGGCTACGGGTCTACTGGCAGAAATCAAAACTTTTTCCCAAGAAGCTGAGAGAGGACCCCTCAGTAAGTGCATCTATGATGCAATGGGAGCCCCACTGCTTGACCTATCTGGAGGTTAAGATATACCACGACAATGATGATCTGTTGGAGGGTAACATTGGTCACGTAATTGGATCCCTGAGGTCTCCATGAGGTTCTGGGTAATGCTTCCACTATGAGTGATGGGGAGGGATAGCCCTTTTGAAAACGGTAGCACTGCCGCAGCTCCTTTTTTTTTTTTTTTCTACACTTCCCGTGTGGATCCCGTGATCACGATCTAGAGAACTAAAGACCCTGAGCACTGAGTTCATTTGGGGATCAGGTCGACGAAGAATAGCATTGACCACTTTACTACGTCTGACGGACAAGGGGGGGTCTAGCAGTCCCAGATTTTGAGTTTTATTACATCGCAGCCCAGTTGCAGTGGCTTATCCACGGTATTGCGCTTCAGCGCAACCCGAATCGGCCCTGGTCCCTTTGTGCCGCCGCTTCATGACCTGCTTGGGGTTCTTAGTGTAAGGCGATATAATGCAAGTGACTCGCATTAGTTTCGCATTATGGCAAAGTGTTGGAATAGGGGACTACAGAGGTTACGTGTCAAGACTCCTTACACAAAGGAATTGCCTATTGACTTCTTACTTGTATTGCTACATGGAGGGAGCTGGCGGGGCTTGACTAAGTGGGCTGCGGTAGGAGTAACAAAGGTTGTTGTCGCTCCTGTTTGAGGACTTCAGAGCAGAATTTGACCTATCATATGGGCACTTCCTGCTTCACAGAGCACTCACGACGGTAATTAAGGTGCACTGGGGAGGGGGATCCACTGAATCCGCAACGTGTCAGAGCTGTCAGTATATGGCGCTCTCAGTGGGTATCGTGCTAACAATTTTCTGTCTGTATGGGGCACTTGGAGCAGATGAACAACTGCCTCTGGAGGCCCTGAGGGCTAGGTGGGAGGAAGACCTTGACACACCTATTGACACGAAAGACTGGGACAAGATTTTAGACGCATTCCGAAAGTCTCTAGGAATGCACGCTTCAAACTTATTAACTATTATGTACACCATAGGCCATATTTGACATCCGAGCGCATAGGCAGATATTTCCATATACCTGACACAACATGCCCCGATGTGGAGACACAAGAGCCCACCTCCTTCACATGTTTTGGTCATGCCCTGCGGCACATGCTTTCTGGGAGGGAGTTATATGTACGATAGAGGAGAGCATTGATAAGGAGATCCCTCGAACCCTGGGTCACCGTCTCCTCAGTTGGTTTCCCCACCCTGCAAAATCAAAGATAACTGGAAGGTTTCAAGATCTAGCATATATTATTGCTAAGTAGGAAATAGCGTGTAATTGGAAGGCAACAAGAGGTCCGAAGCTGACAACTTGGAAGAATGAGATGGTAAAATGGGCGAGCTGTGAGGGAAGAGTGCTCCTGAGGGAGGCACAGAGGGGTATGGGAAACATGGAGGGAGCCAGAGCCTGGAATGCATTAGTTCATCAGAGCTGGCATCACCAGGGGCTTCCCCGACGGAGTCACCCAGATGAACTGTATACATGCTACATGCAACATACTCCCAATTACGGGCCTGGATTACCCCCTTACCCGAGACTTTTCATTATGACTTATCATACTCTTTTTATAATGCACAGCCCTGGATTCGATGAGAGAAAGTCATGTATTGACCTATGGGGGGAATGGGGGAGGGAGTAGTTTGTTTGTTGTTTGTATCTTGACAGATTGACAGATTGAGCTGCTCACTATGACAAGTTGTACTCTGGTACTGCACTGCGGAGCGATGGTACTGCAGGTCTTGATTGATTTTGAAAACTCAATAAAATCTGTTTAAAAAAAAAAAAAAGAAATAATAATAATAGCTGAAAATGGCAGCTTGTAAACTGTAATTCTTTGATTCTTCTCCTTTCCTCCTTTGTGTCAAGTAGCCTCATTCATGAACAACTGCTTCAGTCTAATGACTTATTCGTTTATATTTCTCTTTACAACAGGACACGGAGACATCAAACCAATTGTCCACATTAAAACCGAAGGGGATTTGTATTCAATTGACCACCTGGACCCTGAGAGAAGAGACAGCATCTTGCGTAAGTAGACTCTCCTTGGTATGTTAATACAGTTCTACGGATGTCACCCAGGGACATATGTTGGTACAGCTGTCCCCAAAGGACTGTCCCTGTCATACATTTAGAAACTGGGCTCCATTGCAGATGCCCGCCCCCAATTTTTTTGTCCCCATTTGAACTGCTAGATGCTGGTTTTCGACTCTGATAGTGTACTGGATCCTGCTAACCAAGCCCCAGTGCCCGTGCTCTTTCTCCTAAAAGTAATATAAATTGGTACACCTAATTGGCAAGGTACTTTGCCCCCTTATAAGTCTCTAGTATATGGTAACAGTGGTACCCAGGGCAAGGGTGGTAAAGGGGTCACCAGGGCCATGGCACTGTAGTGTGCCACACTGTATGACCCAAGTAAAAGTGTGTCTGCAGGTCTGCCAGTGCCGCCCTGGACGAGCTGCCTGTCTGCTCGAGAGTGACTCGGCACACACCAGCTGCTGCAGAGCCACACCACTGCCTTAATGTAAGTAAGCTACTCTTAAGGTTGTCCTCCTAGGCCCAGGAGGTAGAGTGCAATATATTAAAGGTGTGGAGATATTTGTTTTTACATATATATTTCTACAGTAACCCTGTAAAGCAAGGTTTTACTGGAAGTGATCGGCGATCCATAGAGTAACATGGGCTCGCTGCCGAGGAAAGTCGATATAGCCAGATCCATTATGGAACGACCAAATTGTGTCGTGTTTGGTGTCAAACACCTTGCTTTTTCACCCCATCTCCAAATGTGGATTTGTCAAGTGCTGCAAGTTTGACAGCTCCCGTGGATCCCGTTCAGTACCACAGACAGCCAAGTCACCTCTGCACCCAGACTCCCTGGATAAGGTAACAAAGTAGTTGGAACTTGGTCTAGGGCCCCGCATGACCCTATCCACAAGAGGATTCGTTTGAACTCGCCCTGCAAGGGTCCGAGTGTCACCTGTGTTTCCCCCAATGACTTCAATGGGACCAGTTAGACAGATGTGCTGCATCTGTTTTTGAACACTTTAAGAATTGCGGTTCTCCTATTACCATGACTAGAGAATCTGGATTTCATTAAAGACACGGAGGCCAACATTATGCATAATACTTTTAATGCAGTCTCCGAGCAGCCGCATACATCACAAAGTAAAAGGTTCCAGAACAGAACCTTAGGAGCACAGAACAATCTGCCTCTTTTAAATGTGGTGAAATAGGAAATAGTTCAAAATTAATTCTTCTTTGCTCTTATTTAAAACCAGTAGAAACGAAAGACAAGGAAGGATCAGGAGGCCAAAGTTCGGGTAATTATGAAGGGTTACCTGAAAAGAAGAGAGGTACAAGTGCTCCATTGGAATGAGAGGAGAAAAATGCAAAAAGACAAGCAATAAAACTCCATACATCATAATACTATTTTAAAATCATTTAAAGACATTAGATATGAAATATTTATGACTAAAAAGCAAACCATCCATGGGAAGAGATGGGTGGGATAATGTTAGCCTCTGTGTCTTTAATGAAATCCAGATTCTCTAGTCATGGTAATAGGAGAATCGCAATTTCATTACAAGACCGGAGGCTACCATTATGCATGTTGGTAGCTTTGTAAGACTACATCAGACATATGTTCAATTGGTTTGCAGTAGTGTTGTGCAAACGTGTTTGCATTAGACCAGTCGGCCGCCTTGAGAATGTCGTCTAACTTCCCTCCAGACCAGAAAGATTTACAGGCCATAGCACCTCTAAGGGAATGTGCTTGGACTTTCTTTAAATCAATGCCAGCTAAATTCATTGCGGATTTAACCCATCTGGCAATAGAAGCAGAAGTTATAGCTTTGAAAGGTTTGACAAAGGATATAAGTAATTGATTCACACCATGAGGACGAAGACCATTCATTCTGCAATCGTACTCCTTCATGCAATCTGCAACACAAAGTATTTTGCATAAGTCAAAACGTGGCTAAAAAAATTGAATCTGACATAGTTTTAGTTCTTCTAATTAAGTCAAATTTAACTCCAAACATGTTATAAGATCTATTTGTGATTTCAAGAGCTTTGACATCAGAAACCCTTCGGCAAGAGATTAAACACAACAAGGTTGCAAGTTTAATGGAAAGACTTTTCCTATCTATGTGTAGAATCCAAAACCCCAGTTATATGTATGATACAAAGTTCGTTTTGGTGTCTATATTTATATAAAAATAAGCTCAATTTTTGTAAATTGGTCTCGAATTTCTTTCGAATTGCCTCATTTACTTATGAACCATATTGGTACAGTAAAATACTTTACACATGTTCCTCCAGTAATGCCTTACTGCTCTTTGCCATACTCCCAGGACGGAGCTAAGGATTATTGTTGAATCCAAGGATCATCTGTGTATTGTGAGAATATTGCATGGTAAGGCCTTCCTGCCATATCACAGAATATTCCACCTTGTAACACATACACCCCCCAGTTGCCTCCTCTGCTGTTAATCAACACTGCTTTTTCCCCCTTGCATCCATTTCCACTGCCACTATTACCCCAATTGCCCCCTTCTATTGAGTACTGGACAGATGCCCCGCGCTCGCTCTCCGTGGTAGGAATTTAGTGTCCCTCTGTGTGCATTGCATTACTATTAATGGCAGGACATCGGCCCTCATTCGTCCTGTAGCACAGAGCAGACGGGCCCATCAGTGTCACAGACTGAGTATTCACCTCTTGCAAAGACCCCCACAGGTCATTACCCCTGGGATTGCCCTTGGTCAGCTACATTGCTTACATGGGCAGAAAAAGATATTCAAGCAGGTTGGTGGTTTTGCCATCAAAGACATTGTTCGTCCTATTTACTACTTTTGGGGGACATGCGTGGGACCCTGAACCTCAATTCACTGAACCCCAATATTTTTGATTACCCCAAAATGTACTTCTGGAAATTTGGCTCCAACACCCGTGATCTTGCAGTAAGAGTCACCACCCTCCACATCAGGCCCAACAATTTATCAGAGTAAAATCAAATAGTGACTGGGACCACTCAATAACTGAATTCTAGAGCAATACAAAATTGTAGGGTTAATTAGATAAATCTCAAAATAAGCAACGTAGAGAAAATGCTATGAAGGCTCAGATACAGAGTACAAAATCAGAAATTGGAATCCCTGTTCAAGCAGTAAAGTGTCTTAAAAATCTCCGTGTTGAACTAATAAAGAGCATTTTAAAGGAGGCATCTCAAGTAAATCGGACAGAGTATCAGGAGGAAAATGAGAGCTCCAGTCTGAATTCCCGAAACCAGGAGGTTTTATACACTTTTTACGCATAACAATTAACAAAACTGCAGATTTAGCATGGCCTGGTCATCGTTGGCTCATATTGGACAAATCCGAAATAAACACGTAATTTAAACCTAATCTAAGGTAGAATACTCCTTCCATTAGCTTCCTCAGGAACAGCAGTCCAGAGCTGTATAATACAATATGAAACCATCTCAAACAAAGGCTCATACGTTATCGTGCTAGCTCACTTGCATCAGAACTTCAAGCGGAAATGTCCTTCAGAAAGATACATCAGGAAAATGATGGAAAGCGTCATTCACAATACATGCTCTCTAGGGAAAATAACTTGTATCACCATGTACTGTGGGACATAGATTGGGAGAGGGAATGAGCAGGAGCAAGTTTATTTCCATTTAAAAAAAAAAAGATGTCACTTAAAGAAGTGTGGCAGAACTAAAGTACATTAATAATCACACTTCTAAACATTATACTCAGATCGTTTTAAGTACAGCATGATTAAAATTAATCGGTTACGACTATATTCATCACAAAAATCATTAGTACACACAAGTTTGTCACCCAAAATTGCACATTAGAAAAACCTTCAACACGCGGATGTGTCAGAAGTGGAGGCAGTTTAGCAAGGGGCTCGCTGAAGATGAAAAAGGATATTCCCACAAGATGACAGTCAACTTTGAGTGGTGACCCCAGGTGAAGATAAGGGAAGTGAGCAGTCCATCGTTGCTCAACCAGTATCTGTCAGTTCTTTTTGTTTGTTTCACAGCGTCTGTTTTGCCTGGGGGTGGGGGGCGGGGGGAATAGTAGAGCACATCACGGGATGGGTATTAACAGATTCAGAATTACTAGAAATCGTTTCCAGCTCTTTTTCAAGTTTAAACCTGCCTTACCATAAATCAGTCAGACTAACTTACGAAGGACTTCAGCCAGTAACTCCCATATGTTTCGGGGGGGTGTTGTCTCATTCATCTTCACGTGAAAGATGATCTATGCTGCTATCGACCCCCATTAATGATGATGACTTTACTCAAAAGAGGGCACTTGGAGATGTGAACAGAAGCAATAATTCCAACATTCCGAAGGCACCAATGAGTTGATGTTGCAGTACTCAACAGTACCCACTTAAATGCCATGTGGCACAGGCACACATTCCTTTATTGCCTCTGAAAATCTCATCTCTGGTCTCAAAGGTGAGCATTGTTTCCTAACCTTAAGAAGGTCCTCTCACTGCAGACCCTTGCGCACTAACGAATGTCCTTGTCAGAACTCGGGGCAAATGAGAGCTAGACATTACGTTGGCGTGGCTATGGCAGAAGCATAGAAGTGAGAGGGGTGAGCCACACTGCTCCCAGTGAATTAGAAATCCGAGTCAACAGTGCCTTAGGAGAGAATGGAGCAGCTCCATACTGGACAGTATGTTCATGGTACAGGTGTGCAGCAGGTGCATGGAGTATGAAGAACAGAGGACTCCAGACTGCACTCAAAGACAGCTTATGCTGCAGACTTTAGAGTGTACGAGGGTTATAGTTGAGGCTAGCGGTGATATATCTTGGTACACACCCTATCTATCCACTTTCAGAGAACAGCTTAGGATACGTGTAGTGTATAGGGAGAGCTCAGAACTTTGTTCCAAAGGAACTTCTTTGCCTATCCTGGTAAGACAAGACCCGCCTGCTTGTACCATAGGATACAAGCCTCATTGCTCCACCCTTAGTTTCCCTTCTCCACCACCTGCCATCCTCAGATGTTGCCCGAGACCTTCCACCTATGTGACTGCCGGCGTCCTGCAAGGTGACACCCAGCACCCCATCGTTGACTTTCACTGACTGCAAGGAACATATACCTACCGCACCAAAAAATAAATACTTCCTGATGGAAGTCCTGTCTCCTGGCATAGACATTGTGGTGGCGGTTACTAGCTAGATGGTCAATATTACATAATTGCATCACCTGCTAAATCATTTTGACATAACACTGAGTATTGTCTTTATATAAAATTGATCATCTGCTGTATTTTTGCCTTGGCACACAGTTCCAATTGTGCACTCCCCCCCTCCCTCCCCCCCCCCCCGGCACAAATGAACTTAAGTTTCCGGAATATTGTCAGTTTTTTCTCACTGCTGATGGGAGGGGTTAGCAGTGTGAAGCGTGTCATTTGAGCCATGGTTTCTGTGACCACAGTTGGTCAGGCTTTGCTTCGGGGTTGTATGCACTTGAACCATGGTTGGTGTGACCTGAGTTGGTCAGGCCTAGCTTCGGGGGTGTTTGCACTTGAGCCATGGTTTGTGTGACCTCAGTTGGTCAGGCCTAGCTTCGGGGGTGTTTGCACTTGAGCCATGGTTTGTGTGACCTCAGTTGGTCAGCCCTTGCTTGGGAGGTGTATGCACTTGAGCTATGGTTGACGTGACCCGAGTTGGTCAGGCCTTGCTTGGGAGGTGTCTGCACTTGAGCTATGGTTGACGTGACCCGAGTTGGTCAGGCCTTGCTTGGGAGGTGTCTGCACTTGAGCCAGGGTTTGTGTGACCTCAGTTGGTCAGGCCTAGCTTCGGGGGTGTTTGCACTTGAGCCATGGTTTGTAATAAATAATAATATAATAAATAAATCCGTATGTTGTAAAGCGCGAACTACTCACCCTTACGGGTCTCAAGGCGCTGGGGGCCGTCGTGGAAATTAAGTGAGCTATTGCCCAGAGTCACATGGTGCTGAGCTGCCGCCGGAGCCAGGGATCGAACCGTGAGCCCTGTGCTCCGAAGTCAGCTGCCCTGTCCGCTGCACCACAGTGACCTCAGTTGGTCAGGCCTAGCTTCGGGGGTGTTTGCACTTGAAGCACGGTTTGTGTGACCTCAGTTGGTCAGGCCTAGCTTCGGGGGTTTTTGCACTTGAGCCATGGTTTGTGTGACCTCAGTTGGTCAGGCCTTGCTTCGGGGGTGTTTGCACTTGAAGCATGGTTTGTGTGACCTCAGTTGGTCAGGCCTTGCTTCGGGGGTGTTTGCACTTGAAGCACGGTTTGTGTGACCTCAGTTGGTCAGGCCTTGCTTCGGGGGTGTATGTACTTGAACCATGGTTGGTGTGACCTGAGTTGGTCAGGCCTTGCTTGGGAGGTGTCTGCACTTGAGCCATGGTTTGTGTGACCTCAGTTGGTCAGGCCTTGCTTCGGGGGTGTTTGCACTTGAGCCATGGTTTGTGTGACCTCAGTTGGTCAGCCCTTGCTTGGGAGGTGTATGCACTTGAGCTATGGTTGACGTGACCCGAGTTGGTCAGGCCTTGCTTGGGAGGTGTCTGCACTTGAGCTATGGTTGACGTGACCCGAGTTGGTCAGGCCTTGCTTGGGAGGTGTCTGCACTTGAGCCAGGGTTTGTGTGACCTCAGTTGGTCAGGCCTAGCTTCGGGGGTGTTTGCACTTGAGCCATGGTTTGTAATAAATAATAATATAATAAATAAATCCGTATTTGTAAAGCGCGAACTACTCACCCTTACGGGTCTCAAGGCGCTGGGGGCCGTCGTGGAAATTAAGTGAGCTATTGCCCAGAGTCACATGGTGCTGAGCTGCCGCCGGAGCCAGGGATCGAACCGTGAGCCCTGTGCTCCGAAGTCAGCTGCCCTGTCCGCTGCACCACAGTGACCTCAGTTGGTCAGGCCTAGCTTCGGGGGTGTTTGCACTTGAAGCACGGTTTGTGTGACCTCAGTTGGTCAGGCCTTGCTTCGGGGGTGTATGTACTTGAACCATGGTTGGCGTGACCCGAGTTAGTCAGGCCTTGCTTCGGGGTGTTTGCACTTGAGCCATGGTTTGTGTGACCTCAGTTGGTCAGGCCTAGCTTCGGGGGTGTTGGCACTTGAGCCATGGTTTGTGTGACCTCAGTTGGTCAGGCCTAGCTTCGGGGGTGTTGGCACTTGAGCCATGGTTTGTGTGACCTCAGTTGGTCAGGCCTTGCTTCGGGGTGTTTGCACTTGAGCCATGGTTTGTGTGACCTCAGTTGGTCAGGACTAGCTTCGGGGGTGTTTGCACTTGAGCCATGGTTTGTGTGACCTCAGTTGGTCAGGCCTTGCTTCGGGGGTGTTTGCACTTGAAGCACGGTTTGTGTGACCTCAGTTGGTCAGCCCTTGCTTAGGGGGTGTATGCACTTGAGCTATGGTTGACGTGACCCGAGTTGGTCAGGCCTTGCTTCGGGGGTGTTTGCACTTGAGCCATGGTTTGTGTGACCTCAGTTGGTCAGGCCTAGCTTCGGGGGTTTTTGCACTTGAGCCATGGTTTGTGTGACCTCAGTTGGTCAGGCCTTGCTTCGGGGGTGTTTGCACTTGAAGCATGGTTTGTGTGACCTCAGTTGGTCAGGCCTTGCTTCGGGGGTGTTTGCACTTGAAGCACGGTTTGTGTGACCTCAGTTGGTCAGGCCTTGCTTCGGGGGTGTATGTACTTGAACCATGGTTGGTGTGACCTGAGTTGGTCAGGCCTTGCTTGGGAGGTGTCTGCACTTGAGCCATGGTTTGTGTGACCTCAGTTGGTCAGGCCTTGCTTCGGGGGTGTTTGCACTTGAGCCATGGTTTGTGTGACCTGAGTTGGTCAGGCCTTGCTTGGGAGGTGTCTGCACTTGAGCCATGGTTTGTGAGACCTCAGTTGGTCAGGCCTAGCTTCGAGGGTGTTTGCACTTGAACCACGGTTTGTGTGACCTCAGTTGGTCAGGCCTTGCTTCGGGGGTGTATGTACTTGAACCATGGTTGGCGTGACCCGAGTTAGTCAGCCTTGCTTCGGGGTGTACGCTGCTACAAGCTTCAGCCCATTCTGCTTTGATGTTTAGATTCCTACTGGGCCCCTGAACACTTTTGGGGAAGAACAGTAACTCCATCAGGGAGTTGTGAGTACCCATCTCTTAGTGCTCTCCCCCTGACACAGTGACATAGCGGAGTGGGAATCAGAGGTTGGTGAAGGGGAGAAACCTGAATGGGACAACTGTTGCTTTTTAAGAAGTGCTCCTGAACTAAATGTGATGACAGAGAACCAAGGGGCAACGAAGAATTTAAATCGCAGTGTAAGGTGGAAAATGAGGGTGAATCTGAGAGCGTGCAGGACTTCTCTAAGAGTTATTCAGAAACATCCCCGATTTCTTCCATACCCGCTTCATTTTATTCCATATTTGATTTTAGGTCAGTAAAGGCAGTGACTATGGGAACAGGTACAGTTTGCACACTCATTTCATTTTCACCTCAGTTGTAAAATGTAAATTTGCCCAAACTCAGACTGCAGGTCCGAGGTCAGTGTAAAATTCCTGTAGCAGAAGCACGGAGTTAAGCCTCTCTTCCCGCCAGCCAGCGCGTTGAAGAGAGCGCTCCCCTGGAAGGAATTCAGAGCCCAGCGAAGGAAGTAGGTTCTTGTAGTAGGGAACCCGTAGGAACTCCTGAGATCGTAACTGCTATGAGTCTATTTCAATAAATAATCATGACAACGTCAGCCCAGCAACAGTTACCAAAAATGAAGTATGTGAATGTGAGTTTCACCTGGGTATATCCTTCTCTGTATAAGAAGCGTGGAGGATGTCTGAAATTTCTCAAAACTTCTCCTGATATTGGAGCAGTAGTCACATTACTAGTACAAGTAGGGCTAGCCAAGCAGCTCAAAACAGTAAATAATTCAATTCAAACCTAATCCATTTGAACATTTAGAGATCAGACACTTAGGCCTTCTCCCCAGAGCACCAGTAATTCCACTTGTGCCCCAATTGGCTTTACAAGTAATGTGCCAGTATTGCACTTTTGTGCTCTGCACAGATTTTGCCAGTTAATTCCTGCCAGACTTTCTGTGGGGAAAATAAAATATTCTCCAGCCCGGACAGTGGAAACTCCAGAACTCTGGTTCAGGGCCTTTAACGGCCGGTACGGCAGCAGGCCATGGGGCTATAGTAGTATGGGAAGTTCTTTGTCTACGTCTGTATGTGCCCAAAGATTAATTTTGACACCTGTTTGTTTTGTCAAATCCATTTTGCCCTTCGGTGCTAACAGTTTGTAAAGCTGTAATATTTGAGAGCTTGTTTAGCACACATGGTGCACCTAGTAAAAAAAAAAAAGAACTTCCAGAAATCTTATTGTAGTGTACATTTGTAAAGGCTGTGAACGGAAAAGAAACTACTTAGGCTTTAAGATGTAGGGGTAGATAAGATAACTGGTACAGATACTGAAAACCATGATGGCAGTCAGCTAAAGAATCACGTATATAGTTTTCAATGGAGCTCTCAACATTCCAATGCTCTAATGCAACCTACGGTATCAGCATTAAGAGCAGGTGTTTTACCGCACCCAAAAAACAGCCTTTTATAATGAGGCCCTACATCCATTTGTGTCCTGTTGTGTGAGCACAGTTGTCAATTGCACCTTCTTATTAATATTAAAATCCTGATAAGATCACTCTTAGAATTCTGATGAGAACCGAAAAAGGAAATTATGTATTAGAAATACAAATCTTCCACAGCCCTGGGGGGAAAACAACCATTATTTTATTAAAGAAAGAGAGGATAATCTTATGCAGAGCTCCTTTATTGCCCTTAATCACAGCAGCAACAGTTATGGAAACATTCTCAATCATGCATAAAAACTGAGAACCCTCAGCCATCGTCCTTCTTTTTCTGCTGCGATTAAACAGACCCACATCTGCATCCAGCAGAAAAACAAACTTTGTTTCATCTACTGATTGAAAAACCTTAAATCCTCAATCCTCTTCCTCTAATCTCACCTGCTTTAAATCCAAGAATTACTAATTATAGGGTAAGGAAAACAGGTGGTAGGGATATTAGCCTTCGTTTTTCTAAATCATTTTTATTAGCATTTTGCAAAAAATAGGTACATAGCTAAACTTCAAACACCAATTGCTTTGACCACAAATAAAACCTTTTATAGAAGCATTCAGTATTAGTTATTAATAAAAAGCTGCGGCAAAACTAGGCAATGTGAGTGTTTCTCTACAAGTGAAAGAGAAGGATCGTTAACATGTAAGCGGGAACCAGGAAACGTGATTGAGGGCCCAGTTCCACTAATTGTGGTTGTACAACATGCTTAACAAGTAAAAATAAAAATGAACAAAACATAAAAGAAATCAAAAGCAGGATGGAGAGTGGAGATGGAAGGTGGGATCTCAGAATTTACTGTCCTTAAGGATGGGAAATGAATGGACCATCTAGGAGAACCCAGACTGAAGGGGAATATGATGAGGATAGGCCCAGGGTGGCAGCCCACCCCGAAAACTAGGAGACCAAGCGAGCCCCAGTTCCAGGAGTCTTCATCGTCTCCATGGCCCCCCTCACCACCATCGTCAGAAGCTACTAACTCAACATTGTCTCCTACGCCGAAGACACCCAGCTGATCATCTCCCTCACCAATGAACCCACAGCCGCCAGAACCAACTTTCATAGCGGGATGAAGGCCGTGGCCACTTGGATGAAAGATAGCTACCTCAAGCTGAACTTGGACAAGACCGAAGTACTGATCCTGGGACCCACCCCTCAGCCTGGGATGACTCCTGGTGGCCTGCCGCACTAGGAACCCCTACTGACCACGCACGCAACCTTGGGATTATAGTGGACTCCTCGCTCACAATAAACCGCCAAATCGACGCAGTATCCTCATCCTGCTTCCACATGCTCCGCCTGCTCCGAAAGACATTCAGATGGATCCCCACAGAATCCAGAAAGACGGTCACCCACGCACTCATCACCAGCAGACTTGACTACGGCAATGCATTCTACACCGGCGTCACCCAGAAACAGCTCCGGAAACTACAGAACGTCCAAAACACCGCAGCCAGACTGGTCCTTGACATCCCCCGCGGCAGCCACATAACACAACACCTCCGACAACTCTACTGGCTCCCAATCCACAAGAGAATCACTTTCAAGCTTCTCACACATGCCTACAAAGCTCTCCATGACGCAGGACCACAATATCTGAACCACCGCCTCGCATTCCACACACCCGCCAGACAACTCCGCTCTGCCCAACCCACCCTGGCTTCCGTCCCACGGATCCACAAGACCAGAACAGGAGGAAGATCCTTCTCCTACCTTGCCGCCAAGACCTGGAACACCCTGCCACTCCACCTCACGCTATCCGCGTTGTTAGCCCAATTCAGGAAGGACCTTAAGACCTGACTCTTCAGTGGTCCCTGGCGGAGGAGGTGCATATGAAGTCTAGCAGGAGGGATGAGAAGCTAGTTGAGGACCTTGGAATTTAGAGGGAGCTATGCCGCGGTTTCTTAAATCCTCAGGTGCACTTAATTGATTGGCATGACTCCGTACTAGTGGATGTTCAACTGTAGGGGATGAGTGATGTTATCCTGAAGCTTTCATGATTAGCTTATTGTTGTTAGAGAACTGGTTAAGCTGACAGTGAGCATGTACTGTATATACATCTTTGCACGTTGTCGTGGATCTCGCCCAAATGCAACGTTTACAGTTATGGTCCTATATTGGTCTTTATTGATTGTAAAAATAAATAGTAAGACCTGACTCTTCGACTGAAGCTTCACACCCAGATGGATGAGCAGCTCCCCGTCGCCCCCCCCAGCTCCCCCCAGCACCTTGAGACCCTCACGGGTGAGTAGCCACGCGATACAAACCCCTGATTGATTGAGGGAGACAGAGCGGGGTCACAGGAAGGGAGTGGTGTTCTGGGTGATGAGTCCCACTTGTGTGCATCTGTCAATACGGACACAAGCATGTCCCAATCAGTCGGAATCGGCTATCAACGGAGACCCTTTGCCTTCTTCGTCCGAAGGGCCACACTCGCAGCTATTGCATCGAGCATCCCGTTGTATGTGGGGGGATGGGCGCTTTTCCAGTTCAGAAGTGTGTTCTTTTCAATAGTACCAATGCTAAGTCAAGAAAATGCAGAGCGGCTTTAGATTTCTTTGTCCGCTTGTAAATGCCAAGCATGGCCGCCTCCCAGCTTTCTATCCCAGAAGGTTTGGTGATCTTCCCGAGCACTTCAGTCCAATATGGGCACAAACGGGAGCAGCCCCAATAGTTTATTGTCAAAGGGTGTTATTTTACATACTGCTTTATCTCCTTCCCTGCATGTGCTGCACTTGCAGATTCCCTGCTACGAAGATGGAAGTCAAGTTGGGGTACTTGGTACTTTCTGAAAAACATGACCTGTGCATCAAAATGTTTTTTGACCAGCTACTTCTGTGTAGGTTTGCATTATCACGCCTTACCAAATCCAGTTTGATGTTCAGTTATATACAGTTAAAATATATATGCAGTAAAGTGATATTGTTCTCATGCAGCAGGAGAACTTCCATTCCACCATTTTGAAGCAGATGGAGATCTGAGGGGTTATGAGAGCACGAGAGGGGAGTACAGCAACCCTTGTTTCAGCTCTGGTAAGCGACACGAAAACCAACATTGCCTAAGTACATGGAAGGCACAGTGAGGGGATGCCTCCCACATCACATGAATGTTCAACTGATTCTGTGACTAAGGCAGGGTGAACTTGTTTTTTTCAAGAATTCATAAATGTTTGCAAACTTTCTTGCTTAATTTTTGCTCAGTCCTCTAAATTTCGTAGGATGAAGTGGCTGATGGAGTTTCTGTACAAACGTTGTCCAGAAGGTTTGGGACACTGAATTGTAGTACATAACATGATTGTGAAAAGAAGTAAGTGATGCGACGTACTTCTGGCTTACCCTGAATTCCAGGGGTAAGCCAGGGATACTACAAGAATAGTTCATATCTGCGGGTAACGTGTAATATGGCCCTGCATTACCATGTCTGGGCTCTGGTGTGATTATGACCTCACATATTACAAAACTCATGACATGTTCTGTTACATCATTGAGGTCAACTGAAATGACATCACTGAGCATAGCGGGGCACAAGTTATAGTTACTTATAAAAACGAAAAAAACTATAACTGGTTATTTTCAGTGGCATTGTGAGACTTAAATGTTACTTTTTATCTGACATTTTCACCCACCTATAACATTGCTTTAAACTTTTTTCAGTATATATATGAACACAATCACTTGCCGCTAGACCTACCATGATCAAGGGAACGGGTGTTCCCGAAACACGTTGAGTTTTTGCCTGAGGATTAAAAAAAATATATATATATATATTCACTGAAAAAACCCTAGGTTTCAGGGGCGTTATAGTTAGTTGGACATTTCACTCGTACAAAACCATAGAAATTCCCCCGTTATAGTTAGTTCAGCTAACTATAACTCGCGCGCCCGCAATGCACTGCTGATGACGTCACATATTACATCACTCATGACATGGTCAGTGACATCACTCATGACATCACTGATGACATCACTGATGACATCATCCTTGTGATAGAGTGGCAGACCTCCTCTCACCCTAATATAACCTTTGATACACACACTCAAAAATACAAACTAACATTTTCAAAACAATGGACATACCAATACCAGTTACAACACATCTATTCAGTAATTCCAAGATCTACACACACATCCACTCATTCACCAACAGTCCCTATACAGTCACTCATACATGTACTCACTCATCATATGTACTCATACACCTATACATCCTGTTACACACCGCCACTCATCCATAGAGTTACTCACACACAGTCACACATGAAAACAAAGTATCAAACATCCATTTACTTGCATATACAGTTATACACACACTACCACACTTACTTCTACAGAAACTTACACATACTTACTCTCTTAAACAATCACTTATAGAAACACCTACTTATTTGTACAGGAACTCTTCCAATCTCTCACTCTCACATATACTCACTTATATACACCAATACTCACATATACTAGTTTAAAACATATGTAGTTACTCATAAAGACACTATTGAGACAGTCATTCACTCACTAACACACCCATACACATACTCATCCACCTATACAGTCCTGCACACATGCTGTCTTCAACACATACAAACAGTGAGTCACTCATTCATGCATCTATGCACTAAGTAATACCCCCCACCGAACCATACAGACACTCAGACACTCATACTGATACTCAAAAAACCAACTAATAACCCATATAGACACTCATGTAGCTACTCACCAACCCATGCAGCCACTTATACACAAAGTGAGAGACTGATACAGATATTTTCATATTTAAACATTACTCACTAACCCATGTATTCACTAAGATACACTTAGTCAGTTATACAATCAATTTTACAAAACAAAATCATCCATTTAGACACATATACCCATTTATTCTTCCATCGACCTTGAGATATACATATATAAAACATATTTAATTTTCAGAAAAACACACATTCACTGGATGATGTCATCAGTGATGTCATCAGTGATGTCATTTGAGATGTCATCAGTGATGTCATGAGTGATGTCACTGACCATGTCATGAGTGATGTAATATGTGACGTCATCAGCAGTGCATTGCGGGCGCGCGAGTTATAGTTAGCTGAACTAATATAACGGGGGAATTTCTATGGTTTTGTACGAGTGAAATGTCCAACTAACTATAACGCCCCTGAAACCTAGGGTTTTTTCAGTGAATTTCTAAGGTTTTTTAAATGCTAATTTCTAACTATAACGTGCCTGAAACCTATGGTTTTTTCAGTGAATATATATATATTTATTATACTATGTATACATGTGAAAATGTCTCGGTCCCCTGTTTGCCTCGGTGGCACGGAAAAAATGGGTGGAACTGACGTCAGCACGCCGACGAGGTTCTCTTATGGCTCCGATGACGTCATACGGTGTCGCGAGCGGAGCCGTGCTATTATGACGTCCTCGTTGATGTGGGAGAGCTAGGAAAGAATTTCCGTGGAATGCTGGTGCAGGGGATATTCACCTAAGTGTTCAGGCTAGTCCTTTGGGAGCAACTGTTTATGTTGCCACTCCAGAAACCGAAACCAGTGATCCGAGGGCAGAGGCCCTGCAGATGGCACACGAGGTGGGGTGCCCAGTCGTGTGCACCGGCGGGGCAGCGAATTGACAAGCACCACAACCCACAAAAAAGGTAACGAGGGCACTGAATAACACAGGATCTTCTCTTTGTATCTGGCAGGAACAACGAAGTTAAAATGCCCTAGTACCAAAATGTAGAATTAGTGCTACAACGGTCTTCAAGAGGACCTGCGATGCCGCTTCTGCCTCCCGTACCCTGGAGGTGGCACATGGGTCACGCGGTACGGTCATACTGCGGTGGGACGCACACTCGTTGACCTCTCATGGCACTGCTCCACACTTCAGGGAGGACGCTTTCCATTAGCTATGTTTTCTGATGACATGTCGCGCCGGCCCCGTCCAACAACAGAACTCCTTTAGATCCAAACAGACTCTTCCACTCTCTCACCGAAAGTGAAACCAGGCCACGCGGACACTTTCACAATACAACAGCCGGGAATGCACTTTTCGGTAAAAAAACACATTCCTTCCTCCTAATTAATCAAATAAACGTCTCACTGAAGAACAGGGGCCAGCTTCGATCGGTAAACAGCCGTTACAACGACTTTTTTACTTTGCGATACCATTACAACGCATGCATTACCACGCATGCGTTGTACATCACGAAAGTCATTACTACGCATTTTTTAGAACGCATGGTCATTTACCACGCATGCCTTTACAACGAATTTTGTTGTAAAGGTATGTATGGTAAATGACCATGCGTTCTAAAAACATGTAGACGATCCATGTCGTTGTAAGGAAACAGAGGCTGTTCCGTTTCCTCACAACGACGTGCACCGCCCCTCAGAGACGACGTGAAGCAGGAACCACAAGGAGAGAGGAACCACGAGGAGTGAGAGGTAAGGGGGATTGGGCATGGGGTGGGGGTTTCTTTTCTAGGGTTTAGGGTAGTGCAGTGGTGTTTGGGTGGTGTAGGGGGTCGTGCTGGGGGTAGTGTTTTAGGGTTTAGGGTAGTGCAGTAGTGTAGGGGGTCGTGCTGGGGGTAGTGTTTTTGGCTTTAGGGTAGTGCAGTGGTGTATGGGTAGTGTAGGGGGTCATGCTGGTGGTAGTGTTTTAGGGTTTAGGGTAGTGCAGTGGTGTTTGTGTAGTGTAGGGGGTCATGCTGGGGGTAGTGTTTTATGGTTTAGAGTAGTGCAATGGTGTTTGGGTAGTGTAGGGGGTCGTGCTGGGGGTAGATTTAGGGTTTAGGGTAGTGCAGTGGTGTTTGGGTAGTGTAGGGAGTCGTGCTGGGGGTAGTGTTTTAGGGTTTAGGGTAGTGCAGTGTTTGGGTAGTGTAGGGGGTTGTGCTGGGGGTAGTGTTTTAGGGTTTATGTTAGTGCAGTGGTGTTTGGGTAGTGTAGGGGGTAGTGCTGGGGTAGTGTTTTAGGGTTTAGGGTAGTGCAGTGGTGTTTGTGTAGTGTAGGGGTAGTGCTGGGGGTAGTGTTTTAAGGTTTAGGGTAGTGCAGTGGTGTTTGGGTAGTGTAGGGGTTCATGCTGGGGGTAGTGTTTTAGGGTTTAGGGTATGGCAGTGGTGTTTGGGCAGTGTAGAGGGTCGTGCTGGGGGTCGATTTAGGGTTTAGGGTAGTGCAGTGGTGTTTGTGTTGTGAGGGGGTCGTGCTGGGGGTAGTGTTTTAGGGTTTAGAGTAATGCAGTGGTGTTTGTATAGTGTAGGGGGGTTTAGGGTAGTGCAGTGGTGTTTGTGTAGTGTAGGGGGTCATGCTGGGGGTTGTGTTTTAGGGTTTAGGGTAGGGCAGTGGTGTTTGTGTAGTGTAGGGGGTAGTGTTTTAGGGTTTAGGGTAGTGCAGTGGTGTTTGTGTAGTGTAGGGGGTCATGTTGTGGGTAGTGTTTTAGGGTTTAGGGTAGTGCAGTTGTGTTTGTGTAGTATACGGGGTCGTGTTTTAGGGTATAGGGTAGTGCAGTGGTGTTTGTGTAGTGTGGGAGGTCATGCTGGGCGAAGATTTAGGGTTTAGTGTAGTGCAGTGGTGTTTAGGTAGTGTAGGGAGTCGTGCTGGGGGTAGTGTTTTAGGGTAGTCCAGTGGTGTTTGTGTAGTGTAGGGAGTCGTGCTGGGGGTAGTGTTTTAGGGTTTAGGGTAGTGCAGTGGTGTTTGTGTAGTGTAGGGGGTAGATTTAGGGTTTAGGGTAGTGCAGTGGTGTTTGGGTAGTGTAGGGGGTCATGCTGGGGGTAGTGTTTTAGGGTTTAGGGTAGTGCAATGGTGTTTGTGTAGTGTAGGGGGTAGTGTTTTAGGGTTTAGGGTAGTGCAATGGTGTTTGTGTACTGTAGGGGGTCGTGCTGGGTTCTAGTGTTTTAGGGTTTAGGGTAGTGCAGTGGTATTTGTGTAGTGTAGGGGGTAGATTTAGGGTTTAGGGTAGTGCAGTGGTGTTTGGGTAGTGTAGGGGGTCGTGCTGGGGGTAGTGTTTTTGAGTTTAGGGTAGTGCAGTTGTGTTTGGGTAGTGAAGGGGGTCGTGCTGGGGGTAGTGTTTTAGGGTTTAGGGTAGTGCAGTGGTGTTTGGGTAGTGTAGGGGTCAACCAACATGAATTTGTCCTTGTGTGATGTAACCAATGCTCATGTAAAGCACTCCAATACCTGACCAGTCTGCACTATATAAAACTGCAAAAAAACAAAAAATAAAAAGTGTTTTGCACACTTCTGTCATTGGGCTATACGTGGGCTACCTCTGGGTGATATTTGTGCTACATTTGGGCTCTTTTTTCTCTGGTGGCCATCTTGGGAGACTTATTTGTTATGAAGTTTCCTAATTTCCTCATTTACTACAGTCTCCTCAGTAGGAAATGCTTTCAGTTTTTTACTTTGATTCCATCAAGAAGGCATTCAGATGTGTCACACATTTGCCATAAATTCAGAATGTTAGCACTCTAGTTGTTCATTAGATCACTGTAGTAAAGCTACTGCTCACCAAGGAGTTAACTGAAAGTCTACTGCTGGTATTGAAAGTGATTGTTTCAGTCTGCATGTCAGAATTTTCTAATGAAATAGAAGAGGATTTGAGATCTCACTTAAAACATGCCCTAAATTTTCTTTTTGCAGCACTAACCATAATTTCTATGGCAAAATGAACCCCTTCATTTTGTTCCTTTTTAAATTAAATGTTTTAAGTGTTACCAGTTTATTCCAATCAAGATGGCTTCAGGTGTGCCATACGTTTGTCATAAGTAAGACTGTTAGCGCTCTAGTTGTTCTTTAGAACACTCTGGGAAGCTGCAGTAGAACACAAAGGCATCAACTGACAGGCTGCTCCTGTTGAAATATAACAGGAAGATATTTGAGATCACACTTGAAACATGTCCTAATTTTTCTTTCTACAGCACTAACCATAATTTCTATGACAAAATGAACCCCATCATTTTGTTCCTTTTTAAATTAAATGTTTTAAGTGTTACCAGTTTATTCCAATCAAGATGGCTTCAGGTGTGCCATACTTTTGTCATAAGTAAGGCTGTTAGCACTCTAGTTGTTCTTTAGAACACTCTGGGAAGCTGCAGTAGAACACAAAGGAATCAACTGACAGTCTCTGCCATTGTTGGATGTACATGTTTTACTGAGAATGTCAGACTTCATTCTCACATGACTGAAAAAGATAATGTGAATTTACAGAAAATATGCTCTCATTTTACCTTCTGGAGCACCTTCCAAAACTCTATGGGACAAGCATGTGAAAATAGTTTTCTCTCAAACATGATTCATGATATCCCAGCAGAAGGTTTTTCACAGGGTAAAATCACCTTAGAACACACCACAATTCCTGAAATTAGTATGGTACCATCAACAAATGAATTCTAATGTAACTAAAGTCTGTTATCACCCTTTATAGTTCTCCTTTTGGTAACCCTCAAAATCTTCGATTCACTACAATGCATTTCAATGGGGTACTATCATTTATATTGGTCCCAAGATGGCTGCCAGCAATTCCAGGATGAAGTGCTGACAGCCAATCAGATCTCACGATGACATGTGTGGTTAGGCTCCGCCCAGATATATGTGTTTTTACTTTTGATTTTCTCAGCAACTACTGAACGGATTTACACCATTTAACAAAAGGGTTCTTTCTGAACCAAGAACTACCTCTTTGCCAAATTTTGTGTAATTCCGTTCAGCAGTTCGAGCTGTAGCCGTGGCTAAAGTTTCCTATGGGAAAATGAATGGGGAAAACACGTTTTGGGACCCCTTTTTTCTCGGCCCCCGCTTGACGAATCACCCCGAAACTTTCAGGGTAGGAGCGGACCGGAGCGGGCCATAAAGTTTGAAAATTTCGCGAAGATTCGTCAACAGACGCAAGAGTTATTTCAAATAGAATGTTGCGGATTTCCTATGGAAAATAGGTCCTAACTATAACTATCTACTGGCGACCGCCAGTAGATAATATATATATATATATATATATATATATATATATATATATATATATATGTTGCTCGTTTGTATAGCAAATCCTCTCCGTAGGAATATAAACGAGAGTAGACCCAGATTTTGTGTAATTTTAGTTTATTACACCGAAGAACTAGTCCGCCATGACGCGTTTCGGCAGATCCCTGCCTTGATCACATGACAGCGCTACAGCTTGTGGGATACCAATTTAAAGTGACAGTGTGCACTGGTCACGACAATAGACATAGAAAAGACATTTATGTTACATTGTTTGTATCCTTGTTAACAATATATGCGTAAATGCATTTGAGCAAATCAACCTAATATGTGTTGTTTTACCCTCATAATTTTTTTATATAAAAATACAATAAATTCTTAAAATAACCATGATATTTTCAACAATGATTGCATGAATGCTTTAGGATACAATAAATGTATTTCTTGTCATCTAGACCATATACAAACCAATAACAATACTAAAAAGTGCTACCAATAGTGTTAAAATGATATATTTACATGTGCAAAAATACTAAAAATTCATAATTAACCTAACAAGGCTTATCTTATTTTGACTTAATGTCATTTCTTGTAGTTGATAACCCTTGAAAAAAGTGCAAGTGTGCAAGTGCAAATGTCGCAAAATATCTTATCTCAATCTGATTAACCAGTGATTGATTCCCATGATTGTAAAATATATAAATATACAAATAAATATAAATATCAATAGAATACATAAATATACATATATATAAATACATAAATATACACATGCAATACTACAATTCAATCACCACTAACAGAATAATAAAACCTCTAAAAAGATTTAAAAAGATTTCAACTTGTGTATATCTACTTGCATCATTCGACTCCATGTTTTATACTTTGATGAGACTGGCTAAATGACCTCCTACATTAGTTCATCTATTCCTACAAATCCCATACGGTCCACATAAGATTAGATAAAGTATTCTGATTGGTACACCTCAAATAGTAATTTCATATTTAAATATTTTCAATTCTTATACAAGTGGGAATTTTGGGGAGTATATAGAATTCAATGTATCTTATACCTTCCGATTCAGCTCCATAATTTTACCAGGAGTTGAATTCTTTATATTAAAAACCTATTATAAATAAGTATACAGATCCTCACTCATATTTAGGCCTCCTGGTTGTTTTGTATCTAATTCCAGGATATAACGTGTTTCAAGCCTTCTCAATTTTGACTCCCGATCACCACCTTTCCTTTGTGGGGGAACAGCATCTATGACAAAGTATTTTAAATGATTTAAATCACTATTGTGTTCTTCATGAAAATGCCTCGCTACCGGGTAGCTTTGATCTTTGTTCTTGATCGCCCTTATGTGTTGTAGAATTCTTTTGTGGACAGCCAATTTTGTGCTGCCCACATAATTTAACTTACAACTACATTCTAACACATATACGGCATAATCCGTTCGACATGTTAAATGTTGGTTTATTGTTTGTACCTGATCACTAAAGGCAGTAAGATAAGTGGTTCTATTTGAGCCATGTTGACAGGCTTTGCAGTTGGCACATCTATAAAAGCCCTTCCTTGCTGTAAGCCAACTGCTTTGGTCCTGAATTTCTGGACTGCTTTTTACTAACTCATTGGCCATTGATACGGTTTTTCTAAATGTTATGGCCGGATATTTTGGAAGTAGTCCTCCAATTGCGGGGTCATCCAGGACAATAGGCCAATTTCGTCTTATGATACCCCGCAATTGCTGTTCCTGTTTGGAATATGTTGTGATAAGTCTGATTGGCTCTCCCAATTCTGCCTTCTTCTCATCAGTATCTTTTTTGCCTTTGGAGTTGTACTGCAACAATTCCTCCCTGTCCTTACTGTTTGATTTTAATATGGCTGCATCTATGATTTTAACTTTGTAGCCCCTTTGTAAAAATCGTTTTTTGCTTTCCATTTGTTTAAGTTTCAAATCACTTTCTTCACTGCATATTCTTCGCAGACGTAGCATTTCCCCATATGGAATGCTAATTATTAAATGGGGAGGATGTGCACTAGATGCGTGTAGCACAGTATTGCCAGCAGTATCCTTGCGATAAAGAGATGTGGATAACATATTATTTATCACTTTGATTCTTACATCAAGGAAGGTTATATTGTCATCACTAATATTGGAAGTAAAATTCAAATTGATATCATTGACATTCATTGATGTTATAAATTCCCTGGCTTCTAACTCCGTGCCATGCCAGACAATGAACAAATCGTATATATATATTCACTGAAAAAACCATAGGTTTTAGGGAAAGTTATAGTTAGTTGGACATTGCACTCGTACAAAACCCGTGAAATTCCCTCGTTATAGTTAGTTCAGCTAACTATAACTCGCGCCCGCAATGCACTGCTGATGACATCACATATTACATCACTCATGACATGGTCAGTGACATCACTGATGACATCTCAGATGACATCACTGATAACATCACTGATGACATCATCCATGTGATAATTTCATGCATCTTCTCACACCCTAACATAACTTTAGATACACCCACTCTAAATTACAGACTGCCATTCTCAAAACCATAGACACTCCAACACCAATAACTACATACCCACTCACTGATTCTTAGGTCTACACACACATCCACTCACTCGTACAGTCACTCATACTTATGGTCACTCAGTACTGGACTATCATATGCACTCATACACCTATATAGACACTCACACACCGCCACTCATCCATAGAGGTACTCACACACCTAGTCAGTCATAGAAATAATTATTCAAACTACCCTTTACTCACCTATACAGTTATACACACACCAGCTCACTTAGTCATACAAATACTAGCACATTCTTATGTTCTTATACAATCACTGATACAAGCAAACACTCATCCATGCAGCCACTCTCACAATCACACACTCTCACTTATAGACATTTATATACTCTAACACACATATATACTGCCTTTTATATATGTAGTTACTTACACATGTACAAATAAGATATACATTCACTCACTAACACACCCATACACACACTCACCCACCCATATAGTCCATCACAGATGCACACTTCAAACTATGCACCCAGTGAATCACCCACTCACACATCTATGCACAGTCACACACACCCCACCCACAGAAACACTCAGGCACCCATACAGATACTCAGACAACCAATCAATAACTCATATAGACACTTATGTAGTTATTCACAAACCCATGCAGTCACTTACACACCGACAGACGGATACAGAGATTCACACAGTTTAGTCACTAACCCATGCATTCACTAACATATGTTTAACCACTCACTTACTCAGTCACGCACCTAGTAAAACATCCATTCAGACACTTATACACCCACTCATTCTTCAATACGCCTTTCCCTATATATATTAAACATATTTAAACTTTACAGAAACACACAGTCACTGGATGATGTCATCAGTGATGTCATTTCAGATGTCATCAGTGATGTCACTGACCATGTCATGAGTGATGTAGTATGTGACGTCATCAGCAGTTCATTGCGGGGCGCGAGTTATAGTTAGCTGAACTAACTATAACGGGGAATTTCATCGGTTTTGTACGAGTGAAATGTCCAACTAACTATAACTTTCCTAAAACCTATGGTTTTTTCAGTGAATATATATATATATATATATATGTATATATATATATGTATATATATATATAAATTCACTGAAAAAACCATAGGTTTCAGGGGCGTTATAGTTAGTTGGACATTTCACTCGTCATAAAACCATAGAAATTCCCCCGTTATAGTTAGTTCAGCTAACTATAACTCACGCGCCCGCAATGCACTGCTGATGACGTCACATATTACATCACTCATGACATGGTCAGTGACATCACTCATGACATCACTGATGACATCTCAAATGACATCACTGATGACATCACTGATGACATCATCCAGTGAATGTGTGTTTTTCTGAAAATTAAATATGTTTTATATATGTATATCTCAAGGTCGATGGAAGAATAAATGGGTATATAAGTGTCTAAATGGATGATTTTTTTTGTAAAATTGATTGTATAACTGACTGATTAAGTGTATCTTAGTGAATACATGGGTTAGTGAGCAATGTTTAAATATGAAAATATCTGTATCAGTCTCTCACTTTGTGTATAAGTGGCTGCATGGGTTGGTGAGTAGCTACATGAGTGTCTATATGGGTTATTAGTTGGTTTTGAGTATCAGTATGAGTGTCTGAGTGTCTGTATGGTTCGGTGGGGGTATTACTTAGTGCATAGATGCATGAATGAGTGACTCACTGTTTGTATGTGTTGAAGACAGCATGTGTGCAGGACTGTATAGGTAGATGAGTGTGTGTATGGGTGTGTTAGTGAGTGAATGACTGTCTCAATAGTGTCTTTATGAGTAACTACATATGTTTTAAACTAGTATATGTGAGTATTGGTGTATATAAGTGAGTATATGTGAGAGTGAGGGATGGAAGAGTTCCTGTACAAATAAGTAGGTGTTTCTATAAGTGATTGTTTAAGAGAGTAAGTATGTGTAAGTTTCTGTAGAAGTAAGTGTGGTAGTGTGTGTATAACTGTATATGCAAGTAAATGGATGTTTGATACTTTGTTTGCATGTGTGACTATGTGTGTGAGTAACTCTAAGGATGAGTGGCGGTGTGTAACAGGATGTATAGGTGTATGAGTACATATGATAAGTGAGTACATGTATGAGTGACTGTATAGGGACTGTTGGTGAATGAGTGGATGTGTGTGTAGATCTTGGAATTACTGAATAGGTGTGTTGTAACTGGTATTGGTATGTCCATTGTTTTGAAAATGTCAGTTTGTATTTTTGAGTGTGTATCAAAGGTTATATTAGGGTGAGAGGAGGTCTGCCACTCTATCACAAGGATGATGTCATCAGTGATGTAATTTGAGATGTCATGAGTGATGTCACTGACCATGTCATGAGTGATGTAATATGTGACGTCATCAGCAGTGCATTATGGAGCACATGTAAGTTATAGTTAGCTGAACTAACTATAACGGGGAATTTCTATGGTTTTGTACAAGTGAAATGTCCAACTAACTATAACGTGCCTGAAACCTATGGTTTTTTCAGTGAATTTCTAAGGTTTTTTAAATGCTAATTTCTAACTGTAACGTGCCTGAAACCTATGGTTTTTTCAGTGAATATATATATATATATATATTTATTATACTATGTATACATGTGAAAATGTCTCGGTCCGCCTGTTTGCCTCGGTGGCACGGAAAAAATGGGTGGAACTGACGTCAGCACGCCGACGAGGTCCTCTTATGGCTCCGATGACGTCATACGGTGTCGCGAGCGGAGCCGTGCTATTATGACGTCCTCGTTGACGTGGGAGAGCTAGGAAAGAATTTCCGTGGAATGCTGGTGCAGGGGATATTCACCTAAGTGTTCAGGCTAGTCCTTTGGGAGCAACTGTTTATGTTGCCACTCCAGAAACCAAAACCAGTGATCACAGGGCAGAGGCCCTGCAAATGGCACACGAGGTGGGGTGCCCAGTCGTGTGCACCGGCGGGGCAGCGAAGTGACAAGCACCACAACCCACAAAAAAGGTAACGAGGGCACTGAATAACACAGGATCTTCTCTTTGTATCTGGCAGGAACAACGAAGTTAAAATGCCCTAGTACCAAAATGTAGAATTAGTGCTACAACGGTCTTCAAGAGGACCTGCGATGCCGCTTCTGCCTCCCGTACCCTGGAGGCGGCACATGGGTCACGCGGTACGGTCATACTGCGGTGGGACGCACACTCGTTGACCTCTCATGGCACTGCTCCACACTTCAGGGAGGACGCTTTCCATTAGCTATGTTTTCTGATGACGTTTCGCGCCGGCCCGTCCAACAACAGAACTCCTTTAGATCCAAACAGACTCTTTCACTCTCTAACCGGAAGTGAAACCAGGTCACGCGGACACTTTCACAATACAACAGCCGGGAATGCACTTTTCGGTAAAAAAACCACATTCCTTCCTCCGAATTAATCAAATAAACGTCTCACTGAAGAACAGGGGCCAGCTTCGATCGGTAAGCAGCCGTTACAACGACTTTTTACTTCGCGATACCATTACAACGCATGCATTACCACGCATGCGTTGTACATCAGCGAGTCATTACTACGCATTTTTTTAGAACGCATGGTCATTTACCACGCATGCCTTTACAACGAATTTTGTTGTAAAGGTATGTATGGTAAATGACCATGAGTTATAAAAACATGTAGATGATCCACGTCGTTGTAAGGAAACAGAGGCTGTTCCGTTTCCTCACAACGACATGCACCGCCCCTCAGAGACGACGTGAAGCAGGAACCACGAGGAGAGAGGAACCACGAGGAGTGAGAGGTAAGGGGGATTGGGCATGGGGTGGGGGTTTCTTTTCTAGGATTTAGGGTAGTGCAGTGGTGTTTGGGTGGTGTAGGGGGTCGTGCTAGGGGTAGTGTTTTAGGGTTTAGGGTAGTGCAGTGGTGTTTGGGTAGAGTAGGGGGTCGTGCTGGGGGTAGTGTTTTAGGGTTTAGGGTAGTGTAGTAGTGTAGGGGGTCGTGCTGGGGGTAGTGTTTTAGGGTTTAGGGTAGTGCAGTGGTGTTTGTGTAGTGTAGGGGGTCATGCTTGGGGTAGTGTTTTATGGTTTAGGGTAGTGCAGTGGTGTTTGGGTAGTGTAGGGGGTCGTGCTGGGGGTAGATTATGGGTTTAGGGTAGTGCAGTGGTGTTTGGGTAGTGTAGGGAGTCGTGCTGGGGGTAGTGTTTTATGGTTTAGGGTAGTGCAGTGCTGTTTGTGTAGTGTAGGGGGTTGTGCTGGGGTAGTGTTTTAGGGTTTATGTTAGTGCAGTGGTGTTTGGGTAGTGTAGGGGGTAGTGCTGGGATAGTGTTTTAGGGTTTAGGGTAGTGCAGTGGTGTTTGTGTAGTGTAGGGGTTAGTGCTGGAGGTAGTGTTTTAGGGTTTAGGGTATGGCAGTGGTGTTTGGGTAGTGTAGGGGTCGTGCTGGGGGTAGATTTAGGGTTTAGGGTAGTGCAGTGGTGTTTGTGTTGTGAGGGGGTCGTGCTGGGGGTAGTGTTTTAGGGTTTAGAGTAGTGCAGTGGTGTTTGTATAGTGTAGGGGGTTTAGGGTAGTGCAGTGGTGTTTGTGTAGTGTAGGGGGTCATGCTGGGGGTAGTGTTTTAGGGTTTAGGGTAGTGCAGTGGTGTTTGTGTACTGTAGGGGGTAGTGTTTTAGGGTTTAGGGTAGTGCAGTGGTGTTTGTGTAGTGTAGGGGGTCATGCTGTGGGTAGTGTTTTAGGGTTTAGGGTAGTGCAGTTTGTGTAGTGTAGGGGGTCGTGCTTTAGGGTATAGGGTAGTGCAGTGGTTGGGTAGTGTAGGGGGTCATGCTGGGGTAGTGTTTTAGGGTTTAGGGTAGTGCAGTGGTGTTTGTGTAATGTAGGGTGTAGTGCTGGGGGTAGTGTTTTAGGGTTTAGGGTAGTGCAGTGGTGTTTGGGTAGTGTAGGGGTTCATGCTGGGGGTAGTGTTAGGGTTTAGGGTAGTGCAGTGGTGTTTGGGTAGTGTAGGGGGTCGTGCTGGAGGTAGTGTTTTAGGGTTTAGGGTATTGCAGTTGTGTTTAGGTAGTGAAGGGGGTCGTGCTGGGGGTAGTGTTTTAGGGTTTAGGGTAGTGCAGTGGTGCTTGTGTAGTGTAGGGGGTCGTGCTGGGAATGTTGTTAATTTCTATGACAAAATGAACCCCATCATTTTGTTCCTTTTTAAATTAAATGTTTTAAGTGTTACCAGTTTATTCCAATCAAGATGGCTTCAGGTGTGCCATAATGTTTTCATAAGTAAGGCTGTTAGCGCTCTAGTTGTTCTTTAGAACACTCTGGGAAGCTGCAGTAGAACACAAAGGAATCAACTGACAGTCTCTGCCCTTGTTGGATGTACATGTTTTACTGAGAATGTCAGACTTCATTCTCACATGAGTGAGAAAGATAATGTGAATTTACAGAAAATATGCTCTCATTTTAGCTTCTGGGGCACCTTCCAAAACTGTATGGGACAAGCATGTGAAAATAGTTTTCTCTCAAACATGATTCATGATATCCCAGCAGAAGGTTTTTCACAGGGTAAAATCACCTTAGAACACACCACAATTCCTGAAATTAGTATGGTACCATCAACAAATAAATTCTAATGTAACTAAAGTCTGTTATCACCCTTTATAGTTCTCCTTTTGGTAACCCTCAAAATCTTCGATTCACTACAATGCATTTCAATGGGGTACTATCATTTATATTGGTCCCAAGATGGCTGCCAGCAATTCCAGGATGAAGTGCTGACAGCCAATCAGATCTCACAATGACATGTGTGGTTAGGCTCCGCCCAGATATATATGTGATTTTACTTTTGATTTCCTCAGGAACTACTGAACGGATTTACACCATTTAACCAAAAGGCACGACTCTGAACCAAGGGCTACCTTTTTGCCAAATTTGGTGTAATTCCGTTCAGCAGTTCGGGCTGTAGCTGCGACTAAAGGTTCCTATGGAAAATTGCATGGGGAAAACACGTTTTGGGACCCCCCTTTTTTTCTCGGCCCCCACTTGACGAATCACCCCGAGACTTTCAGGATAGGAGCGGAACGGAGCGGGCCATAAGTTTTGAAAATTTCGCGAAGATTCGTTGACCGGCACCAAAGTTATTGGAAATAGAATGTTGTGAATTTCCTATGGAAAATAGGTCCTAACTATAACTATCTACTGGTGACCGCCAGTAGATTATCTATCTATCTATCTATCTATCTATCTATCTATCTATCTATCTATCTATCTATCTATCTATCTATCTATCTATCTATCTATCTATCTATCTATCTATCTATCTATCTAACAGCAAAGTCCCAGTTTGCAGTTGGGGGCCATGGGGGGGAGCTCCAAGGCGCTGCTGCTATATACATATATATCAGCGGGGCCTTGCCCCCCCCAACCCCCATTGGCCCCCAACTGCTATATGGTGGGTGCCCTGGGTGTGCACCAGGGCGATACAAAAGGGGATGATGGACGGAACGTTTGAGCCAATCAAACACTCACCCCCAGTCAACTGATCTGGGTTTAATCCATCATCATTCTTTAGCTCACTCCACCACCCCAGTTCAGACATGGCCATATGCAAATCAGTCTGACCCTGTGCCTCATGGGAACAGTCCAGCCCGAACTGCCAAGCCATGTCTTCCCTGGACCGGAAACAAGCATCCTAGGACCGGTTTCTGGCATTCCAGCCGTCATCAGCCAGGCTTGCTTGAATCCAGTGGCAAAGTGAGCAAGGGACCCACGTCTGGGCATACCCCCGCCAACTTAGGGCGAACAAAGCGATACAAAAGGGGATGATGGACGGAACGTTTGAGCCAATCAAACACTCACCCCCAGTCAACTGATCTGGGTTTAATCCATCATCATTCTTTAGCTCACTCCACCACCCCAGTTCAGACATGGCCATATGCAAATCAGTCTGACCCTGTGCCTCATGGGAACAGTCCAGCCCGAACTGCCAAGCCATGTCTTCCCTGGACCGGAAACAAGCATCCTAGGACCGGTTTCTGGCATTCCAGCCGTCATCAGCCAGGCTTGCTTGAATCCAGTGGCAAAGTGAGCAAGGGACCCACGTCTGGGCATACCCCCGCCAACTTAGGGCGAACAAAGCGATACAAAAGGGGATGATGGACGGAACGTTTGAGCCAATCAAACACTCACCCCCAGTCAACTGATCTGGGTTTAATCCATCATCATTCTTTAGCTCACTCCACCACCCCAGTTCAGACATGGCCATATGCAAATCAGTCTGACCCTGTGCCTCATGGGAACAGTCCAGCCCGAACTGCCAAGCCATGTCTTCCCTGGACCGGAAACAAGCATCCTAGGACCGGTTTCTGGCATTCCAGCCGTCATCAGCCAGGCTTGCTTGAATCCAGTGGCAAAGTGAGCAAGGGACCCACGTCTGGGCATACCCCCGCCAACTTAGGGCGAACAAAGCGATACAAAAGGGGATGATGGACGGAACGTTTGAGCCAATCAAACACTCACCCCCAGTCAACTGATCTGGGTTTAATCCATCATCATTCTTTAGCTCACTCCACCACCCCAGATCAGACATGGCCATATGCAAATCAGTCTGACCCTGTGCCTCATGGGAACAGTCCAGCCCGAACTGCCAAGCCATGTCTTCCCTGGACCGGAAACAAGCATCCTAGGACCGGTTTCTGGCATTCCAGCCGTCATCAGCCAGGCTTGCTTGAATCCAGTGGCAAAGTGAGCAAGGGACCCACGTCTGGGCATACCCCCGCCAACTTAGGGCGAACAAAGCGATACAAAAGGGGATGATGGACGGAACGTTTGAGCCAATCAAACACTCACCCCCAGTCAACTGATCTGGGTTTAATCCATCATCATTCTTTAGCTCACTCCACCACCCCAGTTCAGACATGGCCATATGCAAATCAGTCTGACCCTGTGCCTCATGGGAACAGTCCAGCCCGAACTGCCAAGCCATGTCTTCCCTGGACCGGAAACAAGCATCTTAGGACCGGTTTCTGGCATTCCAGCCGTCATCAGCCAGGCTTGCTTGAATCCAGTGGCAAAGTGAGCAAGGGACCCACGTCTGGGCATACCCCGCCAACTTAGGGCGAACAAAGCGATACAAAGGGGATGATGGACGGAACGTTTGAGCCAATCAAACACTCACCCCCAGTCAACTGATCTGGGTTTAATCCATCATCATTCTTTAGCTCACTCCACCACCCCAGTTCAGACATGGCCATATGCAAATCAGTCTGACCCTGTGCCTCATGGGAACAGTCCAGCCCGAACTGCCAAGCCATGTCTTCCCTGGACCGGAAACAAGGCTCCTAGGACCGGTTTCTGGCATTCCAGCCGTCATCAGCCAGGCTTGCTTGAATCCAGTGGCAAAGTGAGCAAGGGACCCACGTCTGGGCATACCCCCGCCAACTTAGGGCGAACAAAGCGATACAAAAGGGGATGATGGACGGAACGTTTGAGCCAATCAAACACTCACCCCCAGTCAACTGATCTGGGTTTAATCCATCATCATTCTTTAGCTCACTCCACCACCCCAGTTCAGACATGGCCATATGCAAATCAGTCTGACCCTGTGCCTCATGGGAACAGTCCAGCCCGAACTGCCAAGCCATGTCTTCCCTGGACCGGAAACAAGCATCCTAGGACCGGTTTCTGGCAATCCAGCCGTCATCAGCCAGGCTTGCTTGAATCCAGTGGCAAAGTGAGCAAGGGACCCACGTCTGGGCATACCCCCGCCAACTTAGGGCGAACAAAGCGATACAAAAGGGGATGATGGACGGAACGTTTGAGCCAATCAAACACTCACCCCCAGTCAACTGATCTGGGTTTAATCCATCATCATTCTTTAGCTCACTCCACCACCCCAGTTCAGACATGGCCATATGCAAATCAGTCTGACCCTGTGCCTCATGGGAACAGTCCAGCCCGAACTGCCAAGCCATGTCTTCCCTGGACCGGAAACAAGCATCCTAGGACCGGTTTCTGGCATTCCAGCCGTCATCAGCCAGGCTTGCTTGAATCCAGTGGCAAAGTGAGCAAGGGACCCACGTCTGGGCATACCCCCGCCAACTTAGGGCGAACAAAGCGATACAAAAGGGGATGATGGACGGAACGTTTGAGCCAATCAAACACTCACCCCCAGTCAACTGATCTGGGTTTAATCCATCATCATTCTTTAGCTCACTCCACCACCCCAGTTCAGACATGGCCATATGCAAATCAGTCTGACCCTGTGCCTCATGGGAACAGTCCAGCCCGAACTGCCAAGCCATGTCTTCCCTGGACCGGAAACAAGCATCCTAGGACCGGTTTCTGGCATTCCAGCCGTCATCAGCCAGGCTTGCTTGAATCCAGTGGCAAAGTGAGCAAGGGACCCACGTCTGGGCATACCCCCGCCAACTTAGGGCGAACAAAGCGATACAAAAGGGGATGATGGACGGAACGTTTGAGCCAATCAAACACTCACCCCCAGTCAACTGATCTGGGTTTAATCCATCATCATTCTTTAGCTCACTCCACCACCCCAGTTCAGACATGGCCATATGCAAATCAGTCTGACCCTGTGCCTCATGGGAACAGTCCAGCCCGAACTGCCAAGCCATGTCTTCCCTGGACCGGAAACAAGGCTCCTAGGACCGGTTTCTGGCATTCCAGCCGTCATCAGCCAGGCTTGCTTGAATCCAGTGGCAAAGTGAGCAAGGGACCCACGTCTGGGCATACCCCCGCCAACTTAGGGCGAACAAAGCGATACAAAAGGGGATGATGGACGGAACGTTTGAGCCAATCAAGCACTCACCCCCAGTCAACTGATCTGGGTTTAATCCATCATCATTCTTTAGCTCACTCCACCACCCCAGTTCAGACATGGCCATATGCAAATCAGTCTGACCCTGTGCCTCATGGGAACAGTCCAGCCCGAACTGCCAAGCCATGTCTTCCCTGGACCGGAAACAAGCATCCTAGGACCGGTTTCTGGCATTCCAGCCGTCATCAGCCAGGCTTGCTTGAATCCAGTGGCAAAGTGAGCAAGGGACCCACGTCTGGGCATACCCCCGCCAACTTAGGGCGAACAAAGCGATACAAAAGTGGATGATGGACGGAACGTTTGAGCCAATCAAACACTCACCCCCAGTCAACTGATCTGGGTTTAATCCATCATCATTCTTTAGCTCACTCCACCACCCCAGTTCAGACATGGCCATATGCAAATCAGTCTGACCCTGTGCCTCATGGGAACAGTCCAGCCCGAACTGCCAAGCCATGTCTTCCCTGGACCGGAAACAAGCATCCTAGGACCGGTTTCTGGCATTCCAGCCGTCATCAGCCAGGCTTGCTTGAATCCAGTGGCAAAGTGAGCAAGGGACCCACGTCTGGGCATACCCCCGCCAACTTAGGGCGAACAAAGCGATACAAAGGGGATGATGGACGGAACGTTTGAGCCAATCAAACACTCACCCCCAGTCAACTGATCTGGGTTTAATCCATCATCATTCTTTAGCTCACTCCACCACCCCAGTTCAGACATGGCCATATGCAAATCAGTCTGACCCTGTGCCTCATGGGAACAGTCCAGCCCGAACTGCCAAGCCATGTCTTCCCTGGACCGGAAACAAGCATCCTAGGACCGGTTTCTGGCAATCCAGCCATCATCAGCCAGGCTTGCTTGAATCCAGTGGCAAAGTGAGCAAGGGACCCACGTCTGGGCATACCCCCGCCAACTTAGGGCGAACAAAGCGATACAAAAGGGGATGATGGACGGAACGTTTGAGCCAATCAAACACTCACCCCAGTCAACTGATCTGGGTTTAATCCATCATCATTCTTTAGCTCACTCCACCACCCCAGTTCAGACATGGCCATATGCAAATCAGTCTGACCCTGTGCCTCATGGGAACAGTCCAGCCCGAACTGCCAAGCCATGTCTTCCCTGGACCGGAAACAAGCATCCTAGGACTGGTTTCTGGCATTCCAGCCGTCATCAGCCAGGCTTGCTTGAATCCAGTGGCAAAGTGAGCAAGGGACCCACGTCTGGGCATACCCCCGCCAACTTAGGGCGAACAAAGCGATACAAAAGGGGATGATGGACGGAACGTTTGAGCCAATCAAACACTCACCCCCAGTCAACTGATCAGGGTTTAATCCATCATCATTCTTTAGCTCACTCCACCACCCCAGTTCAGACATGGCCATATGCAAATCAGTCTGACCCTGTGCCTCATGGGAACAGTCCAGCCCGAACTGCCAAGCCATGTCTTCCCTGGACCGGAAACAAGCATCCTAGGACCGGTTTCTGGCATTCCAGCCGTCATCAGCCAGGCTTGCTTGAATCCAGTGGCAAAGTGAGCAAGGGACCCACGTCTGGGCATACCCCCGCCAACTTAGGGCGAACAAAGCGATACAAAAGGGGATGATGGACGGAACGTTTGAGCCAATCAAACACTCACCCCCAGTCAACTGATCTGGGTTTAATCCATCATCATTCTTTAGCTCACTCCACCACCCCAGTTCAGACATGGCCATATGCAAATCAGTCTGACCCTGTGCCTCATGGGAACAGTCCAGCCCGAACTGCCAAGCCATGTCTTCCCTGGACCGGAAACAAGCATCCTAGGACCGGTTTCTGGCATTCCAGCCGTCATCAGCCAGGCTTGCTTGAATCCAGTGGCAAAGTGAGCAAGGGACCCACGTCTGGGCATACCCCCGCCAACTTAGGGCGAACAAAGCGATACAAAAGGGGATGATGGACGGAACGTTTGAGCCAATCAAACACTCACCCCCAGTCAACTGATCTGGGTTTAATCATCATCATTCTTTAGCTCACTCCACCACCCCAGTTCAGACATGGCCATATGCAAATCAGTCTGACCCTGTGCCTCATGGGAACAGTCCAGCCCGAACTGCCAAGCCATGTCTTCCCTGGACCGGAAACAAGCATCCTAGGACCGGTTTCTGGCATTCCAGCCGTCATCAGCCAGGCTTGCTTGAATCCAGTGGCAAAGTGAGCAAGGGACCCACGTCTGGGCATACCCCCGCCAACTTAGGGCGAACAAAGCGATACAAAAGGGGATGATGGACGGAATGTTTGAGCCAATCAAACACTCACCCCCAGTCAACTGATCTGGGTTTAATCCATCATCATTCTTTAGCTCACTCCACCACCCCAGTTCAGACATGGCCATATGCAAATCAGTCTGACCCTGTGCCTCATGGGAACAGTCCAGCCCGAACTGCCAAGCCATGTCTTCCCTGGACCGGAAACAAGCATCCTAGGACCGGTTTCTGGCATTCCAGCCGTCATCAGCCAGGCTTGCTTGAATCCAGTGGCAAAGTGAGCAAGGGACCCACGTCTGGGCATACCCCCGCCAACTTAGGGCGAACAAAGCGATACAAAAGGGGATGATGGACGGAACGTTTGAGCCAATCAAACACTCACCCCCAGTCAACTGATCTGGGTTTAATCCATCATCATTCTTTAGCTCACTCCACCACCCCAGTTCAGACATGGCCATATGCAAATCAGTCTGACCCTGTGCCTCATGGGAACAGTCCAGCCCGAACTGCCAAGCCATGTCTTCCCTGGACCGGAAACAAGCATCCTAGGACCGGTTTCTGGCATTCCAGCCGTCATCAGCCAGGCTTGCTTGAATCCAGTGGCAAAGTGAGCAAGGGACCCACGTCTGGGCATACCCCCGCCAACTTAGGGCGAACAAAGCGATACACCAGGGCACTCACCTTTGCCAGTGTGAGCCCTGGGGATTGGGATCCCCGGGGCCGGAAAAGGTTTGGGAAGGGGATTTTTTTTTTGTCACAGGTGAATATGTATCATGCTTGTCCCACATGACCTAGGCCTGTCTCACGGATTGCAGTTTTGTTGGCCCGGGAGGGGCGACCAAAGCCCTACTCTCATAATAGTGGAAGGCTGTTGCCTGCACGAGGAGTTAAACAGCACAAGTGTGGTGGTGACAGCATACCATGTAATGTCAGTAGTAGTGAACAGGTCCTTTTTACCCTGTGTCAAAAGAGTGAGCCCCACAGGCTCACTCGCCTTTTGAAACGTTCCGCTGCTGTGCGTTTAACTCACACTTGGTCTACATCAGGCTAATGTGGAGGTGCACGTGTGTTGAAAACATTTGCTCAGTGCATGGGAGCGCGCGAGACGTTAACTACACAGAGGGTGCAGTGTGGAACAGTGTGCACATGGTAAATGTTTGTGCGCTGACAGTGTGTGTGTGGCCCTCTGATGCAGTACAGAGACTGTAGTATTGAACAGTGTGCGCAGACTGAGTGTGTGTGCTGCATGTGGGAATGCTGGTGGTTGCATGGTACATGGGCACAACAATAGTAAACAGTGGAGCGTGCTGTGAATGTATACTGAGTGCAGAATTGTCTGCACTGGTACTTTGCAAGGAGGACCTGGGTTCAATTTTGGGAAGCCCAGGCCTGCCTGGTGAAAACATGAGGAATAGAGGAATCTCCCCCAGACAGGATTGTATCTTGCCTGTGAGCTGGGTGGGACAAACCCTGGATGAGGGGGAGCCAGGCTCCCCCTGTGCATTTCAAAGGTCTCTTTGATTCAGCAACAGGTCACAAGGAAAGTCCCTGGACACATCTCAGGAAGAGGGAGATGAGGCTGATAAGAGAATCATAAAGGGTAGGGCTGAGGGCCCAGGATTAACCTTTGATGCACATATCACTGTGGCTGACATCCAGGTGTGAACTCTGGTCACTCCCATGAAACTTGTTGTGGGTTCATCAGCTTCCGGTTCCTGCCTGCTGTGACAGACATCCTTCAGGAGGAAGAAGAAAGGCGAGAGATGTCCGTTTCAAAGAAGCAGAACCCCGACATAAACCTTCAAAGGTCCAGACCCTAAATAGCATTTTGTGTCTAGAAAAGATCTAGAAGTAGGGGAGTTTGAGACCCCATATGTTATCTGCTGAGCAGCCAGCACAGCTGCATGAGGAGGGAAAGCTCTGAAAGACTTCTGCCTGTGACCAAGACTAGGGGCGCAGCCTGCTGGGTGAGGGGACATCACCCAGGGAAACCAAGACCACCTGCCCTGGAGTCTGGAGCACTAGTATCTTCCTGCTCGCCAAGACCAGTGTGCCCGTGTTGGAGAGAGCGAGATCCAGAGGGGAGCCAAATGTGTGGGGCGTGTGAGGAGCAGTGCTGCATTGATCGGGCCGTCGCTCATGTGCAGTGTTGTGAGTTTGGCGACCCCGTATGCCAGGAGGGGCTGCATGCACCAAGTACAAGTGCTGCATTGATAGGGCCTTAACCCGTGTGCAGCGTTGTGAAAGTTCGTAACCCTGTATGCTCGGAGGGGCTGCTGTGTGCTAACGATCTGTATCACATCGATCGGCTCGTTGCCCATGTGAGGGGAGTCGCAGCGACCCTGTATGCTAGGAAAGACCGCGAGAAAGGCAACCTGAGGCCAGCATGGCCGGACAGTGAGGTTCGTCAGAGTGACCCCGTATGCCAGTAGGGGCTTCTCGAAGCACTGAGGCCAGAGGTCCGGGACATTGCCTGTGACCCAAAACTGCTACGACAACCAAGACGAGGGAGGCTTTGTATCCAAGGAGGCCCCAGGACAGAGTAGACTCCATCGAAGCCCCTGCTAGAGCAAGGAGGCAGCCCCATCCTCGAGAAAGGAAGAAAAAGACTTACCACATGTGGCAGGACCCGGAGCAACTCTGATCATCAAGACACAGGTTAGCACAGCTCAGGAGAGCGAGCCGGCACCTGCCAGGAGCTGAACATGTGCAGTCCAACTTTGCCAATCTGGGCCAAGACCGTATACTGTGCTGCTTTTGTACCGCCATAGCGGGAAAACTGAGAACTGGCCCTACCATGCTCTGGGGGAAATGTTGCCTTTGGTTTTTGTAACCCTACTTGACTCTAAGTGACTACACCTTATTGACTGCATATGACTGTGGAATAACAGCACACCCGTTACATGGGAACTTTGTAGCCCCGGGGGTGGCCTGACAACTACCAGTGTGCTACCTCAAGGGGTACTGTGTTATTGCTTTTTGACTGTAGTTTACCTTTGCATGTGTAGAATTAGAAGTAAAATATTACTTTTATACAAAATAAGTATTTGACTGGACATTGATTTATTGTTTGCGCTGCGTGCACGTTGAGTTATGAGTCGAGCTCACTGATCTGTATCTACACTTCCCTCCGAGGGAGCTTTGACTGCTCGTGCTACGTTACTGATTGAGAGTCGGGTGCAGAAGGGGGTGCTTGACCCTGTTGAGCAGGATCCATTGTAGTGAGGGCCCCTGGACCTCTATATAAGGTGGCAGGGTACGCAAACCATAAACCATGGCCCCTGGGCCCTTGGGGAGGAGGGGGGCATGAAGGACCTGCCTATGCCCAAAATTTTAAAAAACTCGTCCGTTTTTGCCGTGATCCTTCCGGACTCCTGCTGGATTCCGGCAAACAAAAAGAAAAGAAAATGACATCCCTCCATTGTTTTAAAGTATTTCGGGAGGGGCGTGAGTAAGGCCCCCTACCCGAGCCTTTAAAGGCCATTTGGACCCCACCATTTGGACCCCCCCCCCACCCCCCTCCCTGAGCCGATTTCTGTTCCAGGGACCCCATCCCCCGTGGCTCGACTCATAACAGTTTCCTGGGGACCTCATTGCCCAAGACAATGTAGTGCCCTGCCAACCAGAGCGTGGGCAGAGAAGATTTGATTGCTCCTGCCAGGTTGGAGCTGAAAAGCATCTACCTACCCAGTCTCTGGTGGGCGGGGGAACAGAGGATTGCTCCCGCCGTTCAGGAGCCCAGTGAAAAGCTGCTCTTGCCTGGCGGGAATATAGAACACTGCCTTTAGTGATGTGCAGTGGTGGTTCGCTGCAGGGCCTGGATGTGGCCCCGCCCCCGCAGGCAGTACAGCCCTGATGTAGGCCCCTTTTTCCATTTTCTTCTTTAATATTTTTTGTTAGTGTTTGAAGTATTAGCAGCAGTATTGTGTCATGATTAATGTCATGTATGAGGTCTTAAGCAGTGCATGATAGGACCTTGACTTATGCTTAGCTTACCTAACCATAACTGTAGAATTTCTGTGGTGTTTAGGTTGTATTTATTAACCATAGCTTCAGTTTTACTGTGTTTATTTTTCCAGTGAATTTCAGAGTTTTTTTTAACGTGCTGTATAGTCTTATAAGCATGAGGAAATTACAAAAGGAGGGAGTGTAGAGGTCTACAGGTAGAATCTACCTCCTATATAACTTTTTGTAAACAATATGATTCTACCCTATGTGGTAACTACTAGGTAATTTTTATTTTTTAAATAATTAAGAAAAAGTGTATGTTGCTGATCCTTGAAACAATCAGGGAAAAGCACTATGTGTTTTTAAAATACCCCTCACACACTACAAAATCCTGTAGTGTCATGCTTCATCATAGGGGTCTTCCCGTCCCTCTACGGGCGGGGCATGCTACAACCTACGAATACGTGGGAGCACTTGATGTTTGTGAAAATAGGCTATGTGTAGTGTTGGAGTGAGTGTGGTAGGGTCAGTGAAAAATACAAAGAAGGGTCGTTAAAAATTCCCTGGCTAGTGGAAAAAAACAAATTTTATTCACTTCCCTAGCTGGAAACGCTAAAAATGGGGTTCTGTAGGTGGTATACCAAAATATGATACCTCCTACTGGGTCAACATGTTTCGTAAGCAGTCCCCACTGCTTCACTCATCAGGACCTAGTATGATCCCTACTGCACTCATATATGAACATTTTATATATATATATATATATGTAATATGCCTATCCTTCAAAAAATGGTCTGCAAAAATAAGCTAGACCGAAAAATAATAAGGGGGTGAATAGCCCCTATTAGTTAGAACAACCAAAATCTGGTATCTGAAATAATAAGAAACATAGAATCAACAAACTACATATTATGCTCTCAACATATCATATTAAAGCGAAATTGCCCCATGTAGTCAAAGTTATTATATGATATATTTTTCGTGATATATTTTTCTGTATCAAAGGCAATGCTTTTCTGATATATTTTTCTGGGGCCTAGCACTATTATCGTACCACAGCTAACGATAGTGCTGCCCATTTTAGGTGAACATGGCTTTAGGTTCATTAAAACTCATACTCTCATTATGAAATAAAAAGACAAAACACACATACTGTCATACATGCGTTCACACTTTATGCTATCCAAGGCCACTGTTTATGATGTCATAACTCGCACTTTTTATAATGTGCAAATGTGCCGGCTGGCCTGTGTAGCTCATTGCTAGAATAGTTAAAAAGAAAAAAAGAAAAAAGGGGGTTTACTTTTAAAAGTAAGATGTACATACACTGTTTAAAACAAATGTCAGGCATCATGAGCTTGCACTGAAGGTGAAGTTGTCTCGGATTCAGCGCTGAGGATAAATTAGAAAGCGCACAGCATTATGAATGACTGCTCTCGCCATGCGTATAAAGTAAAACAAGTGACTTCATAGAACAAGGATTGCAGGGCCAGGGTTTAGAGACTTGGCCCTAGTCTTACTTACATGAAATAGGATATACTCTTTCCTTTCCATACCTCCGTGCAGCTCCGTGGCTTGTTAAAGGTGCGTTTGAACTCGGTATTTAACCGGTACTCATTGCTAAAAAACCGCGAAAAGTCTTGTTCCCGGCCACTAGAACGTTACCTGCTGCTAAGATGGCGGTTTACTTTGTACTGATGGAGTGGTATAAAAAACACCACTTCCTGGGTTTATGTGGTACAGTATCCGGTCGGTTTCAGAAAACCGGATTGGTTAATATCAAAGCGAATCCGTTCTTTTGGTAATCGCTGCATTTAAGACGTAGTTGGAAGCAGAATTGTTGATAATATTCTTGCTAGTTGGCTATTGTTGCTGTGTCAATGGGCATTAGTGGTGGGTTAATTTTACTAGAAAAAACAACTAGAAAAAACAATAACTAGAGCGAGAAATCCAAAATGGCCACTCTTATTGTGCCTACTCTTTATCAGGAATCTGCATCACTTCCTGGATGCAGTTGATGCTTAGAATACTGAAAAAAAGAAGAAAGAAAAAAGAAAGGATTGATTCGTACTACTAGGCAATAGCGGACAAAAATACAAATGTACGTGAAAATTTTAAATGGAGAATAATAATAAAGATCGGTTTATTAGTAAGCCAATTATATCCGGAAAATTTTAAGTAGAATCCGGAAATGGCCCTTTTTGGTGTGCCAAAGCCTTGCAAAAATATGCACAATTGTCCAAAAGGATCCAAGGGCAGCGATTGCGATGGTACTGTTTACAAAATTGAAAAATGACACTCCGTAATTTGGTACTAAAGAAAAAAAGAAAAAGAAACAGCAGAGGTCTGTGTGTAAAAAGGAGAGAGCAGCTTTTTGTTGATTCTGGCAATCTGATTTACAATTGGCCCCACGGAATTTCATCGTTAAGACCTTTTGTATTTGTATTCAGATCGAAACACCCATCTCTGTTCTTTTTCGAAAAGGTACCTCCCACTAACGACCTGTTCGATTACTGTCCAAGAGATATCGTCTGAAGTGTGGCCTTTTTCCAGGAAGTGAGATGACATTTTGGTCGTGCTTTTCTTGCATTTGATATTGCTTTTGTGTTCTCCTATTCTTGTTTTCACTGGTCTTGTTGTCATGCCTATATATTCTAATAGACACGGACAAGTGATGAGGTATACCACGTTACTACTATTGCAATTTGTAAACTTCCTCTGTTCCCATTTGGTGCCATTGAGGAAGATTATTTCCTTGCTTTTTCTTGTCAGGTGGCAGACTTTGCATTTTCCACATGGATAGTGTCCATGTATGGTTGCCATTGTTGTTGATAATCCAGTGGGTGCAGTCTTCTTAGGTCTTGTGTGTACGACCATATCTCGGATGCTTTTCCCTTTCCTGTGGAATATTGATTTTAGTCACCTGATTGGAGTTGATGTTATATGTTGTGATACAGAATGGCCGTTTTTCCTCAGATTTGGGGGGGGCAGGTTCTAGAAGACTTTCCCTGCAATTGTTACGTGCCCTTTTATAGGCCTGATCAATTATCCTTTTGGGGTACTGGCGTGTTTTTAATTTCTTTTCAAATCTTCAGATTGTATTTTGAAATTCGTTACTTCTGTGCAGTTACGTCTAAGACGTAAAAATTGTCCGTAAGGAAGATTATCCCTAAGATGTTTCGGGTGGAAGCTTTGGTACATCAAAAGGCAATTTTTTGATGTTGTTTTGAAATGCGTCTTGGTCATCAATCTTCCATCTTTAGGTGATATGTTCAAATCTAGGAAGATCAATTCTTGTTTAGAGATGGTGCTGGTGAAGTTTAGGAAATCGTCTTGGTAGTTGAGCCAAGTGATGAAACGTTTGGCTGTCACCTCATCACCATCCCAGATAATCAATATATCATCAATATATCATCAATATATCTTTTCCAGATATTGATGTGATTGTAAAAGGGGTTATCTGGGTGTAAAATTCTCGTTGTGTCCAGATGATGTACATAGAGACCAGCTATACTAGGAGCAAAGGTGCTCCCCATGCTGGTCCCATGTTTCTGGAGATATAGGGTGTTATTATATTCAAAGAAATTCTCTTTCAATGCAAGGTTACAGCATTCCATAATGACATTTCGGGGTGTTAGATATTCCCAGTCAATATTGAAAAGAACCTCTTCAATGATGTTTAAAGTTTCATTATGGGGGAGGCTGGTGTACAAGCTTTCTACATCACAACTGATTAGAAGTTGGTGTTGCGGGTCAAATGAGATGTTTTCCAGTAGTACCAGGACATCTTTAGTGTCTCTCAGGTAAGTGGATGTTTTTTGCACCATCGGTCTTAGATATGCGTCTGCAAATTTAGAGACTGGCTCTAAAATAGATCCTATACCTGACACAATAGGACGACCTGGGGGTTTTCCAGACTCTTATGTATTTTAGGAATAGTGTATAGATAAGGTGTTATGGGAGAGTCCTGGATCAGGAATTCGCCCTCTTTTTAGTCATCCAACCATGAGCTATAGCTTCTTCAACCATACTCATTATTTTCACCTTTATTCTGTCTGTTGGGTCTTGGTGCAGAATTTCGTAGTTACGCTGATCTTGAAGGAGGCGTCTACATTCCTGATCGTATTGTTCAGCTGATTGTATGACTATAGCCCCCCCTTTGTCGGCAGGTTTTATTACTAATCTCGGGTTGTTGCTCAACTCCCGTATTGCTTTCCTTTCTTCATTTGTTATATTTTGAAATACTTGTTTGGTGTTAGGATCTAAACCTTCTAAATCTTTCATGACTGCTTTTTCAAAAGTAAGTAATTCTATTGGAAGGGTGGAGTCCAGAGGTGTGAATCTAGATTTTGGTTTCAAGCCAGTATCACGGTCTTGTGTCTCATTTTTCTCTTTGTCTTTAAAGAAGACTTGTAGCTTCAGTCTCCTCATAAATTCCTGTATTTCTTTACACAATAGGAATTTGTCCATATTTGATGTCGGCACAAACCCTAATCCTTTCTCCAGGACTGAAATCTGGGCGGATGTAAGATTTTCATCAGTCAGGTTCACCACTAGGTTCATTTTCTGCTTGTTGACGCTTGTGTCATACTTCTGGTGGATACCCTCACTTGTTCCTCTTCTCTCGGTGTCCAATGCACATTGTTCCCTCTCCGATTCCTTCCTTTGTTTCTTCCTTGACGTGATCCTAAAAAATGCGTCTGATCATAATAAGGATAATCTTGTGGGGGGTAACTCCAAGGCGGATATGCCCCCTGTGGGTGTGGGAAAGGTGGTGGCCCAAAATGTTGGGGTGGATACATGGGTGGTCCTTGATAGTTACCCCATCCTCTGGGTCCATATTGGTATGGGCGTCTGTAATTGCCCCGTTTTTCTAGATATCTTGGTCTTTTACTCCGACTAGACCCAGAACTGGAGGATCCTGTATCTGAGGAATCTTCATCTGTTGTTTCTTGATGGTTGGGTTTGTAATCCTCCTTGATATAAGGATATACTTTTTCATGACTGAACCTACTGGTGTCTTTTTTCAATTTAGTGTATTTACTTTGTTTCAATGTAGCTTCAAAGTCATTTAATGTTTTATTTAATTCTTCAAGATGTTTCTTCATGCTGCTTGGTGATTCATAGCTTTTGAGTCGTACTTCTATTGTCTGAATTTCTATTTTTAGTTCTTGTGCCAATCTGCTTGCAGTTTTTATTATCAATACAATATTATTCTAAGCATCAACTGCATCCAGGAAGTGATGCAGATTCCTGATAAAGAGTAGGCACAATAAGAGTGGCCATTTTGGATTTCTCGCTCTAGTTATTGTTTTTTCTAGTTGTTTTTTCTAGTAAAATTAACCCACCACTAATGCCCATTGACACAGCAACAATAGCCAACTAGCAAGAATATTATCAACAATTCTGCTTCCAACTACGTCTTAAATGCAGCGATTACCAAAAGAACGGATTCGCTTTGATATTAACCAATCCGGTTTTCTGAAACCGACCGGATACTGTACCACATAAACCCAGGAAGTGGTGTTTTTTATACCACTCCATCAGTACAAAGTAAACCGCCATCTTAGCAGCAGGTAACGTTCTAGTGGCCGGGAACAAGACTTTTCGCGGTTTTTTAGCAATGAGTACCGGTTAAATACCGAGTTCAAACGCACCTTTAACAAGCCACGGAGCTGCACGGAGGTATGGAAAGGAAAGAGTATATCCTATTTCATGTAAGTAAGACTAGGGCCAAGTCTCTAAACCCTGGCCCTGCAATCCTTGTTCTATGAAGTCACTTGTTTTACTTTATACGCATGGCGAGAGCAGTCATTCATAATGCTGTGCGCTTTCTAATTTATCCTCAGCGCTGAATCCGAGACAACTTCACCTTCAGTGCAAGCTCATGATGCCTGACATTTGTTTTAAACAGTGTATGTACATCTTACTTTTAAAAGTAAACCCCCTTTTTTTCTTTTTTTCTTTTTAACTATTCTAGCAATGAGCTACACAGGCCAGCCGGCACATTTGCACATTATAAAAAGTGCGAGTTATGACATCATAAACAGTGGCCTTGGATAGCATAAAGTGTGAACGCATGTATGACAGTATGTGTGTTTTGTCTTTTTATTTCATAATGAGAGTATGAGTTTTAATGAACCTAAAGCCATGTTCACCTAAAATGGGCAGCACTATCGTTAGCTGTGGTACGATAATAGTGCTAGGCCCCAGAAAAATATATCAGAAAAGCATTGCCTTTGATACAGAAAAATATATCACTGAAAAATATATCATATAATAACTTTGACTACATGGGGCAATTTCGCTTTAATATGATATGTTGAGAGCATAATATGTAGTTTGTTGATTCTATGTTTCTTATTATTTCAGATACCAGATTTTGGTTGTTCTAACTAATAGGGGCTATTCACCTCCTTATTATTTTTCGGTCTAGCTTATTTTTGCAGACCATTTTTTGAAGGATAGGCATATTACATATATATATATATATATAAAATGTTCATATATGAGTGCAGTAGGGATCATACTAGGTCCTGATGAGTGAAGCAGTGGGGACTGCTTACGAAACATGTTGACCCAGTAGGAGGTATCATATTTTGGTATACCACCTACAGAACCCCATTTTTAGCGTTTCCAGCTAGGGAAGTGAATAAAATTTGTTTTTTTCCACTAGCCAGGGAATTTTTAACGACCCTTCTTTGTATTTTTCACTGACCCTACCACACTCACTCCAACACTACACATAGCCTATTTTCACAAACATCAAGTGCTCCCACGTATTCGTAGGTTGTAGCATGCCCCGCCCCGTAGAGGGACGGGAAGACCCCTATGATGAAGCATGACACTACAGGATTTTGTAGTGTGTGAGGGGTATTTTAAAACACATAGTGCTTTTCCCTGATTGTTTCAAGGATCAGCAACATACACTTTTTCTTAATTATTTAAAAATAAAAATTACCTAGTAGTTACCACATAGGGTAGAATCATAGTCTTATAAGCAAGCTAACTTTAGATTTATGTTAACCTTTGCTTTTTCATTCAATTTCTAGAGGTTTTTCTGGGTTATATTCCACTGCAAGGTTTGGCCTGTTGCCAGGGCCGTCCATCCAACCCGCTGTGGGTGGCCTGTCCCCACTGTGCATGACCTTTGACCAGCTAGCCTGTCGCCAAGCCCTGTGTCCACCCCCACATAGGCCGCCAGCCCGCTGTGCACAGCCTTCAGCTCTGCGGAGCGGGGATTGGCTGCAGGGCCCAAGCCCTTGTGGGCAGGTCACTGTGCTTCATTAGGGTGTGTTCAAACCCCTAATTTCTAGATAGGGTGACAAACCCTAACACAACCTAATACACGGTGCTACAAAAGCAGATCCTAGTGAACCCGCACAGTGCTCCAATGTACCATCGTGCAGCTTGTATGGAAACAGCGAGGAACACGTAAGGTTATAAAATACAATGGCTGCAATGTTTTAGTTCCCAAAAAAATCACATGATCATGTAATAGCTATACAAACTCACTTTGTCTCAATTCTAATTCTTAAAGCAGTTCAAAGGGGATAATTATGTTGATGTTTTGGTGCCTGGAGAGTTATTTAACTGAAGCCTTCATCAGGACTGTGTCAGAGCTATTTTGGAGTAGCAGCCCCAGGCCTCGAGAAATCTACTGCCCACTCGCTATGGCGAGTCAGATTTTATCAGGGCGAGCTGTATTTAGGGCCTACTGGCCCGTTCTGGCGAGCTGATAAAGAACAGGTGTTCTGTTCTCTCAGAAGGTGAGCGAGTAATAAAGATGCCTTTGAAGCTTGGTTTTATCTTGACACATTTGCTCTGTGTTCACAGACAGAGGTCAAATGTCAGCTTATGTCTTACAATTTCCAGTCAAAGAAAGAAAAGTAAACACAACCTCCAGGATAAAATAAGAAGCAAAGTTAGAGAGTTTTGTAAAAGAAGCTGTCTGACAAGCGTGCTGTACAAAGAGTGTGAAATGAAAGGCTGTAGGCTGTCCGTTCTTTATCTTAACACACAACATTTAAAGAGCTTGTAGATGAACTATACAAACACTTCACAATATATTTTAGTAGTTATGAAAGTGCTTTTTTGTAATTCTCGGTGATGAAAAAACGTTTTTAATAGGATGAAAATAATCAGAACACTTTACTTGGGGATGTGCAAATGATAAACATTTTTCCTGAAACCCATTTTCCACAGATTCTTGTTTGTAGGCTGTAGAGTTTTATCAGTAAAACTGCACGTTCGTGGGAAGGTTTGTGGCCATCTCAGTGGAAAATATGCAGTTTGTAAAGGACAGTGCGCTACCAAATCATGATTTAGTAATACATTTAGGAAAAGTGAGTTTTTAAACGAACTGAGAAGCATTCCTGCCCCGCCCTCATGACAATGCTATGAATGAACCAAGAGGCAGGTCAGGGGTCATGTGTACCCTATATGTAGCCTAGATTCTTATAATACATGGAGAAAATGTTTAGTCTACGAATTCAAACAAAATAGTTTTTTTTATACAGTAGAAATGCTAAATTTGTGTATTTGAAGGTGTTCTTATATGTGATAATACAGAAAAAAGTGGCTCTTTCAATTAAAATACTTGCTACGATCACACAATTTGAGACCAGATTACGGGTCAAGTACATTACAGTTAGGTCGAGTAGATTATTCAAGTCACAAGACCTGCAGGTACAGTAAAATGTTTGATTTTTCGAGGCCTGAGCCCTATGTGAGGCACCATAGAACAAGAATTGGCAAAGCCAATAGGTCTCACATCTGGGCCCTATTAGCTTTGCCAATGGTTTTTGTAATGATGTACAGTGGCTTAGGGGGCTTGAAAGAAAAAAGGCATGAGGACCCCACCAGTCGTATCATTTTACTGATGTGCTCATATATATCCTACAACGCATGTGAACAGGCGGAATGACACATGCACCTTTGTGTTTTTTTACCTACCAATTGGAGATGGTGGACGACACTTGGATCAGTAAAAAAAAAAAAAAGGTTGTTTTGCGTGAAAGGGCACAATTGAAACCCAGCATTGGCATAGCCAGTAAGTCTTGCCTTTGGGACCTTATAAGTGTTTAGCCATGCAGCACATTCTCCCCACTCACATGCCCACCCACTCCAACAACACATAGCACACTGGGACCAGGAGGGCCAATCTTATAAGAAGAAAAGTGAACAGACAAGGCCTACTCTTGTTGGTTACAAATAACAGAACTGGAAGAAGCGCATCATCAGACATGGGTCAACTTAAAATCTAAGCAGCCTTCAGAAAGAAAAAAACTGTCAAGACCCACAGAGGCTATTTGCCCTGTTGGTGCCAGTGTGGGGCAGTGAGGGGCAAAGATGCTCGAAGGGTGGTTAAATAGCAATCGTAGTGTTAGTAGAGGAAGGGTCTCAGGCTAATCCAGGCTGTCATATCCCTACAGAAGGCAGCATTCTAAGCCCGAGCTGGTTTGCAGCTGAGTCCATACATGTATGCAACACAGTATTGTGCTACCCTGGAGAACATATCATGCACAGCCTCAAAAGACAGCGTGGGTCAATCTGATGAACACACATGACACTAGTGCGTGTGCGTTAGTGTGGAAATATTTAACATCTCTGGGGGTGGGATCGTGGGCCGGATTGCAGGGCTGCTCTTCTCAGTGAAGGAGGAAGTCTCCCTCATGGGAGCTAGTAGCCAGTGACTTATTGATGGCTTTATTTTCCTCCTCAGATTTCAAGATTTGGCTCATCATGTGCACACACATATACCTTTTCAGAACTCACTAAACTTAAAGAGGAGTTTACTTCTCAGTGATGGGCCCAGCCTGCTTCAGCGCATTCACAATGCCCCTGCTTATTCCGGACAAACCAAAGAACCCGCCTTTTCAGGCAGCCAAGTCTCGACAAGGGGGAACTCAATAACAAGCGGTGCCTAAAGATGCACTTTGCACTTATAGTTGCTGACGAGAAGCAAGGCTGGCAGTAACTGCACCTCTTTTACTGCCTTGCTTCTCGTAAGCAAGGACTATAAGTACAAAGTGTGTGTTTACGCACCGCTTGTAGGTTTTCAAAACAGATAAATAAAAGGCATTGTCATTTACAATGCCAATTGCTCAAACTCTTGCAAATGCATTGCAAATGCTTTTTTTTATTGCATATCAACATTTAGCCTACGTGTTCGTCCATTTGTCTCAAATTCTGTTTTGTACTTCCTGGTAGCCTGTATTGGAAGTTCTGCTCTCCCCACCCATATGCAGATCTGCATGCACCGAAAAGAATGAGGGAAGTATGTGCCTCTGACACTGGCCCATCTTGAGGTCCTATCTTTGCACCAATCAGTTGGATTTTTAACCAAGCACACTTTGCATGCGGAGGCATCTATCTGCTAATTACAAGGGAACCAACAAAAAAATCAAGTCTTATATACTGCGAGTCTTCTGACTAAAAACCAACACTGACTTGTGTCTCACAGGTGACATGGTCTATGAGCATTGTGTTTGTCCGGTTTTGCAATGCTGATGGAAATCGTATGTAGCACCAAGTATGCGTGCATATGCACGAAGGTGGTTCATAAACTGACCCTTTAAAAACATCACAAGCTCTTACACAGACATCACCCGCAAAAGCACTTTTAGTGTGGGTAAAAGTATCGCATTAGTGGTACCTAACCACATCAGTGAAGTAACTTATTCGCTACTGTGTAAACAAACACTACCAGCATGCGAAAAACAACAAAACGCCGAAGAAATTCTAGTATAAAAACGTTGTAAAAATAGTTGACTGTGGCGCTTCATTTTGGCATCCTATAACATTTACCTATTCCGTACGTCTCCAGACTCCCTTACACAGCTTGAAGGTCAACATGGGTTATATTTAGTAAAGTAAAAGAACAGAAAGAGAGGCTGCATTTTCATGGTTTCATAAAAACAGACCCGTGGAGGTTGAGTTTAGTTCTTTTTAAACATTAACTGCTTTGAAACAAGCTGTGGGCAGCTGAACTAGGACAAGGTTTAAGCCTGTTACGCAAGCGCAGTTCATTTATTATGTTAATGAGATTTATTGAGCGCGTGAATACCCGGAGGTGTCTTGGCGCTACGAACACAGTAAGCCCAGCCCGGTGTCTAATTCAGGTTTTTAGCCCTTTCCTGAAGATGGTGAGGGAGCTTGCACTTCTGAGCTCAATTGGCAGCATATTCCAGAGCTTTGCGGTACCATAGGAGAAACTACGGCCGCCCCAACCTGCGGATCGAATTCTCTGTACTTTCATGAGTCTAGCACCTGTGGAGCGTAAGTGTCTGGCCGGTTCATACCAGACAAAAAGATTTCTGAGAAAAGAAGGTCCTGTGTTGCTCAGTGCCTTATATGCTAAACATAGCGACTTAAATTTAATTGGTTGTGCCACCGGGAGCCAGTGAAGTCTGTGGATCTCTTTAGTAACTGATTCGTACTTAGGGATGTTTGCCAACAACCGAGCAGCTGTGTTTTGAACAGTCTGATCAATAGAGACATAGACGGCCATTTTCCTCCACAGCTGAAGAAAAACACACCTTTCCTACAAATATGTCATAGATCTTCTGGCATTTGGGTGCAGACAGGAAACCATGAAAGGTGAGTGTGGGAGGGAGAAAGAGGAAGAGTGAAGGGGCGGGCGAGGAGCCAGTGAAGGGAGATAGATTAGAGCAGTAAGGAACAGTGATAAATAAAAAGATGGGAAACAGAGATAAGAAACAGTAGAGAGGCATATTAAAGTATGCTACAACATGTTTTTAAAACACCATGGATGCCGCACAACCCATGAGCGTTAAGGTGCAGGCAGATGGGACAATAATGCAGTCCCGTGATGTTGAAAAGCACACTGACAGCATGTAGGGCCCTGATACAGTGGGGGAGTTGGCTCTTCAGCTATTCTAGGTGGTAATGCTCACGTGAGGGAGGGGGTAAAAGGGTCGCATGGGTTTTTCCTCCTACTAAAATTAAGTGGAGTGTACTGGGGCGAACAGCATTTAGTGAGAATTACAAAATATCTCACTCGGTGCTTTGGGCATGCGCTGGTCGGGGTGTAGGCGCGGTGCTGGGTTTCTGCAGAGGAGTGGTGCGCTGCTGAATTGTGTGGTGGGGGAGGCGGAGAGAGTTGGGATTGGGAGGGCTGGAGGAGCAGTAGCCTCGCACGCCTCACATGTCTGATGCCCAGGCAATAAAAAAAACAAAACTCAGGAAGCGCAAAGATTAAAATCAAACCCGGCAAGCGCATGCGCTGCCTAAGCGCACTTGATTACTGATTACCCAGCCACTATTTAACGCAAAAAGTGCATAAATGGAACTTGCATAGAGCTGCTTGTAATTACTGGCAACGCTGCCAGTAATTAGAGCGGGGGGGTTGCGACGGTAGATGGGCCAAGCTTCCAGAAGATGTTTTAAATTTTCTAAAGAGTTCTCATCACACACCCAGGAAAGGGAGAGGAGGAGTGCCAAGGGAGGGGGCGGGGACAAAGGCAACACGGACAACTGCTCGCACTTGGAGCAGATTATAGATATACATCAAGGGAATGAGAGTGGCAGGGGGCAAGCAAGAAACGGCGCGGACAACTGAATGCCAAAGAAAAAGAGTGCGCCGAACAAAGGATACATAAACCGGACAGTAAGGGCACTTGTAACAGGGACAGTCACCACCAACTTGAAAAGACGCCTAAAGGTGGGACAAAGAACAGCTTTTCACCAATAAAAATAAAACAATTTTTAAAGGCACATGAAGCAGCAAATGGAAAGTGGTGGGTGTGGCATTAATTCACCTGGCAATTACACCATGCCTCGCAGAGCAGCGCATGCGCGCTGCCTCTAGGCTCGACCTAAGAAAAGGACCACATGGGTTTGGTGCGACTTAGGAGGAGCAGATGGTGGGGGGAGGAGGGGAAAAGCCGCCCACTAGGGAGAGGGTGGGGGAGGGAGCAACGCTAGTGGAGAAGCGCACAAGGGGTTAGAGGTAGTGAAGAAGAACACATAGCAGTTTGGTGCAGGGGTAGTAACACTTGAGCGAGCAGCACACAAGTGTGTGAGGAACACAAGGAGCAAGGGAAGAATCTCACAAGGGAGAGAAATACATGGATCACAAGAGGTAGGAGAGAAGAATGCAAGAGAGAGAGAGCAGGGGGGCATTTGTGGGGGTAGAAGAGGGAGAAGGAGAGAGCTGGAAAACGTGTTTTTCATGGAGTGGTTAATGAAAAAGGAAAAAAATAGCTCCCTAAAACCGAGCAGTGGAAAGTCGCGTGTCGGGCAAATCAAGAGGATGGTAAAGAGGCTATGCTCCAGGGGAGGGACAAACGCAAGATGGACCTGGCCATTGAATAAGAAGCAAGGGTGGCAATAAAACCAACCAGTGCTAAGCAATGGGTGCCTTTAAACTCACTATACGGCATTGGTATGTCCACTGTGGGTTTTCAGATTGACTTAAAAATGGGTAGAATGGATCAGCAAGGAGCATGAGGTGGGTGAGGGGGCATTTGTGGGTGGAAACAGAACGCAATGGAGAAAGGAGGGAAACGCATATTACTGTGGTAGTTGTGGTGGTATCACAGGAGGGAACAGAGTGATGAAGTCACACGAAGGACCTCAGATCAGTGGTGTCACAGGAGGGAACAGAGTGATGACCTTACATTAAGGACCTCAGATCAGTGGTGTCACAGGAGGGAACAGAGTGATGAAGTCACATGAAGGACCTCAGATCAGTGGTGTGACGAGGGAACAAAGTGATGAAGTCACACGAGGGACCTCTGATCAGTGGTGTTACAGGAGGAAACAAAGTGATGACCTTACATTAAGGACCTTAGATCAGTGGTGTCACAGGAGGGAACAGAGTGATGAAGTCACACGAAGGACCTCAGATCAGTGGTGTCACAGGAGGGAACAGAGAGTGATGAAGTCACATGAAGGACCTCAGATCAGTGGTGTCACAGGAGGGAACAGAGTGATGAAATCACACGAAGGACCTCAGATCAGTGGTGTCACAGGAGGGAACAGAGAGAGAAGAAGTCACATGAAGGACCTCAGATCAGTGGTGTGACGAGGGAACAAAGTGATAAAGTCACACGAGGGACCTCTGATCAGTGGTGTTACAGGAGGAAACAAAGTGATGACCTTACATTAAGGACCTCAGATCAGTGGTGTCACAGGAGGGAACAGAGTGATGAAGTCACATGAAGGACCTCTGATCAGTGGTGTCACGAGGGAACAAAGTGATGTCACATGAAGGGCCTAAAATCAGTGGTTTCACAATTAGGGAACAGAGAAATGATGCCACATGAAAGACGAAACTGCAGTGATGGCACAGAAAGGAAGTGACAGCGATGATGTCACGTGGTCGATCTGACAGAAGTCATGCCACACAAGTTAACTGGCATCAGAGATGCAAAATCACACATAAGGTAGATTACAGTGTCAATGGCGTCCTCGGAAACCAACTGCCACTGGTGGTGTCATCAGAGACAACTAAAAAAAGTAGTGATGTCATGCAAGGATGATGTCATCAGTGCTGTTGCATCGGGACAAATTTGAAAGTAATGTCACCCATGGAGATTGACGGAGGTGAAACCACATGGGAAATTGACCTCCATAATGTTCATAAGGTCTGAGAGCGTGACATCACTTAAGGCAACTGGCAGTGATGAAGGCAACAAATAAAAACCGAATTTCACAAGAGCCATAATACTACGAGTGAAGCTTTCTACAGTAATGTCACAAACCTCCTCTCATTTAGGAAGGGGTTGAAAACATGGCTTTTTAATCAGTAGAATATCCCATTACTCTTTCCAGCAGGCAGTGCTCAGCGCCAGGACACCTGAGGGTAACCGTGCGCTCTAAAAGTGCAATTAACATAACATAACAAAGATAAAATGGCATTAAAATGAAGAAACTGACTGTAGTGATGTCACACAAAGACACTCGGGAAACTAAAATGTCTGATGTCACACAAGGAAACTGAGATGAGTGTTGTGAGATGAGGTAACGGTTAGCACCGTTCTCACAAAGGGAAAATACAAGTGCACAGCGAAGTTACTCACAGAAAGTGAGAGCGGTTATATCATGGTAGGGACAGTGCTTGGTGACGTCCCATACGAAAACAGAGAAAGGAGACCACAGATACAAAATCACACGAAAAAGACTGGAGCTATTTCTGGCTGTGGAATTTGAACAGTAGTGCATTCTTTATGTAGAAATCAGGCATTTGGGGTTTTTAATGACCAGGCTAGCTGTTAGCACACAACTAGTTCCGCTTGCTAGATTATATGGCAAGACCTTTCTTTTACTGTCCACAGACAGGACAGCCCTAAGAAAAATATGCACGTATGCAAAAAATATTGACTGTGCCGAGTTAAGAGTTGTACATATGTGTCTCTTACTGGATTGTGGTAACTCTGGGCCCAAGACCTCTGCCCTGCTCAGTTCAATATTATGGGTATATGACCAGGCTACCCTCCAGGGTCACTCTTCTGAGAGCCATTAACAATATATGTCTTGTCCAGTTGTTTGGAAGTCAGGTCCTGTATGAAACTGGGATGTGTCTGGCAGTCACGTGTAGATTTACCGTCCAATACATTGAACTTGAACTAGCGCGAATATTGTGGCGGCGAGGTGTTTACTACAGCTCACTCCCACGAGGATTGAGAAACACATTCGACTACCATTCTCTCATCAAGTCTTCGAAAGGAAGAGAGCTAATTATGTGTCCTGTGGGACGTCCTGTGTTTTCTAAGCGCAGAGGAGCATGCTTATGCAAGTTCAGGGTGGTCGATGTGAAATGTTCTTCTTGAAGGTTTTGTACAAATTCGTTTTGAACTGATTGGTGAACCCAGCTAATAAACATACCTGTTGCTGCACAATGCACACTGCACTGTTTAGGACTATGTTTGGTTCTATGTGTGCAGAGTGTGGCCACAGGTGGCCGTGCTGAGAGAAACAGAGAAGGAGAACGTTGGGTGGTGGGAAGTCAGGAAAGGAGAGAATACATGTGAGATGATCCCTCATCTGAATAGTGACGGATACCTACGTGTGCCAGACAGTCAGACATGTTGTGTTTTTTTAAATCCAGCTCTTGGCAGACATAGAGGATGGTGCCTCTTGTAGAGCTGACGCGTACAAATAACATCTGTGTAGAAAGCTTTATTAGTGACAACCCCAATTGGAAGTTGCGCTATTGGGATCAAGAAGCGAACTGCCACATAGGCCACCTTGCAGTGCATAGCATAGTATCAGAAAGATGGGACATCACCCCATGAACCAGGCACAGCAACACTACAAATGTGAGAATATCCTGCTGTGCACGTAAAAGGCAGCCGCCTTCACACAAAATTAGGCAAGACGACAGCACAAGGGCTCCTCGCTGTCGACGCTTCAGGGGCCCTGGTACCTGTGAAAGCTTGTGGTTACAGCAGCGTAAACACATTCATCCATTGGCCGCGGGCTCTCTATGGTTTCATGTTAACAGAGTCCTCTCTGTAACTAATCCTGACTCAGAATATGACGGGGCGTATGTAGTAAAGATATTCAACCCAGAAAAGCACCAGAAGCTTTGACCAGTAATTCAATATGGACATTTAGCGGCCTGCTGTTCATGAGAAATCCTGGCAGATTTCTGACATTTACTTCTCAATCAGTGATGCTCTGACATCAGACAGATGCAAGTCTCAGGTGCTGGAAGAGGGATATAAGTGAGGGAGAATGTTTGGATGGTTTACCCGCTCACTCAACCCTTGCACAGTGCTTCCCTCATGTGCTTCAGAATGTGTTGAAGTTGGACTTAGGGCCCTGTTTGCTAGAACTGCTGCAGACCGCGGCAGAGACCCACCCCAAACACTAGACACTCATCTCTGATGGTGCAAGCAGGCGCAATAGAACGCAGCTTTAGTCATAGAAAATATTAGAAAAAGTTCAAATCCTCCAACTGTTAGTTCGTTTGGCTATGCTGCTGCACTGTGGACGCTGCATCCTCGTAGTGCTCGACGTGCCGTGCAGGCTGATCCGACGGGCTGCTGTAAAGTCCCAAACTCCACTGAACTGCACTAGACAAACACACAACTAATTTCCTGGCCTGGCCCAAACAAAACCTGTTTTTGCAAGTGAGTCATTTTTTCAAACATTTTGTTTGTTGTTGATAGTTTTGACTTTTGTGAGGCGTTGCCACACCACTATTACAAGCTCTTTTCTTGCTGCCTTTTTCGGTCGAAATCTGAGCAAAGTAATCTGTAAGTATTTTATTTATTAATTTGGACAGTTTTATTTAGCGAGACATGACCCATGGGTGTAAGAGGAATGTACACAGAAAAACCAGTAGCCATTACATGGCATTTTAGTGTCAGCGGGCTATACAGAGAGAAATCATAACCCTTTACATTACTGTGGTGGTTCTCTTGATGATAAATCAAGTGAGAGTTGCTTTATTATAGTATCACGCAACAGCACCAGGAAGCAACTGTCCCCTGAGCCAAAGCATAACAATTCCGTCTAGTATCATGGTCTACGACACAGCACAAAACCATGAAAGTTTGTCCTCTCCATACACTTTGGGGTCTGCGCGTCAGCACCAATACAATATAACTGTGGGTTGGTGAGAGGTGGTTTGCGTATCAATCTGTCCAGGCGTCCATCCCGATCCAGACCATAATAGTAAGCAACTGTTTAGTAAAAGCCTTTTAACCTCATTCTTGAAAGTGATGGCCAATGGGTTTGACTGACGCTCTGAAGGGAGTTAGTTCCATATTCTCTGGGCACATCCAGAGAAGGCGTACGTCTTCTTGTTTTTGAAGCTAAGACGTTACAGCTGGAGGAGCTGGTGCTCCGAAGGGAGCAGCTGCCTCTTGATATCATGAGCTTTTGTGGTAGGTGCAAGGGTGGATCATAACGCAGGGCTTTGTGATTCAGGCAAGCTATCTTCAGCTGGATTCATGCTTCGAAGGGGAGCCATTGTGAAGATTTGGGCGAGGGTGTGATATGGTTGGAACATGTCATTTCTGTTATCAGTCTCGCTGCGATATTGAAGGTTGCCTTGAGTGGTAATCCTCTTAAGGTTGTACTCCCGTAGTCTAGTCTGGCTACCACTAGGTATTGGACTGCGATCTTGAAGACTGTTGGCGGGGGGAATGGTTTCACCTTCTTCAGGAGGTTGAGATGAAGTAATGCATTGCTTGTGGATGAACTGATGTGTGCCTGCATGTTGAGGTTCTTACCAAGGGTTATTCCAAGGGATTTCGTTGATTGAATGATAACGGGTTCATTTTAGGGTGACCAGGTCGTTGACACATTCTTGTATTTGGAAGTGGAAAGATGAGTAGGAATTCTATTTTTTAGGGAGTTCAGTTTTTGGTGGTTTTTTGCCAGGAGGCACTCTGTTTAGTCCCGATCTCCAGCGAGGACTTCTTCAGGTACAGCTGAGCGTCCTCCAAGTACAAGCGGGATTAGACTGAGGCACTGCGCCCAACCGGCTGTGGGAGGCCACCTCAGCTCTGCATTGCCAAAGGTCTTGCACAGCGATAGTTGGCGAAGCGCAGTTGTAGTGCAGAAGCGGGGAGGGTCTAGGAATCATGAATCTGGCACAGGAAATACTTTTTGCCCATGCCACGTCTGTAAAGCAGTGCTGTAACAAATAATATGACCGTGCCCTGTAATAAACGTGTTATTTATCAGTACAGTATCTCTGAATAACTCATTATATTTGACCACATTTTATTTTTACTGGCATGTCATAAACTAAGATATGTCTATATTTACTTTAAAGGAGATGTTTCTGGAATGCTGCTTATATATTCTTTAGCAAATGATGTGTTAGAAAATATATAAAAGCAAGGTAGAGAGATTATGAGCATAAAGGTTTTATTGTTTATATTGCAGTAGGTTTCATTATCCATAGAAATGTGCTTCTTTATTCCAGGGCCCAAAGTTCCAACCCCAGCTCCATCCATCGGTATTAACGAGGAGGGGGAGACCTATGCCATCGACATCCAAGAGTATCGGAGAAGAGACATCTTCTACCGCCCTGCAGGTATGTGAACCACCGTAAATGTCTTAGACACATCAGTACATTTGTGTGCACCCATCTGGTAGATGCTCCACAGATGGCCTGTCCTGTTTGTTTCTAAAGTAATACATTTGTGAGTTTTGTTATCAAAGGCCTCTCAGACCTGATGCCAGGATCTGCTCTTTTTGGTGTAGAGTCTTCCACAGTCAGACCATGTTGGAGGTTTAGTAAAGGTGAATGTGTGACCTTTGAGTAATACAACATTAATACTCAAGTATTAGTAAGCTGTTGGGTGGTAATTGGTTCATTATGCTCTTCAACCTCCCATGACTCTGACTGACCTCTCAGTACTGATGTAAACACAAATGGCTATCTGCCAAACACAGAGGGCTTTACAGACTACTGATGAGTCTTCAAGACCAGTCCTTGAGGCGTGTCCCACTCCCACACACCCATGTATCCCACCCCTGCTGGAAACAACCACCAATCCATCGACCACCTCTTCAAGATTCTGCCTCTTCAGCCTCCCGCTGCCCCGCACTCGAACACACTCGGGGCAAACGGGAGGCAATCAGCACCTCACGGCTTTCAGAACTGCTCTAAAGACTCACCCACCAATTGGTTTCTCATCGTGGAAAAGACCAAATGTTGCATTTTGTGTAGTTCAAAGCAGTCCCACTGTACACCTGAACCCAGACACCACAAACCAGCAGCCAAACAGTGTAATATGTGTATACCTAGCTTTGTTTGTATTTGTTCTTTGCTGCATCATCACTGTCTGCATAACCACTAAATAAAGTGACCCAAGTCCAAAAATGGCTTTGTGTGCCATTTCTGGAACTCTGTACGGCATTTCTTGTATTTATACTACTGCTGGTCTCTTTAACCTCTAAACGATTAACTTCACATTTCTAGTGAAGCATGAATAGTTGCATGTTTGAGCATTGGCACTCAAGGGTACTGCAGAAGAAGATGAGTGGGAGGAAGAGTGGAGGAACGGGTGTCATTGGTTGAAACTCTAGGCACAGCCACCTCTTCCACTGGGTGAAATCAAACTGTGAGGTGAAATGAATCGGTTACTTAACCTTTAATCCTCATTATTTCAAATACCCTTTTCTCGTGCCAATACTTACTATATGAAGTGACCCACCTAAGCCAATCACAATAAACCCTCCCCTTCATGTTCCTCCGCTGCCCCTCATTTCATATGGGCAATAAAGAGGAAGGAGGCGGCTGCACTTTCTGTCGTCGCAAAGCCATAAAGGAATTGAGGTTTGAATTGAAGAGAGCAGTAGGTATTGATGTAAGAAAACAGCATTGTTGGACTTTGCCCTTATGGCAGGGTCATCCGTGAACTTTTTGCCTTCCTCCAAGTCTTTTTTCTGACATGGTGTTGGTGGTTTTAGGACCCTGTCAGTCCCGTGTAAAGTGGTATCTCAGATACCCAGGGCCAGTAAATTAAATGCTACTGGTGGGCTTGCAGCGCTGCTTGCACCACCCACCAAAGTAGCCTTTTAAACCTGTCTCAGGCCTCTGCCATTGCAGGGCCTGTGCGCGCAGTTTACTGCCGCTGTGACGTGTCACATAAAGTGGGTGCCACGTCTCTGACTCCCCTTTTACTACATATCAGTCACCCCTAAGGTAGGCCCTAGCTAGCCCTATGGGCAGGCTGCAATGTAGGTAAAAGGTAGGACATGTGCCTTAACTGTGTGGCAAGTCCTGGTAGTGACAAACAGCCATTTTGGTTTCTCACTACTGTGAGCTGCCCTCTCATAGGAATGCATTAGGGATTCCCTGATAAGTGTTTCAGTGGTAATTTCTAATATGAGAGGAGCAGCGTGGTCAAGTTTGGTATGTTTGGAATTGTAATAATAAATGCTGCGTAATGGTGTTCGCAGATTTATTATCACTATTTTAGAAATGCCACTTTTAGAAGTGGGCATTTCTGTGTGCTATGTGTCTGCCTGCCTGATGTGAATTGCATGTCTGGCTCTGGAGTGACCGGGGCTGGGGAGGTGCCGTGGCTCCAGAGGGGCTGGGTGAGTCAGCACTAGGCTGAATAGGCTGATCTGCATTTGGAGTAGTGGGAGGAGTAGCACCTGGGCCTGAATAGGACTGTGCCTGCACTACGCAATGCTGGCTCCGCCCCCCTGTGGTGTGTCTGGGGCCAGAGCCTAATCTAACAATGAAGGTGTTTTAGCACTGTATAGAAATGTTGGAGTGCCCCCCAGAACTGGTTTGGACCAGGCGCAGAGCCCTGAGAACAAAGACCTGGCTGATATAAGTATTAGGGCTGTGACCCCATGGTGTGGACTGCTTGGGGCTTACTTGCAGCCAGTAGGATGCTGGACTGCCAGGAGGTACCGCCACTGGGGATTGACCTGCTGTCTGCTGGGAAGGGGAACTGCCAGGACTTCCCCTCTGCTGGGGGACCCGGTGTGCTGGCCTGCCTGTGCCCAGCTCTGTCTTGTGGATGCCTGGAAGAGGGGCGCTGCCTGCTCCCTGCTTGTGTCTTCCAGGAGGAGACTGACTGAGCGCTTTAGGTCCCTAAATTGCCCCGGTGAAGCGCGTATGGAGCGCTGTGCAGAGACAGGAGAATTTTCCCCCTCCTCCTGTCGTGGGTTAACAGGGCGAGCATGAAGAGGCGCCCTTGATTAGGGACAGCGCGTGGTGAGCGCAGTGTTTAAATAGCCTGAGGTCAAAGCTAATTAAGGAAGCCAAATGCGGCCGCTCATCTGCCCAGCAACCCAAGCCGCCAGAGACTTCGCCGGAAGACAGGCAAACGTCTGTGCCTGGTTGTGGGCGGAGCTAGGCCCCAGGAAGCCTGATTGCGGGCGGGGCTGCTGGAAGTGAACGTTGCAGGCATCGGAAGCCAGGTGGCTGTTGCCTGCTTGGGCGGGGCTCTCGTGGGGAGAGGAGAGCCTTGCGTGGTCCCCGAGTGTGGACGGAAGTCGGGGCCGGCCCAGAAGCTGAGACGCGAGGCCGCAGTGCCGTGCCCTGGCCATCGAGAGACCACACAACAGCCTTTTGAAATCTGACTCGCCCGGAGTGAGGGGAGTCCGGCTACTATGAGAGGGGGCGGGCGTAGTGTGATCCTATTCCCCCGCAGTAGCAGCTGCCCCGAGTGGTAGTTGGCAGCTGCCTTGACCAAGGGAACATACCTGGCCAGATGCGAGAGACCCTGCGAGGTCGCCCCGTCGGAGCGGACAGTGTGTGTGCATCCCACCCTCAGGGGCCAGTACGGGCTGCATTTGTTGTTGGCAGTCTTTCCCCCCCACACCTGCCTGCGGGACTGCCGGGTCCATTAAGAGAAAAGGGTGAGATGCACCCCCCGCCCCCTGTGCATCACGCACGTTGTTTTCGCTGCCGAGGCAGCTAGGGGGGCCAGTTTGGAGGCTTCATTGAGAAAGGAGCATTTTGGGGGAGAGCCCGGGACGGGGCCCTGGACACCCCTGTGTGACAGCTTGCACCCTGTGGGGAGTTTAAGAAGGTGTGCCCCTTTTACCAGTGTTTGCTTTGGTGCTCTGCTCCTGTTGCTACGGCATATGTGTTGTGCTGAGCACCCCTGTGTGCAGTGATTACTGTGATGCCCTATTGCAATTTATGATGTTTTGCATAATGCTTCGTACTGAGGGGCATCAGTAAGTTAGGATGTATGCCTAAGGGGTTATGCCTAATGTGATTTATACCTAATGTGATTGATGCATAACGTGTTTATGCTAGGTGCCTTTACCAGTAGTTACTGGTTGTGTTTTACTACGTATGTGTTAATGGTGATGACAGTGGCCCGATTGGCCCTGTAATGTATATAATCCCCTGTAAAGTAATATCTAAGTGCCAGGTGGCACAGTGTATATATGTGATTGCATTCTAATGTGTTTTATGAGTAATACAAAGGCTATTTTTACATAACCTTGTGTGGAGTTCCTTTTTGTGGTGTGCCTAGTGTGTTGCTGCTGTGTGTGTGTGTTGCGCAAACGCTTTACACACTGCCTCTGGGATAAGCCTGACTGCTTGTGCCAAGCTACCAAGGGTGTGAGCAGGGGTTATCTTCGGTGTGTCACTCCCTTGCCCTGACTAGAGTGGTGGTTTCTGCCTGGCTTGGGCGCTTGCCCTAGCCAACCAGAAATACCATTTCTCACAAGCATCCAGAGGAATGAGTATTAACGGTAAGTAGCCGATTCATTTCCTCCTCAGCCCATATCTTGTACCACTAGTCCTAGTCATAAATACTTTATTTGTTTATAGACATAATCATAAAAGTATATGTGCAAACAATGCAAAACCACAAATAGAGAATATAATAAACAAGCATTGGCAAAGCCAATAGGTCTCTCCTTCGAGACTATTGCCCCTGGCTTTTCCTTTTGTTCTTGTGGATTGGAATTGTTTGGTGTGGAGTGAAATTATGTGTTGTGGGGTGCAATTGTGTGGCATGTAATTGTTGCATTAAGTGGAATTTTGTGGAGTGGAATTATTTTGTATAATATAGAGTAAAATTATGTGGAATATAAGTATGTGGCATGGAGTGGAATGACGTGGAGTGGTATTGAGGAGTGGCATGGATTTGAATTATGTTTTGTGGGGTTGAATTGTGTTTTGTAGGGTGGAATTATATTGGATGGGGTGGGTGGAATTATGTGGTATGTGGTGTGGAGTTGTGTAGTATAGATTTGTGTTGTGTGAAGTGGAATTATGTGGAGTTTAATTGTGTGGTGTGGAACTGTGTGGTGTTGAGTGGAATTATTTTGAGTGGGATTATGTGGCATGGAGCAGAGTTGAATTTTGTGGAGTGCAATTATGTGGTGTGGAGTGGAATTATGTGGGTTGGAATTATGTGGAGTTGAGTTCTGTGGTATGAAGGGGAGAGGAATAATATGTTATGGAGTAGATGTATGCGGTGTGGAGTTGAAATTTATGTAGTCTAAATTTGTGTGTAAATATGTGGCATGGTGCGGAGTGTAATTATGTGAAATGTAATTATGTTGCATACATGTGGATGTACGTGGAGTGACAGTGTGTGGTATGTAGTGCCATGTAATTATGTAAAAAGAGCAATTGATGGACAGAATGCTAAACAATGTCAAACATTCACCCCTGTACAGAGATCTGGGCCTAAATCAATTTTTTTTGCTCCCCATGCCATTCCAGTTTAAGCCTAGCCATAAGCAAATCAGTCCACCCTTCTCCCCCTGGGAACAATCCAGCTCGAAATTGAAGGCTATATTCTCATATTATGTGGCATCATATTGAATTAAATTGTGTGGGTCACAATTATGTGGTGTGGAGTAGGATTATGTGGGTTGGAGTGGAATTGTATTTCGAGGAACTGTGTTTCATGTGGCATTCGTTGAGTGGAGTTGTGTAGTGGAACTATGTGGCATGGTGTATGGGAATTATGTGGATCATAATTATGTGGTATTGAGTCTAGTGGAATTATGTGGAGTGGTATACTGTGTGTCATGGAGTGGAATTATGTGAGTGGTATTGTGTGGTGAAGTAGCATGAGTGGAGTAGAATTATTTGGCATGATGTGCAATTATCTGGTGTGGATTGGATGTATGTGGTGTATAGTGCAACTATGTGTTGTGGAAATCTGTTTTTTGATCTGCAATCATGTGGTGTAGAGTGGAATTATGCGGCGTTGTGTGGAGTGTATTTATGTGGAGTGTTGCTATGTGGCGAGGAGTGGATTTATATGAAGTCTAATTATGTGGTGAGGACTGGAGTGAAATTATGTGGAGTTGAATAATGTGGAGTGAAATTATGTTGCATGGTCTGGGATGGTGTGGAATTATGTGAGATGGTATGGAGTGGAATTATGTGGAGTGGAATTATGTGACATGGTTTGTAGTTGAATTATACAAAGGAGCTTTCATCCCCACTCTCCAAACCCCTACCCTACCTCATATCACACATACCACGGCCTATGTCATCTCAGCAGCTGAGCAAATAGGTTCCCTGTCCTGTCACCAAAGGTAAATATAGCGCCATTAACAGTGGAATCACCTATGTCTTCCCCTGCAGACGAGATAATGTACATGCCGACATCTGGCGATTATATTTGCCCTTTGACCTGCCCTAGATGGGAGAGCTTGTTAGGGAAACGAGTAGTAAAATAAAAGTTGATAGATATCACCTTTTTTGTCTATAAAGTGTGAGAGTTCCCCTAGAAAGGGGGGCTTTGCATTCTAGGGTCGCAGTTCTACTGGCAGGTTGGGGCCTGAGTAACAGTTAAACCTAGAAGTCGCAGTCTGGCCTGTTTTCCCACTCTTTAACAGTTTCAAGTGGGCTTTGTCCCACCCAGTTGCACAGAATGTATTTTGGGACACTAAACAAAAGAGTTCCCCAAGAAAAGCAATTATGCTCGACTTGTTAAAAAAAAAGTACAATCTAAAACTAACATGCACCATTAGACATTCCCACATATATTAAGTACAGCCCTGCCCTTTCCATGGACTCTTGGCACTGTAACTGGGATTTTGTGTTCACAACAGCTAATTATATGTCGCACAATCCCAGGTTCCACAAAATTCACCAAATGGAACATAGCACATGAACAGTCACTTTATTTGTATTTTTTTACAGTTTTATAGTGCAAACCTAGCCCAATGGCATTACAACAGAACCAGACTCATTACGCATTATTGTCACTTACACAACTAGACACCCCCGGCTCCTACATTCAGAGCCAGGGATGAGCTATTGCATCGAAGTACGCACCCCCCTTGCCATAACTACGCGACTGGGTTACTGTCATCAAAAATACACTGCAGTGATGAATGCACCTCACTATGATCCTGCAGCGCCGACAGACGTATGTGGAAAATCTGGTCCCCTTTGCTTTGAAGTCAGACTCGTGTGCTTGGTGTCGTTTAGCTATCGAAGGTTCTGTGTGAAAGGAATCTGTCTCATCTGCATGACAGAGCAAGATGATCAGAGAACAAATCTTTAATGCGTTTTGTAAAAAAAAATAAGCAAGCGCTGCCGCGAAAGTGAAAGCGACCGCGCTATAAATTAGTAACCTGATCCACGACCAGCTGCCAGCCTGCGCGCCGCTGCTCGCTCCCGAGACCCAAAGGCCATGGGAGTGAACGTTTAGAGGAAAGGCGGGACATTCACCCGTCTTTGGCCATTTGCGTGCTTTCATTATTGAAAGCCACACGCAAAGGCCAATGGAATGTGTGGGAGGAGTCCGACCCACACGGAGAAGTCTCTTGGAAGTCTGGAGTGATTCCAAGAGGCCCTCTCCTAGAGCAGCGCACGTGCGCTGCGCTAGGCTCGACCTAAAAAGTGCAGATTAAAATGTTTTTAAAAGTCATAGAACCTTTATAGTTCATGAGCCTGTAATAAAAATATGCAGAATCATAAAAATCCTTGTGCAATATGTACTTGCAAATATAAGGAACATGTTTACAAGTGTGTAAGACCCCGACATCTCAAAGCAGATTTTAAGAAGGCCCGTCCAGTGTGACATTCTTCCTCCTTGTTTAACATCTGTAAACCACAGTGGGTCTACATGGCCTCAAGTTGCACTTCCTCAACAAAGGGATTAAAAACGCTTCAAATGCATACAATAAAATCTGCAGAAAAAGACAAAGGGCAGCAAATATTGAGTTGAAAGTCCATCGCTGGGACAAAAACAGATGGAGGCCCTGTCGTATTGGCCAAAGGGGAAACACAGTTGAGAGCGCATGACCCCAATCTGAAACGTGTCAGCAGGGCCCTATTGCACTGTCCGGCAATACTAAGCATATACGGTTCCGGACCTGGTGATAATTTGTGTGCACCATATGGACCCTAAGAAGGACTTTTTTTCAATGCTGCCTGCTCTCTCAGCACGCCTATTGGCCAAAAAAGCAGATTTTGAAAGAGGTGATGCAGTCCAAGGTCTACAAAAGCGCCTTTCACAAATGTAAGCCATGATAAATTGAGGACTTTTTTGTATTGTTTGCAGTCATTAATAATAAGACGGTTTAAGCTGGCTTCAGCGTTTAACCAAACCGAAAGCCAGAGGATAAGAGGTGCCAATTTAATAAACTCCTCTCAAAACGGCATACCCAATTCCTCGTGACACACATAGCTGGGGTGGGGGTGGATACCAAAGACAACTGAGTCCACGAGTTTCCTCCAATTACAGAGGACTGATGTTAGTGCAACCCCCAATCTCCGGCCCCGTATGAAGTCACTGGCACATACTGTTGGTTATATCTTGCAACCATAGGATGAAATTGCCTACTTCCTTTAACCAATGAGATATCAAAGAGGGCACCCACAAACTGCCTACATTTTCACAGTGAATAGAAAGGTTACTACTCCAAGAACAAGCAGCGAAAACAATCCCCAAACAGAAAAATATGTACCCTGTGTAAGATGTTGCCCCTGATGGTGAAAGTTCTCTGATTTTTCCAACTGGAGCAACGAGGCCTGCACACCAGTATTTGAGATTTAAGATAATTAGTTTCCAAATCTAAATCAGACGTAAACACAGAGAGTGTTGACATCAAACGTTCCAAACTCATCAGGGAATGTGCCAATAATATGGCGGGGTCAGTGTAGAGAAGAGCAGGAATCCGCTTACTATTGACTCTGGGTACATCCGGGTCACTCTGTACATAGAAACGTATTCAAGGTATTAATATAGAGAGAGAACAAAATTGGTGCCATTATACACTCCAGACGGACTCCAAGCTCCAACCTGCTTGCAGATGAATATTGCCCCTGAGGCCCATACCGCACTTTGGCCTCCAGGTGCCTACGAAGGTGAGAAAGAAAGTGCAGCGTAGGAGCATCGAGACAACTCTGACAGAATTGTCCACAACTGAGGCCGGTTAACCTAGTCAGACACACAGGATCAGTCCATGAAGGCCAGGAATAGGGGACAACGCTTGACAACATGTTTCCCCAAAATTAATTGGAGATTCAGGCACTGTTCCACGGTACCTAGGCCTTCATGGAACCCAATACTGGTAGCGAATGGTCGTATTAGTATCCTTCATGCATCCTCTAATCCTATTAAAAATGACTGTCCCAGATTTTAACCATAGATTCAATGAGGGAGTTGAGTCTGTAACACCCTGGTTGTAAACGGTCCCCTTTGTTAAAAATGGATATCATTATAGATGTGGGCTATTAATTCCGGATACGATGCACAGAGAGGTTATTAAAAACATTTGAGTAGAGGGGCCCAAAGAGCCATAGTCCATTTAAATATAACCATTGGTCTCCCCATCTAGCCCAGGTGCTTTGCCAGAAGTACATACCTGCAAAACTCGAAGGACCTTCTCCACTGACAAAGTAAGATAGGGGCAGGGGGGCGCTAGGTGGCGCGCAAGCAAAATGGCCACACTGATGTGAGGCTCTTGCAGCTCGGCACCGAAATCCTGCAATTTATCCTGGTTCCAAGGCTGCAAAAACGACCCTGACTATGGGGAAGAGAAGCCTGAAGGCCAGGGTACCGGCGGTGAAAATTTGGAACTGCTGGTGCGCTGTTAACCCATACTGCGGTTAGACTTACGGCGGCGCCGCCGGAAAGACCCACGCAGCCTGGTGCTCCTGCTGGGCTTGGCCTGCCAATCGAGTCCCGGGGCGCCCACGCGGTGGCTTGGCCGCATACTGGCGGCGGCTGAGATCCGCGTCGAGGCACCGCTCCGGGGGTGACTGAACCACGACCCACACACAGAATGCGGCTGGCCCCACATCCATCTGCCAAAGCGAGGGGATTGCGGCGATCGCTGAGCTGGTGGTGCTCGGGGGGAGTCCCCCTACCCTGGAACCTGAATGCAAAGGCAAGTCTGTGCAATCGATGACTGAGGAGCGACTGGCATTGCCGATGAGAGTGAGACACGCTGCATGAATGCGGAGCGCACATAGCAGAGGACAATACTCATAAAGCATCGAGGTGCCGGAGGCCATCCCCTGACCCCATCAACCTGTTCCCTGGGTGGTGAGCGCGGCGCTGCGGCGGCCCGTTCCTTCACGGCTGACACTGTACGCAATCGAAGGAATTGGCAAAGGGATCGCGGTGGGGGGATCCCCGGCTGCGCCATCATTGACTCGGCCCGCCGCCTCCCTCCCAATCGGCCAGCAGGCACTGCTTTGGACCGCCCGTGATAAGAATCTGGCGACCGGAGGAGAGCGGTGACCCTGTATGCCGCTGGACTGCGTGATCGGCTGAAAATATAACAATACGTCATTATCGCCTAGTCGTGCTGTGCCGGGCCCTCCTGGCCTCCATAGTGTGCGGGCGCGCTGTCTGAGGACTGGACGGCTTGCTCTGCTGCCGGGTGGGGCGGGCACGGCGGGCGAGCTGATACTGGAAAGGTGGTGGGCTGCAACAAAAATCGTCACTCGGAGTGAACAGACCCGGTGTGGTGGAGCTGGGGGGGAACAACACGACGGCCTAGCGCTACGGACTGGGGTGAGCTGAATCTGACCACGCACCCGCGCGGTTCGACATCGGCCCTCCCCTCCTGCACTCATTCACGCCACACCGGTTAATATCCTGCATAAAATATGGGCAAGACGGACACCAGGCAGCCCCGGCTGACATTTGAGTCTAAGAAAGTGGGCCGATCTCCGAAGGAGGCTGTTGGGGAGTCCGGCGAGGAGCGCACACAGAGGGCGGCCCCCCTACAGGGGGATGACATGAAATCCCTAATGCAGGAAGTGCGACAGAGCCTAAACACCATCGCGGAGAAGATGGATGCCATGACCAATTGCATGGACGCCATTGTCCACAAGCTGGAGGGACACGAGGAGCGCATAAAGGAAACCGAACGGCGAGTTTCGGAGGTGGAGGACAGTACCTCCGGCATGCAGACACAGGTGGTGCAGATGGACAAGCTGCTCAAGATCATAGCGGCAAAGAATGAAGATCTTGAAGCACGTAGCCGTAGAAATAACATACGCGTGCTTGGTATTCCGGAGAGTACCATCACGGGCAAAATGGAAGAATACATCGGAAAAATTTTAATAGACACGATCGGAGCTGCATTCCTCTCCTCCCAATTCATAGTGGAAAGGGCGCACCGAACCCTCGGTCCTAGACCGCCTCCGGGGGGGCCGGCAGCGTCCTATAATTGCACGCCTTCTGAATTACCGTGACCGGGACGTAGCACTCAAGATGGCCCGGGAAAAACAGCAACTGGTATACGAGGGAAACAAATTCACGATATACCCGGACTTCACAAACGCAGTGCAGGAAGAACGGCGCAAATTCAATCCTGCAAAGCTGAAGCTCCACCAAGCCCAGATAGATTACGCTCTTCTGTATCCAGCGCGGCTGAGAGTAACACACCAGGGCAAACAATCCTTCTTTACAAAGCCGCAGCAAGTGGAGGACTTTCTGAAGAGACTGAAGCGACAAAACAACACCTCCTCTACAATAGACACATCTCTTGCTACAGATTCAGTGGGCAAAGATTGACTGTTTAAAACGTCACAAAAAATGCAGGCTCTAAAGAGCTAGGGGAGGCACACCATGGCCATAACAGAAAATCTGAATGAAATATGATGGCAGAACTTGATCACCTGACGGCATCTACCAGCTCAATAATGTCCAGGGACGAATTAATTCCTGAACCGAGCACCCCTGCCCCCGAGAGGCATGAACTATCCATCGCCCTGCCACTCAGAGGGTGGGGAAGAACCGTGCTTGCCACTAGAAGTTACCCTCCGAGGGCATACCCCCTTTGATATGAGTAGCAGACTAAACTGCGTTTGGTTTCTGGTTTTCATGGGGTTTCGGGAGGGGGGAGGGGATGAACTTGCTGGCATGTTTGGGATGCTTCAGTGGGAGGGGGGGGAATGGGACTGTTTAAGGGAGTTAACTTAACACAAGAGGCAAGATGGGTCAGACAAGCAACGGTAAAACAATCCAGTATTAGTTCAACAACGCAGGCATTGGAACTGAAAATATTAATCTCTTTAATACCCAGATGGCTAACTTAACACATCCCCACAGGCTCACTGTCCTTACCTGGAATGTCAGGGGGCTAGGAGACCCGAGGAAGAGGAGAAGGGTCTTATCATACTTGGATAGACATCAGACACAAGTGGCGATGCTCCAAGAAACTCACCTTAACCCCCTTCACAACAACACATTCGCATCCAAATGGGCAGATCACCGCACATTTTCATCATATTCCTCATACTCCAGGGGGACGGCCATCCTCATTAAAAAGAACACCCCCTTTGTGGTAGCCGGCACAGCACAGGATCAGCAAGGACGCTATTGCATTGTTTGGGGTAGGCTGGGCCCAGAGTCGGTCACCCTGGCGTGCTGTTATGGCCCTAACACTGACGCCCCAGAATTCTTCACTACGCTGTGGGGGAAGGTCATGGAAATAGGCTCTACACACATAATTTGGGGCGGGGATTTTAATGTAGCTCTAAATCCTGCTGTGGACAGATCCAATCCTGCACCACATCACTACACAAGAGCACAAAGGGTGTTGCAAGACGTAGTGGTGGATGGGGAACTGATAGACGCATGGCGACACTTACATCCCCGCACAGCGGAAGGCACGCACTTCACAGCGCAATCTGCTTCCTGGGCTTGCCTGGATTACTGCCTCGTCTCCCGTGGCCTTGCGCCGGCGCTCCAATCAACCACGCAGTTAGCCCGCACGTTCTCCGACCATTCTCCTGTTAAAATGGCGATCTCCCCCCTAGGAGGAGACTTCCCACGTCGTAACTGGAGACTATCGCCCCTCACGCTGCTAGACGCGGTGTTTCGGGATGAACTGGAACAGGAAATTACAGACTTTATGCAAATGAGCCAAGGTTCTGTTGAGAGCGTCGAAACTGTATGGGAAGCATTCAAAGTCACAGTTAGGGGGTTTTGCATCGCTAATAGTAGTGGAGTCTTGAGGGACATCCAACACACATTAGAGAAGTTAGAGAAGGAGCTAAAGGACATAGAGAACGGGCTCTCTCGGGGTGTAGATGGCAAAATGCAGAGTGAACTTCGTAACAAACTTTCGGAATACACTGATACGGCAGACCGGGAGGTGAAGTTCAGGGGGAAGTATTGGGTAGCACGACGCTATGGCGAAGGAGAACGACCGGGTAGGGCTCTGGCGGAGACCATACGCAAGCCTCGATTCTCCAATTATGTCCTGGAAGTTGAGGGACCTGGGGAGGTGTTACATAGGGATACGGCGGATATTCTAAACACGTTTAAAACTCACTATTCAGCGTTATACACCTCAAGCAGATGGGTTGCACTCGATCTGGACACTTACCTTGCTGACGTCGCCCTGGGATAGTTGGGGGATTCGCAGAGGGAGTTCTTATGCGCTCCTTTTGAACTGGATGAAATCAGGGAGGCCATCATGCAAACTAAGTCGGGTAAAGCCCCCGGCCTAGATGGACTTCCCATCGAGTTCTACAAAACGTACATTGATACCCGTGCCCCCATTCTTAGGGAAGTGTATGAGGATTCTCTAATGCAAGGAACACTTCCTCCCTCCATGAGAGAAGCACTTATTATCTCCCTACTTAAGCCTGGGAAACCACCCGCCAATTGTGACTCGTATAGACCTTTGTCACTAATCAATTGTGACGCTAAAATTCTCGCGAAGGTCATAGCTAACCGACTAAGTCTACTCATGGAGAAGCTTGTTCTCCCAGATCAATCGGGATTTATCCCTGGGCGCTCAACTTCACATAATTTACGAACGCTATTCTCCATACTGCATAATGTGGATCCCGAACTTGCCATGGCGGCAGTCTTTTTAGACGCCACCAAGGCGTTCGATTCGGTCGAATGGGACTACTTATTAGAAATCCTGCGACGCATGGGATTCCCTCCACTATTTCTCTCGTGGATCCGCCTCTTGTATAGCCTCCCCACCGCTAGAGTCATGATCAATGGACACCTTTCCCCGGCGTTCCCCTTGACTAGGGGCACTAGACAGGGGTGCCTGCTCTCCCCCCTTTTATTCGCCCTTGCAATCGAACCCCTGGCGGCTAAACTCCGGCAACACCATCAAGATAAGGCGTTACGATGCAACCTGCGCCAAATACTTATATCTCTATACGCTGATGATGTCACCCTCTACGTTAGGGACCCACAAGAAAACCTTAACCCGCTTTTGAGAGAATTCATAGTGTTTGGAAAACTCTCAGGGGTACATATTAATTGGGGAAAATCCGTGGTTTTCCCTCTCACCTCTGCTGCCACACAATTCCCCATGGACTTTCCACTGGAATGGTGTAACTCAGATATGCGATACCTGGGGATACGTATCACTAGAGACCGGGAGGAACTAATGCAACTTAATTATGGTAGGGCTCTCGATCACATTGCTAACTGTGTGACCAGATGGATCTCATTGCCACTTTCCCTGGCGGGCCGCGTCTCCCTAATAAAAATGGTTGTTCTTCCACAGCTTCTATATCTGTTTCTTAACATTCCATACCATCCAGGTAGGCATTTCTTTAAAGCGCTGCGGACAGAAATGATCAGACTCACTTGGGGGGGCAAACAATCGCGACTGCAATGGAATGTACTCACTAGGCCTTACACTGCGGGGGGCTTCGATGTCCCTAATTTCGAATTATACCACACTTGTGCACAGGCACACTATGCTTACTTTTGGTTTCATCCACCCTCATACATGCCGCAGGTGGCGGCAGAACATTGGCTGGCGGACCCTGTCCCTCTGGCGGGAATGATATGCTCCACCCTACAGCCCCAGGACAAACTACCCCACTGGCACGGTAGAGGCCTGGCACCGCATTCTCGCCTCCCTAGGCAAAACATCACTCTATTCGCCTTTGCTTCCCCTAGTATACCACCCCCAATTGCCATTGCTACAAGAGACGGGCTTTCTTCAACTACTAGTAAGGGCACGCATTGTAACCTGGGGAGACCTTTACTTAAATGGGACGTTCAAGTCACAGGAGCAAATATTCCTTGACACTCAGCCCTCTCCACTAGACGTATTCCTTTATCTGCGGCTTAGGCACGGGGTACGACACATCTTCCCAACATTCCCTCAGGAACCCCCCACGCTGGCCCCGCTACATCTGATCCTGCAAGCTACTTCACCGGGGCACGTGGTCTCCAGACTCTATCACACCATATATACCCAACGGGAAGTGGCTCCATGTTCCTCCCGTGCACACTGGAACACAGAACTCGGCGAGGAACTCACAGACGAGCAATGGGAGTGCTGCTACTCGCAAACGGAGCAGGTCGCGGCAAGTAGCAGACTCCGTATCACACACTTTAAATTTCTGCACCGACTGTATTATACCCCTGTTAAAATGCATAAGTTTAAACTGCGGGATTCAGATCATTGTGACAGATGTAGATGCCCTGGAGCCGATTTTCTACACCTGGCTTGGGACTGCCCTGGGGTGAATGAATATTGGGGGCAGGTCTTTGAGGCCCTAGCACAGATGACAGCAATTCCCTTAGAGCCCACTCCACTGATGGCCGTGCTGGGGTACACTGCACTGGTAGTAAAGTCCCAACGTCGCTTCCTGTCAATTGCATTGTTGATGGCCAAACGCCGCATCGCCTGCAGATGGGGTAGGGGCAGAGCGCCGAAGTTTAAGGAGTGGCTCTCTGATCTCACATATTGTCAAGAGAAACTATGCAATTATGCTGAACTACTCCCTTTGTCATCTCGGCCCAGGGACATCTGGGGTCCCCTGAAAACCTACCTTGCTGCCCTGCCCTCGGCAACTTCAGAGGCCGATAGAGAAGAAATAGTGGCATAGGCCACTAGAGATACCATATGCATATACTGCCCTTTGCTGCACGTTGAAACAATGCTTCTACGGTGTTCTCCTCATGTATATTCTTGAATGTATCAGGATTGTGATGTGAATAACGGGTCATGTCAACTTCCCGGATGGGTGCTGCCAGCCCCCTCTCTCCTTCACCAGAGACTGTTGGCAAAGGGGATGGACAACTAATGTGTTTACTATGCAATGCATCTGACTGTAATGACCAATGCCTGATGAATAATGTTATGTCTGACTATGATTGATCCTCATGTAATAATCACATGTTGTTGAAACTTCAATAAATAAATAAAAAAAAAATAAAAAAAGTAAGATGTGGCAGAGGCATCAGCTGTAGAAGCAATAATGCAAGTGTTGTCACTAGGATTATAGCAGTATAAGTCTGAGAAGTGGTTGACCCATTGGTCGATGGTAAAATGGGCACACAAATAGCAAGTTCTGGTATTACTGTCTCTTATATTATACACCGATATCCAGAAGGACTTAGAATTCTGATTGACACAAGCTGCCAACATCTGATTCCACCTGGATTCTATTAGATCCCTCTTTCTGGATTTAATGCCTCCTTATAGAAGACACAGCAAGCAGAAATCAGACTAGCATTTCTCGGGTTTAGTTTCAGTGCTTCCCATGAATGGCTTCTAGCAGACTGTATCGAACGTTTGGCGGCAGGATTATCATTATTACACACAGACTTTTGTAGGGTGCTTTATATTTCCTGACAGATAATGTTGAAACTTGCGAACAACTGAGTTTCGTTAGCCCTGAACGTTAGGCAAAGCTCAAAGTGGCTACTGAGCCTCCAAACAAGGGAATTTAATACTCCGTCTGGATCCTTCAATCTCTACGTCAACCTGCGCCCATCAGACGAGGTCGATAAACCAGGTGCAACCCCCAAACAAAAATCCAATGGGGTTGTGATCACTATACAAATTCTCAATCGTGTTACATGAAGACACAAAATCAGAAAGGTTCGGAGACATGAAAATATAGCTTTTCACAGACTGAAAACCCGACCTGAAAAGGTTGGGGCAGAGCCACTCCCATTGGTGTCCATGATATTGACGAGCCCCCGCTCCCAAATATAATTAGAGTTCTGAACCCCTCGAATCACCAGAATCCATCCCAAAACATCAACTCCATGGGAGCCACAGTAATTAAAGATGGAGAACCCCCTACCACCTTTGTAATTTGGCATTAAAATCGCCACAAATAGCCAACGGCACACTCCCACCATAAGAACATCTAAGGGCGGACATATTACCCACTAGATTGAACAATATTTTTAAATTATGAATTTTGGAATTAGAAAAACCACCATTATAATCACCATTACATATAATATTGTTCACAGCCAAAGTCTCTTGAAAAAAGAGAACAATATCATATGTGTTTATAAAAGAGAACCCTTCCTCAGAGCACAGCTCGGCTTTTAAGCCCACAATGTTCCAGCCTAAAATACTCCGGGTTGTAATAGACCTACATCCCCGGATGTAATGCTGTGGGTATCTCTCCTCCTTGTAAGAGGTGCCCATGCTGGTCAATCCTGGCCATCCACGCGCTCTAAGCATATAAATCTATTGTGTGTGGTAAGCACATTTCCCTTGGGCAAACTGTTGCACAACTTCTGACTGCCTCCCTAAAGGTAGGCTGCGCGTCTGAGGCCTTATAGGAATAGTCAAGGGGCAACACTCCAATACATGGCTCGTTCCTGGAAACCTTTCTGCACTATGCAAGTAAAGTACGCACAACAATTGGTCTACGGAAATTAACTACAATACAGTCCACCCCGAAGGTTTTCCATAAGGGACCCACCAAGACACGCTTCTAGTGAACAAAATGTAATCAGAATCATAAACATGAAAGTTACAATTTCGTGATAACCGGTGGATAACTTTGTGTACACAACCCCTGGCGCCCTCCTATCATTACGAGTCATGTGTAAGGGAGGATGAAGAGGCACCATATTAATGGGGGGGATTCCTGGTAATACCAGACTGGGACTTCTTTTGGGTGGAGCCAAATTAACAGCTTGCGGCAGCAAAGGGAGGGTTCAATTGAATGGGTGAAACCATTCCAATGTCCGCAGGTGCCGCCTGCGCTCATTAAGGTGCACAGTTCCTCCGCCCCACATTGCCTTTCAAACCGCCTCCAGATTCACAGCTTGCGGCAGCAAAGGGAGGGTTCAATTGAATGGGTGAAACCATTCCAATGTCCGCAGGTGCCGCCTGCGCTCATTAAGGTGCACAGTTCCTCCGCCCCACATTGCCTTTCAAACCGCCCTCCAGATTCACAGCTTCAATCCTGCCAGTCTGATAGAGAGTGGAACTAATTGTTCCTCAAGTGATAAACAAAACCTTGAGTAGAGATCGTTAAGCAGGGTATCCTGGGAAGGTGCGAAACTAACTTGTTCCCCGCGTGTGACTGCAACTTGTTCCTGGGGCTTGACAGCCTTTTCTTTCCATTTGGCCATAGGCTCAATTAAGGGGGTGGAGGGAGGCTAGAGAAACCATGAACACCCTCGTCCAGTGGCGGACTGTTCTGTTTAGCAGCAGCTTCGCAATCCGTAGATGTGCTGGGATAAGGGCACAGAGACTATGGGAGAGAGGAAATGTTTCCATCCACAGAAAGCCTCTTCTCTGCCAATTCAATCTCTTTTGCGATCACCTCCACCGCCCTGGCTAAAAAGCTATCAATAGTGGCGCCTCTGGTGCCAGTGACTGGGTGACAACAGTTACGAGGAATTTTGCGCTTACCCATCGTTAGAAAGAGAGAGGCCCAGAATATAGGATAAAGAGCCCGACCCGGCCTCGTCCGGAGCACCACAGGATTCTAGTCCCTGAAGCCGGTCCACAGACGTCCAGCGCTGCGGGTTGGCAAAGCTGGATCTATGCGGACATTACATGTAATTTAGGTTTTGCAAAATACAAGGAGTAATTGGTCATCGAGGTCATAGAAACTGCTAGCACTCTGGAATCAAACTCCAGTGACTCGCATCTCCCAGCGTCCAATCTATAAAGGAAGATCAAGGGAGACGAAGTGGCCCATGTGGCTGATTTTCACATGTAATTGAGGCTCCACATGCTTCGCCCATGATGCACCCATCCCATATGCAGATCTACCTTGCACCACTCCTGTCAAGACTCGATCTTGTGAATCATAAACCAGCAAACTCAAATTACTAATCTGTCTGCTCAGAGTTGCAATACAGGCCTTTTGCTCAAGTGGAAACAATGCCAGAATTAATACACAGTTTCTCATACTGTGTATAATCCAGTGTCCTTACCAAATAAATGGTCACTGCCCTTAAAACGTCTAAGTGTGCTAGAACTCTTCCGCACGATTGGGGAGCACCAAAAGAAAGGAAAGGCTATTTCATGGTCTTCATAAAAAAGAAGGCATTATCTTAGGACAGAACCTAGGCCCCAGTTTAAGAACCAACCTATCTGAAAAGGTTCCCAAGTAAGGAGAATGAATGAACCGTGAACCCAACTCACCCAAACAATGGGCTGAAGTTGTAGCCACTGAACAAACTTTTCAGTGATAAATATTTTCGGTCTACATCAGCCGTAGGTTCAAAGGAATATTATTGTAGAGCCTTAAGTACCATAAAGAGATCCCAAAAGGAGTTATTGTTGTAAATAATGGCCTAAATTAACGAAAACCCCTTCAAGAGCCTACTGCCCAAACAGTTCATTTCAGGAAGGTCCCAAGCCTTCCTAAGGCCTTATTGCTGCCCATGGGACCTTCAAAGTGGTGACAGCTAAAACGTTTCAAACCCATCCCGAAGGGACTGAAGAATTCATTTACATTTGCAGTCTGACGGATTCAGAGATCTGTCTCAATATCATTTAGAAAGAGGACCAATGGTAATCATAAGCATTTCTAGTGGAGGGTCGACTAGAATCCTGTTCTGATGCCACAGGGGAGGAGAAACCTAGTGTTTCCAGCCTCCTTCTCTCCGCAGCCATGCCATTGATTGCATCCTTTGGCACATGGCTAGAGATGGACATTGATGTACTGGAAAGACCTAATCCGGTAGTCTGGAAATCATTTTGAGAAATGAAAACCAACTCACCCTTGGCCGAAAGGGGGCTAACATTAGGAGACCTACCTGTCCTCTCCGGAAGGAAAGAAAGTACATAGAAGTAGAGAAGCCCAAGGACATGGAAATATTAGTGGATCCACTCCCACCCCACCTCCCCCCACCCCGACAACCCCACATCCCTCTTTCTGAAACCTGGAGAGGAATCGGGCAGTAGAGATCTCTTTGCACTGGTGAAAAGGTTCAACTGTGGGGTTCCACGCCGGTGACTCCTTAGAAAATATGATCTGCAAGGCAGAAATCGTGAGAAGGATAGAACACCCTGCTTAGTTTGTCTGCTAGAATAATGCCCTTCCCTCGGATATGTGCTGCCGATGGTGACATTAGATGATCCAGTCTACTCCGGACTCAGAACCTGTTCCTGACTGTTTGTTGTGGTACGACTTAGTGACCGTATTGTCTGTCTTCACCATCACTACTTGATTCTGGAGAAAATAAGAAAGTGGAGGAGAGTTTGGAATTTTTTTTCCATTTCCTTCCAGTTAAAAGAATGGGTTTTCTACCCAGGAAGCCATTTGCCCTGTACTGTCTGGTGGTCTCAGGTGCCACCCCACCCCACATTGCTTGCGTTTGTATTGAGAATTAATAGAGGGGGGATTGACAAAGAAATTCCCAAGGTAAGATTTGTGAGACCATCCACCACTGTAATTTTCCTCAAATCTCATTTGTCTCTGTCACCAGTGTAGGAAAGTAGTATCTGCTTCTTATGGTTACCCCCACTTTTTCCTTGATGTCTCACTGTTTTTGGCCTAGTCTGACTGGGATCCTGCTATTCAGGACCCCAGTCTATCTGCTTTCTCCTGTAGATTGATATGCATGTACTTTGGTACACTCCAGATTGGATACTGGGGTACCCTTATCAGTCCGTAGTATATGGTACACCATGTACCCAGGGCATAGGCACCCCAGAGGCCTCCCATGGGCAGAAGCATGTATTATGCCACCCATGAGAGGCCATGCAAAATGGAACTCGAGGTCTGCTACTGCAGCCTGTGTAAGATGGTGCTTGCATCACTTACATTAGATATAGGTTCACTATATCTAATTGTCACTACACTTAAAACTTATAAGTCACCCCTATAGCGGGCCTTAACAATCCTGAAGGCAGGGTGCTGGTTTTTATGTGAGAGGGTGCCCCTGCATGAGCAGAGCCTCTTTGCAGCCTTCGGAGACCTTTCTCCTGGGTTGTCTGTGACTCAGCCGGACACATAGGTAGAGGTGCATTATAACCTCGCGGTAAATGCTATCACGAAAACGGCTGCATAGAAACATATCGAGTTTGGTATCAAACACCTTGGAATCATACCTCCACACCAGTAACTGGTGTGGGAGGTATGATTCCACCCTTCTGAAGCGAGCTTCGTGGGGTCACTGGTCTTACCGGTGCCAGCCTTCTCGACCCAGACAGCACAAAATGGATGCTGCCGACCATAGACCCATTTCTGCCCTCCTGCTGCTGAGCCGAGCTCGAGCAGAGGAAGGCAGCACAATAGGCATCCTGTCACAGAGAGGTGTGACCACCTCCCAGACAGGATTTAGTGTATTGGGGCTGGGTAGGTGCACTCAGAGTGCCTGAAAGTCTGCACTTGGGCCACATTTGGTGTCCCTGTGCATAGTCCAGCTCAAACCAGTTCTGGGAGCCATTGACTCCTGCTCTGGCGCGAAACTGGACAAAGGACATGGGTGTAGCCACCCCTCTGTCCTGCCCCTCCCCTAGGAGGGTCCCCTGAATCTATCCAACCCTCTCCCTAAAGGTATAAAATGGGTTACCTGGCTACAGGACATTAGATTTTACGTGGACAAGATTCTACAAGAAGAAACCACTGACCTTCGACTGTCTGGACACCTTGGACCTCGCTGGACCTCGACTGGGCTCGACTTTGTCCCCCTTTCCGTCAGAAGCTTAGTTTTGTGCCTTTGCTCCATACAGGCTCCATGCAGGACCTGTGGTGCACTTAAGACAACCGAAGAATCTCCCCTGGTGTGAAGGAGTCACTCCACTGCTTCGCAGGCACCTAAAGCGCAACTGACCGCTCTGCTGCTCCTGAGCTCCTGCGGACTCCAAAGATTTCAGCAACCAGGAGGTGAGTTCCTGAAGGTCCCTGAGGTCGATCTGCCCTCTCACCGAGTTTGAGGCCAGTATCCCTCGTGGGGTCTGCGTAACCCGAACCCCTGTGCACCGCGTCCATTTGCAAGTGCATATGTTTGTTGCCCATTCCCGAGCTTGTCCAAAGAACTCGAGGTCCCCTCGCGGCTCCTGGTCATTGGGCCTGTGGGTCCTCCTGTGGGTCCTCCTGAGGGTCATCTTGATTGTTCCTGCGCTTTCCTGGTTGCTCCAGATGTGCCCTGACTCCCCATTGCTTGGTGAGTCCCCTGGACCTTGCTGGTCCACACCGTAACCTGCTTGACCTTCCTGCGTGGGTTGCTTTTGCCAAGGCGTGTTGGTGCTCCCGCCGGACACTGACCCCTCAGCACTCGACATCCTTCGTGGGACAGCTCACCTCCGGCTCCTGGTCGTCCTCGTCGTCTCCTGGCCCTCGTTCGCTGCAGAGTCAAGCATCCCTTCTTCGCACCTGAAGCACCCAACATCGGTGGGCATTCCTCTCCCGAGCCCCTGGTCACTCTGAAGTGACCCAGACTCTGTCCCCTCTCCTTTCAGGTTCCTTCCTTCCAGAATCCAGGCTTGTATTCCACCGGACCCTGTTCACCTTCACGGCAGCAGTACTTCTTCACAGCCTTCCATTGAGAACGACGAGAGTTTCCGACACCACTTCAGACCTATGCACCTGGCTCCTCTGGGATAGGTAACTCGGATACTACGGTATCCACGGGTGGGGTGGCTCCTCAAACGCTTAAGTTCCAAAGGGTTCGCTCAAAGTCCTCCTAGAAGGGTCCTTAAACTTTAAAAGTGTAACCGCGACTTCCCCATAGAATTGTACGGAGCCCGCGGTCGTGTTCCCACACTGCACCCGGCCTCCGAGGGGTCCCTGTCTACACACCTTGGGTGGTTCCTTGGGGTCCCAGCGATTCTACGTGCTCTAGACCTTATCTTGATCTCAGTCATGACTGTTATACAACTATTTTAGTATATGGTTTGGTCTTCCCCTGGAGCCCACTGTGTATTGTGCTACTTACAACTGTTCTATTGATCTCGTATTGTGTGCTTTGTGTTCTATCCTCGTGTAGAGGATAGTAGAGAGTGTTATATTAATAAATACATATTTTTATATAACTACTGTGTGGTTCTCCTTCATTTAGTCATTCGGGAGGTGATATTCTGGTAAAACAAGCTGCTTTACATTCCTTCAAGATTAAGCCTGAAGGCTGTTCTCCACAGCTACCACTAGGATAGCTTTCTAAAGGTTATCTTTGACCTCATACATCATAAGGGTTGTGCGGACTGGTACAGGGTGCCCACTTTAATTAGTGGACAGCATATACCAAGCCACCTTCTCACAACCAGATTCTCTCGATTCTGCAGAGCTGGGTCCCAGTGTGCAGAGCTGGGTCCCAGTGTTCCAAAAGAGGATGTAATAGAGGACCCAAGTGAGTATGAGCCCACGGTAAAATGAAAAAATGCAATGCCTGTATCAAGGCAACTAAAACAACAATGAAAAGGGTTTTCCTATAGAACTTCCAAGATGTTTCTTGTCCCAAATATAAGCCCCTTCCTACCCAGGGCTTACCATGTTGCCCTGGACACAGAGCCACTCCTTTGCGGAAACTGCCGTCTCTTTCACAGGTTGTGCAGCAAATTCCGTATTTTGACTGCACAACCTGTAGAGCCAGTTGCAGCTTTGTCTGGAAACGGCTCTCTAAAAATCCAGGTCCTGGTCCTGTGTTGGATTTAGATGAGACTTTTTGTAGTTGATTGGAAGTCAGTGATTTGGCAGGACCTGGCTGACCACTCTCAGACGCTCCCTAACTGGTTTCCCATGATGTTGAATGAACTAACCAGTCACCCTGCTAGGGATTTGTCAGAATCCCCCTGCGGTGCAGGTGAGCAGTAGCTTCTGTGATTAGCTTTTTAAAAACCCTTGGAGAGGATATTAGGCCAAAGGGGAAAACTTGAAATTGTCATGGTTGACCTTCTACACAGAACCTCTGGAATGTTTGATATGGTGGAAATATAGGTACATGAAAGTAAACATCTTGAGGTCTAACGTTTGCATCCACCCTCCCAGAGCCACTACTGGAATTACGGTTACAATCTCTTGCCTGGAGGAGCCAAGGCGCCCCTTGGCTCAAACCATAACAAACTCGATAAGGGATGTTAACAAAGGAGCCTTAGAGACCCTTGGAGCATTGTACTCTCATTGACCCCCAACAGTATCCCTAGCACCCTGTCCTACCTACCAGTGGGACAAATGAGAGGGCCTGGTACCTGCCCTATGTAGTCCAACAACCCCATGGCATACCATACGTTTCACAGGTGTGAAAGGATGGATCTTTCAAAACCTGGGACTGGTTTTTCGGTGGTGACTGTCTGTGGAGGCAGACAAAAGAAGCAAGAAATAATGCCCACGTATCAGGAGGTTAGTGAAGGAACAAGGAGGGTAGGGTTTACTTTGATTTTTTTATTTATTTACTTGAGTTTTATGTAGCGCTGGCTAGACCCGGAGGTATCAGAGCGCTTTACATAAGGACATAGCGAGTTACAAGTTGCAAAAGTATCACAATAGTTACATAATGGATAAATAAACAATACAGGAGTAGATTAGTGAACACGCAAGTCAGGATAGGAAAGATTAGGGACAGCAGGTAATCCACAGGAAGGAGACAGCAGCGGGAAAGAAAACGAGACAAATGTCCGAGATCCGGCTGGGTAGGTGACGGCCATAGCGGTGTGCCAGGGCCAGTCTCCCCTATAGCTGTTGGTGCAGCTCCACCGGGAAGCGGCCATGTATGCGTTTAGGGCTCCGCCAGAGAAGAGTGAGGATAAGGAGGGGATCAGAGGCTAGAAACCAAAGACGGGTGGTAGGCGCTGGCGAGGATGGCAAGTAGTTTAAAGGAACAATGGTTCTAGAGTGGCCTAAAAGGTCCAAGGGGAAGTAACCCTGTAAAGGGCACTGAGATAAGTAAAGGAATAGAAACTTAATTCATAAAAGAGAGCAGTAGGAAATATAACGAGGGACATATAGGTCAATGTATGACAAATATTTATTACACAATGAAGGTATTCAGGTGCTCACACAGTAAGTGACAATAAGCGTGACGTGAGAAGTGAGGGTGAACTTAAAATAATGACATCGCATTGACAACAGAAATAGAAGCTCCTTTAAAGATTTTTACAGAGTATAAGGAGTTCATGTTGTAGGGAGTCGACGACGTTTCGAACTCAATTATTCGAGTTCATCTTCAGGACAAAAAAATGTGAGCAACTTGAATTGAGCTGAAGAAGGAAATAATATCCTTGGTAAAGGCGTCTGCGTAGCGCTGTGCTTCTTAAGGTGACCGGGATAGCCTGCGAATTAATGCGCGTTATGGTGGGGCCCGGTAAGGGGAAAAAACAAACTTAGTTTGCTGGAAGCAAATGCTTAAAATCCTTCGCCGTTAAATGGCAATGTGCTGTGCCGGGGAATTAATTAAATTGGCCGGTCACAGTTCAGTAAATGGAGGCCTGGGAGATGAAAGGAGCGTGTCCTGCTCAAAGGAAAATCCGCGCTGAGTGCGGATGGCAAGGTAGGAGAAGGAGTATGGTTTTGGCAGCCATCTTAGAGTCAGGCACGTCGAATCTATTAGTCTCCATGGTTCAGTGCTAGTTCTAGTTGCCACCAGTTCTAAAGATGGTTAAAAAGCACAGTGCCAAAAGTCATCAGGACCCTGGTCTCAAAGAGACGGCTGGAGGCACTTCAGGAAATGCAGGCGTTGCTCCCATCAATACTCGCGCTCTTACAAAGACGCTAAGGCAGATCGAATGAATAAAGCCGATCGCTTCGTCTAAATTGGCCGCCACTTTGATTGGCTTAGGCCGGATCGCGTGGTGCCGGGATGGGAGGTGGGTCTCTTTAAGTAGTAAGTAGTGGTACAAGAAGTGGGTTGAGGGAGTAGTTCAGGTTTAAGTTGGGAATAAGAAATTGAAGTTGAAAAGGTTGAGGATGAGCTCTGGTTTGTTACAATCTAAACAAAGGTCACAGTGACCTTAGGTATGACTGACAGAGACTGAAACCATCTTTTCTCCTTGTAATTTTCCGCACTCCTGGTTTATAATCTCAGATGTGCAGGCTTGAGTCATGGCCTGCAGAAGTCTTGAATGATCAAAGATGTTTGTAGTGTCAGACAGGATACATGTCTTGTCTAAGCAGAAATGGCCGGAACAACGCAGGCAGAAGCAAGCGTGCCGTTCCAACGTAATTGCAACCACGCTTTCCGGAACCACGCATCTGCCTTAACCACGCATAAGATGGGCGGGGGGAAGAAGCGTAAGCATCGGAACAGGCAGCTCGGGACGCGGACAGATAAGTGGGGCTGGGGCCGGGTTTGGGGGGAAGGGGGCAGGGGGAGTAGTTTTAGGGGTGAGGTCTCTTTTAGAGCTCAGGACGGGGGGGTCGGGGTACTTTTGGGAAGAGGGAAAGGGTTTTAGGGCTCAGTGCGGGGGTAGTTTTAGGGGCTTGTGATGGGTTTGGGGGGAGTTTTTAGGAGTGGGTGGTTTTAGGGCTCAGGGCGGGGGGGTCAGGGTAGTTTTTTAAATTGGGGGCAGTGTTTTAGGCCTCAGGGCAGTGGAAGGGCTTGAGGTTGTTTTATGGACAGAGCGGGGGTAAGTTTTAGGGCTGAGGGCAGGGGGGCTAGTGTCGGGGTCGTTTATGGTGCCTCAGGGCAGTGGAAGGAAAAGAAGTAGATTTAAGGGCAGGTCACGTTTTAGGCCTCAGGGCGGGGGCGAGTTAGGGCTTAGGGTGGGAAGGAGGGGTCGGGTAATGGTGATCTTAATCACGCATACCCCTTACCAATCATGCCTTTACAACGAAATTGTGTGGTAAAGGCATGCATGGTAAAGGAATGCATGGTAAAGGCATGCATGGTAAAGGCATGCATGGTAAAGGCATGCATGGTAAAGGCATGCATGGTAAAGGCATGCATGGTAAAGGCATGCATGGTAAAGGAATGCTTGGTTAAGAGGCATTCATGGTGTGGGCTGCTTTGTAGAGACACACATGGTTTAGCCATGCGTGCCTCAGTCATGCAAACCATGTTTAAGACTTGTACATATATTAGAAATCATGTCCGAAGTGCTTAATGCTTCCCAGAAGCCTGCACTAGTTGCTGCCTCTAGACATTGTCCTCTGCTGCCTCAGGAGAGATGCGGTGTTGTTGTTTTCTTAGACACAAAGGGCCTCATTTGAGTTTGGCAGAGAGAATAATCTGTTGCAATTGCAATGGAGTACCCTCTCCGCCAAACCACAGGTCTGCCCGCAAGATTTACTAGCGGCTGTGCCTTGTGTATCTCGGAGATGGGGCCTACTCCAGCTCCGTAGCCGACACAGTGATGCAACGGAGTACAGGCCTTCGGAGTACTGGCTGTTCCTCTGCGCATCCGCTTTTAGAGTGGAGCGTCGAATGGCCAGTTTTCACTGTCTGTCACCACTTGGTAAAACCTGCCAGTAAGGGACTGTGAAAACATTTAAATGACCCCCACACCAGGGGAGAAAACGCTCATGGTGTGGGGGGTCATTAGTTTTTGAGTTTTTTAAAACCAAACTCGTGCTTTGGGAGTTTGTTTTTGAAAAACCAAAAACACATTTCATAGTTTGATGAACATCCGTCAATTTGACCACGGTGACAGCGGTTCCTGCCAATGGCTAGATATGTCTGCTGAGCCAGCAGAGATCTCTTAATTTGACGCAAGGTGTATAGCCCATCCGACGAACGCGAAATGAGGCCCAAAGTCTGTAACAGTCTATCCCTTCCAATTTCTAGTTTTCCGGCCCAGATTTTTAACGTGTTCATGCCTTTTGTCTCACCATAGAGCCACAATCTGCAATCTTTGTAACAGTGCAGAAAATGACATCCATGTGATTTTTTCTTTATGCATGATTGCACTTATTTAAAGTTTATAATCTTAATTTAATTATTACAGGTAAAAGAAGCATGAAGAGAAAGAGAAATGAAGCTAATTCTTTGCAGAGTAATGATAAATTACCACTGTGTAAACCTACAGCACACAAGTTCAGAGAAAACTCGGAGCATGGTCTGCATGAGAGGAATACTTGTCTACCCCAGATGGAGTCAGGAAGTGAGCGGGAACTGAAAGACCAGGAAACTGCGGAATGGCAAAATGGCTCTCACCCACTAACTTTTTCCAGTGTACACCAGGTGACAACCTATGTACAAAGGTCAGTGAGTGACAATAATTGTGAGAGTACACTACCAAATGACAGCAGTATTCCATGTGAATCAACTTCACTGCAAAGTAGCAGAACATATGTATTTCCTGAAAGTGAACAAACCTGCCTGAGGAAGAGCCGTACTCGACATCAGCGAGAGCATAAAGTCAAAGAAAGATACACTTGTTCTTTGTGTGGGAAAAGCTTTTCTGCGATGCCAAACCTGGTAAGACATGAACGAATACATACAGGGGAGAGACCATTTCATTGTACTGTATGTGGAAAGAGCTTTAATCGCAAGGAAGTTCTTCTAAGACACCAGACAATGCACACGGGTGAAAAACCATTTCAGTGTAATTTTGCGGCAAAGGCTTCAATCGGAGGGACCATTACCTTGGACATCAAAAGATGCATAAAAATATGCAACAGATTTGGCAAACTGATCTGTATTGAACTGTGCAAGAAGAAAAATATTTCAGTACCAGTTAGACTATGAGCTGGTTGGCTCAGCAGAATCCCTAATCACAGTGCAGTTAAAATCACATGGATAATCGGAATACCAAACTCTAAAAAGGCGTTTGCTGCAAAATATGACAAAAGCATCACACGCGTTACTGGGCCAAATAAGTTGTGTCACCCAGAGACGAGCAGGCCTGTCACAGATACAGAGGACTATAAAATATAAGAGCCAATCAAAACACAGGGCAAATTATTGAAAGTGGCAATGATTTCAGATGAAACTAGGCATACAGAGATACCTTTCTAGGCCAACCCAGACATGCTTGTATCTTCCAATACTGAGAGCCTGGACGGGGGCAGCTTTATTCCTGTATAACGGGCACCAGATAAATCTCAGGTAATAACGTAATCCATAAATAGGTAATGCCCGGGTTGGACCGGTCTATAGGGCAACCAGGCAGTGCCCCAAGGGCCGGTCTTACAGGTCAGTTTATGGGTTTGCTTTTTGGATGTTTGTAGGCTGATTTTATAGTATGCTGGGACGGTTTTTACTCTTGATTTCCCTGATACTAAAACAAACCTTCTCTGCAGCCATCTCAAATCTATGCTGTTTTCCATATCATGCAAACAAGTTGTACAGCTTGCCTTTACACATTCAGAGCTGCCCCAATTAGCAGACATGTGCCATGTTTTTAGCTTTCTATTTCACTAATGGGGTCACTTTTATTATGGTGCCTGGTCTGTTTTGTGTCCCAGTCCAACCCTGGTAATGCTGCCTATGAATCTCAGTTATACTGATTTTGTCAAAATGGGGAGCTTAAGACAAACGCTTGTAACTGTTTGCCAGAGTTGTTTTGCAAACAAATGTTCTAGGAGCACCTGCCTCTTGACTGCTTTTCAGCACTTTCTTAATATATTTGGATAATGCTGGAAGAAAACAGTCACAAGTGTAACAAGTGTGAAAAGGTGTTAGCAGAGAATGCACGTCAGAGATGGCAGCTCTGGGTTCACATAAAGGTGCTAATGCATTTATCGTCACAGAAACAATCAGTTGAGATGCACAGAATTACCCATAGAATGCTCCATCAACCATGGGCTGTAAAATATACATCACACAGGAGCAACAGGCCCCGAGAATGTCATCATACATATGTAGGTCTGTGCTTCCGTCAGTTGCAAACTCCTCCACTAGGTTGAAGGCTGTCCTTGCAGTAATCAAGAAGGAGCAGGGGATGCACATGTGAGGCTCACATATCACAGCCCAGAAGATACTCATGGAAGTTGCAAGAAAAAATGCGCCAGTAATGATGGAGAGCACACAGCTACTCGTGGGATCATAGAGGTATTGGTAAATATTGACAACTCTTTTCTTTGGGGTGAGGGAGCAACCAATCAGATAACAAATCAAGCAAGTATACCTAGCCCCAAGCTCTGGAACACCTTACCCCTAACCCTTAGGGGGAGCAACAACCTACTCAGTTTCAGGAAACAGCTCGAGGCACATCTGTGTACTTGAGAAGAAACAAGTTTCTTACCTGTAACTATAGTTCTCCAGTATTGGACGCTTTCATAGATTCACATGCTTGAATCATTCCCCGTCGTCATGATGGGAGTCCCCGGTAATATAAAATAGTAGTAGTAGCAGTGGTAAACACGACATAAATAGTAGTGTAGTGTAGCTCCTATTTCCCTAATAGGCTCTGCGCATTGGAATAATATATCCTATAGGTTTGACATAGGACTAAGGTCAGTATGTCCCTATCGAGTATATTAAACTTAATTACTTGTGCCAGCTAGCTCAGAGGCCACTAGAAACTCCTTGACAACAAGAAGGGAGTAGTTTCTGGCAGCCACAAAACATGACCACTATGTTTCCCTTTTAGAATCAGAACGTGTCCCAGAGTCGTGGAAACAATAGATAACTATTTCACTCAGCTCAGTCGTGCATGCTTAGTTTTCCTCAGAGTTACACAGAAAGAATAGACGGGCATTTTCAATAAAAGATTTATTGAACAGTCTTGTTTCTGGTGTAAGTATAATGTGCTGTTACGATCACAAGACAGTATGCAAGATAAATAATGTACAGCGTAAGCAGTAGAAATAAATAATACTGCGATAGCATTATCTCTTAGCATATATTCACATACATAAATAACATGAGCTAAAAATGCGAGTACTCATACGATGCGGTGCTAAGCTAGTTCTACCCCAATGTACCTAACCTAACCTAGGTGTAGGGAGAGGTATGAAGTAGGTGAAGTATTCCTTACTATGGTATACTAGAAGTATGTTTAAGCCTAGTATGCCTAGTATGCCAAGAGTCCATCTAGGTTCTTATCAGCCCCATACCTGAAGAATGAGAGAGGTTGGAATCTCTTTGCCAGACTCGAACTCCAACACCCCGCAAGGGAAGTCAGATCACTGGAAGCGGGACTCTCTGCGTGCAGGGATGACAGCGTCTTCTCAGTGCGTCAGGCCGGGATACGGGCTCCTCTGAAGTCGAGGTCTCCCTTAGTTTACAGGGGCTAGGGAAGGTATATTTATACCTTAGAAGTACCTCACAATGTTGGCATTGACGTGAATTGGACAGCGAAAGACGTCATGAATGAACCCCTAAGGAATAATGGTTCATGCATAATATATGAGTCCTTGAAGAAATCAATAGTCCTGGACTAGGGAAACTCCCGCAGCCTAAGGGTCTGTTCTTCATGAACTCATCGTGACGTTAGGGTGGACGGATGTCAGAGACCATGCCTGTATTTGGAGTGCATGGTTTAATGCCTAAATAAGGGCTGGGATTTTATGCCTATATAAGGGCAGGGCGAATTGTGCCTATATAAGGACATGGTACTGGAAAGCCCGTTTATGGATACCCTAAGAGGAATACAATACCCACTCCTCTTTCGTGTGTACGATAATACTAAAAATGCTAAACATTTAAAATGCTAAACATTAAAATGGAGTACCGCATATTTCTAAAATTTTTCATAAAACCATTTAAAAAGGCATTTTAAAAAACCTATTAGAATGCAAAAGGTACTGTACATTTGAAGCATTGCTTTTCATTACAGGCATAAAGTTCGAAAATAAATGCAATTGGAATGAAATAAGCAGTAATATTTACATGTGACAAAAATGAGCGATAAGTTTCTTAAAAATCAGTCATTTCATGTCATAAAAATCAATGAACTGTTTGTAGACACACAAGATGACTAAATGTCTGTGGAAGGACCGCCAAGTCTGTATTATAAGGCTAGTTCTACTTCAAGCAGATTGTAGTGCCATTTTCGTTTGAAAAAATGGGTGAAAGTTCAAATTTGGTAGAGTTCCAAGCTTGTTTTTGAAAAATGAAGGCCAAATTGTTACTGTATTTCTGGAACACTGTATGCTGAATCCGAGTCAGTTTACGGGTCTGGTGTAAACATGAGATCATCTATTTCTATAGACAAAACATCATCCACTGTAGTTGGTGTGAGTTGGAACACCTCGTGAAGCAGGTTAATCGCACAGAGATGTGAAGCATTGCTTTCAGCAATTGTCGCCGCAGCAATGTTCGCGTCCGTTGTTACCTGTGTGCCTGTAGTTCTTTCTCGTACCTCAGCAGCAGCCGGAAGCGTCTGTGAGATCTCAATGAATGCTGTCATCAGGATAGGAAGCCTCTGGGGACAACACATAGCATGGGCCGTTATCTGGTCCAGCAGAGTATCGACGTCCGTTGGCGCATCCGATGGAAATGTTAGACAGGTGTCCAACACGCATTCTACACCGCATAGCAGGCATCGTAGAACAGGTAAGAAGCAATCTTGCCAGATTGGTCGGAATGACAGGAACCACGTGGTATTAAGGTCCCGTAGACGATTTATGCCCAAATGCTGTACTATTTGCTCACGGCACTTTCGTTCAAGGAGAGCTTTCTCCATTTCGCTCGGAGTGATGTCGGCGAATTGGCTGGCCATAGCGCAATAGCAGGAAGAGAAATAGAATTCCGGCAACAAGTGCTAGAATTAATGGTATGCCACCAAACACCGAATGTGCAAAGTTCGGGATGATTCCGAGTATTGCTTGGAAAGGTGCTAACAGACCGGAGCAGATGCCCTTAAATACATGTACAAGTCCTGTTGTATCAGACAGGTTGAAAATTCGTCCTATCATTTCTACGAAATGTATAGGGCAGTTTGTACGTCTGTATCTCAGCCGAAGTCCTTGCAACTTGCAGATCATAGGTTTCTTTGGCCGAGGTCAAAGGCACTGTTTGCTGTAAAAGCATGGCTTTCATTCTGCTTAAAGTATCAAATCTTATAAAAGAGACGTTCAGCGAAGGCCATAGAGGCGACACCCTGACTGTGTCTATTGGGGCAAACAATACTTGCATACAGCAAGTGACCCTGGAGTTGACCGTTACTAGATATGGGATGCCTGGCAGCATGCCACAGCAACTCTGATCATTCAACATGAGGTAACTCCCATTAGAAAGTTGTCCAAACGTTGGATTAATCACAGCAGCTGGTGTACCCTGCTGATGGCAAGACAAATTTGCCACAGAACCATTACAAGCCCCGTGCAAGGAAATGTCCTGACATACAAGTGAACCGCTTAGTGCACGTTTACAGTTTTTACCGCTCAAAAACACTTCACGATCCCCGCTCCAACATCTATATGTATACGGCAAAGCCCAAGATGTCTTAATGTATTCCTTACCCAACCTTTCATATTTGCCTGCTTGCATTTGTCTGAGGCAATACTGAAACTGAAAAGTAGTCACAGGTAGTGTGATTTTGCCATTAATAAGCCATTCTGTAGCTGGTTTTTCTGCCACTGTGAATGGTAACTTTTCCAGTTTTTCAATGCTCAGCACTGTATACTTTGCTCCTCTTTGTGCTATTTCGATCTGTTTATCAGTTAGATTGTATTCTGCAAACAGAGCCGTTGTGTTGATAAAACGCCAAGGCACATAGCCCGCTCGCAATGATTGCAGCATCCAGCTTAATAACATAATAGAACGTAATTGAGATTGGCCTTGTTGTAACATCGCCAAATCTTGTTCTAGTATGTCGATAGCAGAGGATACAATGCCGTCCAGTGAATAAATTCTGGAGGACAAAGTTGTTAACCCATTGTCGACCACAGAGAGCGTTTTCTCTAAATTAATACGATCAAGTTCACGTATTCGTTCTGTGGCCTCTATCTGTGACACCTTCCATGCTTCATTGTAGGCAGCATAAATGCCGGCATATATGAAACGTTTTTGACGCGGTGTTCTTGGTCCAAGCAAGAAATCCCTAAGGTCTGCGTCTTTTGCAAGTAAGGATAAGTGTTGTTTCACATCCTGTAGTGTAGATGTATGCAGCCAATCGAGGCATAATTTCCCTACACTGTATGTTGTTACTACCCCCGGATGTTGTCTTTGGACGTATCTTGGGTCTGGTCTATGAATGGTAAAACCCTGAGTTTTATTCAGGAATCTTTCCTGACAGTTATTCGTGTCTGTGGGCCAGATCAACCATTTTTTCCAATCAGGATTAGATCTGTTGAGTTGTAGTATATTGTCAACTGTCACCACTGCCTGTGTTTCGTTATTTTTTGCAGGAGTCGGTACAGAAGGTGTGTCCATCTCTTTGATCTTGGCTAATCCAAGACAAGATGTTTGTTGGATTGTTTTATTCAAAAACATTATTTGTTCAGGGATGATACATGCTCTAAATAAAGCTTCTATCCCCTGCACTTGCCATTCTTTAGTACCCCACAAAGTTTTTGTGTCTATTGTGTCTTTCCAAAAGTCGAAACCCTGTCTAGACAGTTGGGCATTAAATAATGCAGAATAAATCTGTTTTGTATTTGTTAACATAATTTTCAGTCCTGTCTTGTTTACATTTTTATAGTAAAACATTTCTGGATCAGATGTATTGTAACCTGAAAAATATGGAAACTTACTAGCAAATGTTTTTGAACTACCTTTAGGTGGTGTAGGACAATGTTCCCATTGGTTAAACATAAACACATTTCTTGGATATGCAGATTTATGCAAATAATGATGACCATAGTGGTTATAACAATACAGTTGTTCATAGTCTGATGAACCCTCTAAATATTCATATCTGAAAGAGACACGTTAGTGACAGATTCCTTACCTTAGAATATCCCCAGGCGTCAGGCTGGATCCGGAAAGTTTTTGCGTAGCAGTACCCTTAGCGCGTCGGTAGGCGGCGTCGTGCGGCTCCGCGTCCGTCGTCGGCGTTGTGATCGCCGGGATGACGTCGCGGGCAGTACTTAGACGCCGCCCCTGCGCGCTGACGTCAGTTCTTCTTTTTCCGCGCCAGTAAGCGCAGATCCGGGAAGAGCAGTGCCCTAGTCATTTTTTGACTAACTTTTTTGTGAATTTACTGTTTCTTCATCGAGTCTTCACGACTCCTAGGTGTCGTAGGGATGCCCGGCTTCAAGCCATGCGGAGCCTGTGGTCGCATGATGTCGATCACATACCCGCATCTGGAGTGTCTCTTCTGTCTCGGCCGAGACCAAGACACGAAGTCGTGCCCTGACTGCCGGAAACTTCACCCGAAGGCTTTGCGAGAGCGGTCTCGAAAGCTACTCGAGGTCCGGCAGTTGGCTCCGCGCCGCACCAAGCCCCGGTCCGGGAGAGGTCGAGGGCCGGTCGCGGAGTCCCCGCCCGGTCGTCGGAGTCCAAGTCTTCGCGCTCCTCGGGTAAGTCGAAGCACAAAAAGTCTAAGAAGCGTCATCGCTCTAAGACTTCGCCTCACCGGTCTCGCGACTCGGCTGAGGCCCCAGTCGGCACCGTCCCCGCGGCCCCGGACATGCCTATGGAGCCGCCCCCGCATTACCCGTCCTTTCCGGGTTCGGGGGCGACTCAGGCCGAAATACAGGAATTCCTGTCGGCCATGGCCCGCCTCTTCGGGCCTCCAGGTCCCTCCGGTGCGCCTTCGGGCCCCGCGGGCCCTGATGGGGTTGCTCCGGCGTCGCCGTCGACTCCGGTCCCGGCGCCGCCTGTCCCACCAGCCTTCATCCCGGCCTCGGCTCCGGCCCCGGCCTCGATCCCGGCTCCGGTGGTACCGCAACCCCCATCGACGCCGGTTGACCTAACCACGCCTCCGCCCGATGTCCCCGGTGCCGTTCCTGACGCCGTCCGGGGCTCCGGACGGCGTCGGTCCCCGGCTCTCTCCGGCTCCGGACATGGAGCCGGACCGACGCCGCTCGACCGCCGGCTCCGGCGCCCGATGAGACCTTGGGTCCCAAATGTCCCTCCTCCTCCATATTTTGAACAAGAGGAGGACCAGGAGAGCTGGGAGGGGTCTGAGGACCCTCTCACACAACACTGTGAGTATGATCCGGACTGGGCTGAGGAACTTGGGGATGCCAGTGGTCTAGACACCTCCCCTGACACTGGCATGCTGTCTCCTCCCGTGGCTACGGAGGAGGGAGCTAATTTTGCAACGGTGTTGCGTAGAGCAGCTGGAGCCTTACATCTCCAATTGCCTACTGTGGCTGTCAGGACTAATCTCCTGACGGAAGTGCTTCAGCCGGCGGCTTCCTCCTCGGAGACCGTGCTGCCGTTTAATGATGCACTCACTGACGTTCTTTTGGGTGCCTGGTCCAAGCCCACCACAGGGGCTCTTGTGGATAGGAACGTGGCCCGACGCCATCGCCCTGCTCCGGGCGACCCCTTGTTTCTCTCCCAACATCCCACCCCCGAGAGCTTGGTTGTCCAAGCCTCTGCCTCCCAAACCGCCTTCCCTACCGCCCCTCCGGATAGGGAATCCAAACACATGGACCAATTTGGGAAGAAGGCTTTTTCTTCCTCCAGTGCTGGCTTGCGGTCCGTCAACACCGCTTGCCTTTTGGGCCGATATACCCACTCCCTGTGGGATTCGGTGGCGGCTGTTTTGCCGCAGTGTTCTGAGGAGGTCCAGACACTGCTTACCCGCGCCATTGCGGAAGGGCGAGATGCGGCTAAATACACCATACGTTGTGGCCTTGATACCGCCGACTCGCTGGGCAGATCGCTTGCAACGACGGTGGTGCTACGTCGCCACGCCTGGCTGAGAACAACTGGTTTCTCGGGTGATGTCCAGAATACACTCATGGACATGCCCTTTGATGGAGTCGGTCTTTTTGGTTCAAAGGCAGACCATGCGCTGGAGCGTTTTAAGGACTCACGGGCTACTGCCAAGTCCCTGGGCCTTTCTGTTGTACGCCCTCCGCTAACCTCTGCTTTTCGCCCCTTTCGTGGCCACGGAAGGGCGCCCAGTCACGTCAGCTGCCCAGCCACCGGCCCGCGTAGCAAGCGTCTTCGCGTGGCCGAGGACGTGGATACCGCCGTGGCGGTTCGGGCAACCAGCGTGCGGGTCAGGCTACCACCTCCAACCCGTCCGCGGCCTCCAAGCCCTCCTAGTCCCTCCTTTCAGGTGCACAGCACGCCAGTAGAGGGCAGGGTCCGCCATCACCTTCACCACTGGCGTCCCATCACCTCGGACAGGTGGGTCTTGGACATTGTCCGAAGGGGCTACTCCCTCCCCTTCGAGACCTCCCCCAGCCATGCCACCTCAATTCCACCGCATGTCAGGGGATCACTTGAGTGCTTCTGCAGAAGGAAGTCACGGCCCTCTTGGCCAAGAGGGCCATCGAGCATGTTCCGACCCCAGAAGTAGGACGTGGTTGCTACTCCCACTACTTTCTGATGCCCAAAAAGGACAAGGAGGACATGCGTCCTATCTTGGACCTCCGGAACGTCAATCGCTTCCTCCGGAAGGAGAAGTTCAAGATGCTCACCCTAGCTCAGGTCTTGACTGCCCTCGACCCTGGAGACTGGTTGGTAGCGTTGGACTTGCAGGATGCTTATTTCCACATCCCCGTCCTGCCGGCCCACCGGCGTTACCGACGGTTTACGGTAGGCCTCGAGCATTTTCAGTTCACCGTGCTCCCCTTTGGCCTTACAAGTGCCCCTCGGGTGTTCACGAAAGTGATGGCGGTGGTCGCAGCTCATCTGCGCCGGGCAGGGGTTCCAGTCTTCCCCTACCTCGACGACTGGCTGCTGAAGGCGGGCTCGTCCCAGGCAGTCGTCTCCCACCTCCAGACTACGGCCGAACTCCTGCACTCGCTGGGGTTCTCCATCAATGTGCCGAAGTCGCATCTGATTCCTTCTCCACAGCTCCTTTTCATCGGAGCAGTTCTGGACACGACGCAGTTTCGGGCCTATCCTCCCGTACGGCGAGTCCGGGATATTCAGGCTATGATTCCAATCTTTCAGCCTTTATCCTGGGTTTCGGTACGGATGACCCTGAGGCTGCTGGGCCTCATGGCCTCCTGCATCCTGCTGGTCAATCATGCCAGATGGCATATGCGGGCTCTGCAGTGGGACCTGAAGTTCCAGTGGGCGCAGCACCAGGGCAACCTGTCCGATCACGTCCAGATCTCGGAGGGGGCTGCAACACAGTTGCAGTGGTGGCTCTCGAACCGGCAATGGGTCATGGGCAGATCCCTCTCCCTTCCCCAGCCAGAGCACACAGTTGTGACGGACGCGTCCCTTCTGGGATGGGGCGGTCACATGGGAGAGGCGGAGATCAGAGGCCTCCTGGTCTCCGGCGGAGTCCCGGCTCCATATCAACCTTCTGGAGCTCCGGGCGATCCGACTTGCACTCAAAGCATTCCTTCCCTCTGTCAAAGGGAAGGTAGTGCAGGTGTTCACAGACAACACCACCGCCATGTGGTACTGCAACAAACAAGGCGGGGTGGGGTCGTGGACCCTCTGTCAGGAGGCTCTGCGCCTCTGGACATGGCTGGAACATCAGGGCATGTTCCTGATGGTTCAACACCTGGCAGGTTCCCTGAACGCCAGGGGCGGACGAACTGCAGCCGCAGGTGCATGATGGATCACGAATGGCGTCTTCACTCGGAAGTGGCGCAAGGTCTCTTTCTGCAGTGGGGAGAGCCTTGGTTAGATCTATTCGCCACCGAAGAGAACGCGCAATGTCATCAGTTCTGCGCGTTGGAATTTCCAAGGCAGCACTCGCTCGGCGACGCTTTTCGTCGCGAGTGGAGTTGCGGTCTGTTGTACGCCTTTCCGCGTATACCACTTCTACCCAGAGTGTTGAAGAAGATTCGGCACGACCGGGCCAAAGTCATTCTTGTGGCTCCAGACTGGGCTCGAAGAGTTTGGTATCCCGAGCTACTCAGTATGAGCGTAGATCCCCCGATCCGTCTGCCTCTTCGGGAGGATCTTCTGTCGCAGCAGCAGGGGACGGTCCTCCACCCGAACCTGTCCAGCCTCCACCTGCTTGCGTGGAGATTGAGCGGCGGCAGTTGATTCCTTTCGACTTGCCTCCCGAAGTTTGTGATGTAATTCTGGCAGCCAGGCGTCCCTCCACTAAGGTGGTATACGCCTGCAGGTGGAACAGGTTTGTGGCATGGTGCACAGCAAAGGCTGTGAACCCCCTTTCTGCCCCTCTTTCTGAGGTTCTTCTGTTCCTTCTTTCCCTGGCCCAACAGGGTTCTGCCCTGGGTACCATCAAGGGCTAACTTTGTGCCATCTCGGCCTTCCTCAGGCTTCCTGATCAGCCCTCCCTTTTCAAGTCCCCTGTTGTTAACAGGTTTCTAAAAGGCATTACACACCTCTTCCCTCCTGTTCCGTTTGTGATGCCTCAGTGGGTCTTGAACTTGGTTCTTACCTTTCTTATGTGCGCTCCCTTTGAGCCTCTACATAACTGTCCTCTTCGTCTTCTCACTCTGAAGACAGCCTTTCTGGTGGCCATCACCTCCGCTCGGCGGGTGAGTGAGCTCCAGGCTCTATCATGCAAACCTCCCTTTCTGTCTGTCCATCCAGACAAGGTTGTTCTTAGGACGCGTCCGTCCTTCTTGCTAAAGGTGGTTACTGCCTTCCACATTGGGCAGACCATCACTTTGCCCACCTTCTTTCCGCCTCCGCATCCTTCCAGAGAGGAAGAGAGGCTCCACCATCTGGACCCAAAACGTGCGCTTTCCTTTTATCTCAACCGCACACAACACTTCCGGGTGGATGACCAGCTCTTTGTTGGCTACGTGGGCGCCAAAAAGGTCGGGCGGTGCACAAGAGAACCATCTCCCGCTGGGTGACCTTGTGTATCAAAGCCTGCTATTCTTTGTCTAAGAAGGAGCCTCATGTTGGGCTGCGTGCCCATTCCACCAGGGCAACGGCTGCTACCACGGCTTTAGGCCGCGGTGTTCCGCTGCAGGATATCTGTCAGGCAGCTACGTGGGCCTCGCTGCACACATTTACAAAGCATTACTGCCTTGACAGTCAGGTCCGGAGGGACGGCTTCTTTGGCCGTTCTGTCCTCCGGGACTTCCTTGTCTGATCTTTGTTCGCAGACCCACCTCCGGGGTTGGTATTGCTGGGGTATCTATTCTAAGGTAAGGAATCTGTCACAAACGTGTCTCTTTCAGATGCACAAGTTACTAACTTGTATAACGATATATCTGTAAGAGACAGTAGTTAGTGACAGATTCCTCACCGCCCACCCATCCTCCCGTTCTGCGAACTGATTTCTAGGGTTAAGGACATCCCTTTCAGGGCCCTAGTATTTTTCAGACACCTATGTCAGCTTCTTATATGGCTCTGCGTTCCTGGCGCGGAAAGTCGTGTACAGAACTGACGTCAGCGCGCAGGGGCGGCGTCTAAGTACTGCCCGCAACGTCATCCCGGCGATCACGACACCGGCACGACGGATGCGGAGCCGCACGACGCCGCCTACCGACAGCGCAAGGGTACTGCTACGCAAAAACTTTCCGGATCCAGCCTGACGCCTGGGGATATTCTAAGGTAAGGAATCTGTCACTAACTACTGTCTCTTACAGATATATCGTTACACAAGTTAGTAACTTGTGC